>JAACJO010000037.1:0-219266 GCA_013368445.1 Leucocoprinus leucothites
GCAAATGATACTGGCCGCCGGCACGTTTGTGGCCTGGTGATACTATCAGTACCGGAGTCGAGGAAGTGACACTATGCGTGTGCTCGACGCATGGTGAAGCGCGTCCTCGTAGAGTGATAGTTTTCATGCACGATGCTGGGTATCGTTTGGTGGTGTGCATTGGTGCTGGTTGGGAAATGGGTGTCACGCACGTCCGCATGAACGAGAGGGTAATGTAGTAGCCTCGAGCCCTGAATAAAGCAAGAAAAAGGGAGGTAGCGGTGGGTGACATTGTTAGTCGCGCTCGAACCAACGGCGATGGTAGTTAACCCGCATTCGCCCGGCATGAGAGCCTCTTACTGCGTCAGTGATACCGAATACACGGTTAATCAGCGACGATTTCCCAACATCAGACTGGTGGGTGATTAGCACGATGGTGCGAGAAGACAAGACTGCAGGGAACTGACTCGACCGACTGACAGGATGCGGAATCTAAATCGCCTAGGTGAGTAGAAACGACTCGAGTTCCAAAAGCTGTACCTACCTCTCCACACTTTTGGTGATCTCATCGATCGTAGACTCGGGTTCCATGATAGTTGAGGTTAGGGAAAATCGACTAATACGCTCAAGTCACCATCACTCTTGCAGCCTTCTTGTTTGTTGACACGACGCGGGATTGATAGGCGGATTACGATCGATCGATAACGACTGCTATACTTAGATAGTGAGAAATAGAATCGACATTGACAGAGGAAATGAATGGCGTGTCCGAGCTGCAAGACGACAATTGGTCCATTGCCGAGATCACATGCCCGATATGTGAACAGTTGTCAGACCCATGACTCTGGGTGTGACAACTCTCATCGACCATCGATCATCCTCGCCATTGGCGGATAACTGAAGGGCGTGAACTTCATTTCATTACCAAGAAAGTCATTCAGAGGCTCTTTTTGCGTGACTCACTCCGTCTTCCTTCCCAAACCCCGTTGCTGCAATGTCTACGCAACAGGCCCCTCGTCGGCTCCCAAAAATCAAGTTCCGAGTCCTGATTATTGGAAGGGCAAATGCTGGCAAGACCTCTATCTTACAGAGAGTCTGCGATACTACGGAAAGTCCAGCTATTTACAGGCGAAAGGGCTCGAAGAAAGAACGGGTATGGTGTCTAAGCTTTATCAACTCTGCCAGTTTGGTCTCACCATCTGACTAGATTCAACTCGACCCATCCATGGATGTGGGTAATATAGTACCATTTGTCGGTTACTACTGATCCTTGAACCAGCGTGGTGAACACGAGATTGACGACGAGATCGTTTTTTCCAATCATGAAGGTTATGTTTTTCATGATTCCCGTGGGTTTGAGTCGGGGGGCGTAAATGAATTGGAGATCGTGCAGAACTTTGTGCGACAGGAAGTCTGGAGAAAAGCAACTGGCGTCTAGATTACACGTGATATGGTTCGGAGTTTTGAGCGTTTATGATTGCGGCTGCTGACAGTCATATTTAAAGGTACTGCATTCCCATGGACAACCAGCGACCGGAGCTTGATATGAAGCATTTCAAAGATATCTGTCCTGATCAAAACGGTGCGTGAGTATGAAGTGTTGCCATAGAGGTTAACTCATGATTTCGAAAGTCCCTGTTATTGCAGTGTTCACGAAATATGACCAATTCAAGCTGGACGTGGAGATGGATTTGGAGGACAGAGATGTCAATGGGCTGGAGACCACACCTGAGATACGGTTTGAGGAGAACTACCTCTGCCACCTTGGTGCTGGAGCTAAGTATGTGCGATTAGAGAGTGAGTTCAGTATATATATTTTTAGCTATAGGCTAATGCTTGTCTGTCAGAAATGCACAAGCCGGACGGGTGCTGCAAGAAGCTTATTGAAGAGACAGCTAGAGCATTGAATGATGATGTGGTGACCTTGATGCTTGTGGCAGTGCAGAAGAGTAATGTGGAATTGAGTGTCAAGCTAGCTGTTGAGCGGGTGAGTATGCTTGAATAAGAGATATGGAGGGTTATATGACATTCCACAAACACAGTACGTTACCACATTTGGAGAGTGATGCTAAAGATATTGTGAAGAAATGTCTGAGGCATTCCATACATCTGGGTGGGTGTCTCTGCTCACTCCCTTACCTCTGCTGATGTCACCTGTCCTCCATTCTCCAGTTTGTGAGTACCTGTGCTAGGTTGCTCTGTTTCCTCCCTGCTGATGTTGGCTGTCCTCTGTTCTCCAGTATGTGAGTGTCTGTGCTGGGTTGCTCTATTTTCTCCCTGCTGATGTTGACTGTCTTCTGTTCTCCAGCATGTGAGTGTCTGTGCTGGATTGCTCTGTTTTCCCCCTGCTGATGTTGGCTGTCCTCTGTTCTCCAGCATGTGAGTGCCTGCTGGGTTGCTCTGTTTTTCCCCTGCTGATGTTGGCTGTCCTCTGTTCTCCAGGATGTGAGTGCCTGTGCTGGGTTGCTCTGTATTCTTCCTGCTGATGTTAGCTGTCCTCTGTTCTCCAGGATGTGAGTGTCTGTGCTAGCTAGCTCTGTTTTCCCCCTGCTGACATTAGGCTGTCCTCTGTTCTCTAGTTGGTGAGTGCCTGCTAGCTTCCTCTGTTTTCCCCCTGCTGATGTTGGCTGACCCTGTTCTCCAGGATGTGAGTGCCTGCTGGCTTGCTCTGTTTTCCCTCTGCTGATATTGGCTGTCCTCTGTTCTCTAGTCTGTGAGTGCCTGTGCTGGCTTGCTTTGTTTTCCCTCTGCTGATGTTGGCTGTCCTCTGTTCTCCAGTATGTGAGTGCCTGTGCTGGCTTGCTCTGTTTTCTCCCTGCTGATGTTGGCTGTCCTCTGTTCTCCAGTATGTGAGTGTCTGTGCTGGGTTGCTCTATTTTCCCCCTGCTGATGTTGGCTGTCCTCTGTTCTCCAGGATGTGAGTGCCTGTGCTGGCTTGCTCTGTTTTTCCCCTGCTGATGTTGGCTGTCCTCTGTTCTCTAGCGTGTGAGTGCTTGTGCTGGCTTGCTCTGTTTTTTTCCCTCCTGATGTTGGATGTCCTCTGTTCTCCAGAATGTAAGTGCCTGTGCTAGCTTGCTCTGTTTTCCTCTTACTGATATAGCTTGTCCCCTCCTCCCCAGCATAATGGTGCCTGTGCTTACTCTCTTTGCTTTGCTCTTATTCACTTCAGTACTAGTGCAACAAATCTGGTCAATGAAAATCACCCAACAGGTATTGCTCTTAAGGAAAGTCATAGCTTGAATCTCCTGATCTATTTTCCTAGTTCTCCTCTGGCACTCCTGGATGTCATCTTATGACTGGTATTTGTCTTTGTACCCCTCAATGCATCTCTTAACTTTGGTGTAGTCATTATCATCCTTTTGAAGCATGCTACTACTTTACGTCCTTTTGGCTTTTCCCCAAGTCAGCTCTATCTGAAGCACATTTGAAATGCCAGCAGTTGAATATTGGATCCAAAATCACACTACACTTTACTGCACCTCCTCAAAACTATTCTGCTCAGGATTTTGTGGATTTTATTATGGGAGTTATGGTTGGTCAACTCTTATATTATCAAGATAACATCTAAGATTGTTTCCAGTTTTGATCTCTGTACCAATCTTGTCATTTTCATAGAAGGAATGAAGGTGAAGGATGGATGTTAGAGTTTGAGTAGTGGGGAGATATATCATTTTGGTTTTGGCAGAGCTTTTTGAACATGTTTTCCATACTGTTTGCAAATAAGATTTGTTAGCTTTCCATATGGGTGGTGAATTCAGAGGAAGAGTGTCAGCTGTCAAGCTAGGAGCAGGTGATGATGTAGGAGCTGCTGCAGGAGTAAATGCAACATGGGTAGAAGGGGTGAGATTATCCTGAAAATGCAATTGGAAAGATATACTGCTCAAAACCCAGTCAATCAATAGATTGTAGTGGGTGAGCCAGTTGTGTTCTAGTACCACAGAGCAAAAAGAATCAAGCCAAGTAACATAGAGATTCACTGATAGATAATGTAATAGGCAGATTCACAAGTTTAGTAGTGTAACTATTTGACAATCCATCAAATAGGTGAAGCTCAATAAGAGGTAAGAGTGAAGTTGGAAGAGAGTAAGTGCAGATGAAATTAGAATCTATGAAGCAATGTGTGGAACCAGAATTGATGAGAGCACAAAACAGTATCTGCTGGATATTATCAGATGAGCAAATGAGAGAAGAAGTGAGGGAAGCAATAAGAGAATTTGGATTAGAAAGAGTGGATGCATTGAGGCAGAGGAGACTCTTTGGTGCACAGATGAGCTCAATGCAACCCCCAGTCTGTGCAGAGTCCTGAGGGTCACCCTCTATTTTTCCAGACCTTTTCAGAGTCCTTGGATAGAGCCATTTTGACCTTGCAGATCTTGGCTGATTTTGTTTCTTGTAGCAATTATTGACCTTGTGGCCTTCACCATCACAGAATAGACAGAGATCTTCATTGAGGTGTCATTTCTGCTCCTTAGGTGTTAGCTTGTGATCTTTGCTGATTTTGCTAGAGATGTTGAATTTAAGTATAGGGTGTTGGGTACTATATATGGATGGAGTAGGGATGTTGGATTTGGTAGTCAGGGCCTATGACTGATTACAGTTGTTGCTATTGCTGCTGTTACTGTTGTTGCCTCAATTATTGTTGTTCTTGTTGTTTCCAGGTTGTGACTAGCTGCACAGCAGATTTGGGTTGGAAGTGTTGGAGGTAGAGGATTTATTAGGCTGCTTCTGATTGAGAGAATTGGCAGCATCCTTTTCTACAGCTCAGATATGAACATGTTCATGGTTATGCTCCCAGTAGTGTCTGTCATAAACAATAGCCAAGTGATGTATTTCTTTGAATGTAGTGGGTTTGTCCTGTCATAAGTGCTGAGAGGGTTGTGGAGGCAGTTCAGAAGTCCCTTATAGTACTGATGACAGAGGACCTCATTGTTCTAACTGAGCTGGGAGGCATATTTGAGGAACTCTATGTTGTAGGTTGCAATCTTGTCACACAGTTTTATACAAAGGGTATCAAGCATCTCAGCTGCTTCTCCCTTTGGGTTGGCAATGCCAAAATGTGTATGGAGCTCACAGATGAATGCATTCCAATCATTAAACCAGTCATGGAAGACACCCTATTTTTCCTGAGTGAGGCCAACCTTAAACCAGTCTAGCATGACACTGGTGAGGTAGGCCATATCAAAGTTGACTTTCTGATTGTCATGCTGAAATTATGTGGGATAGCTCAGAAATAAAAATAGCATTGGATTAGGAAGGTGTTGAGTTTCTCAGGATTAGAGCTGCTAACAGTGTCTGGGAGGCAAGCCTTATTGATGCAAGGCTGGTTGGCTTATACAGCCACTTGGTGATCAAGGTTGTCAGTGAGCCTATCTAAGGCATCAGCTAGACAATCATTGTTTGGTTCCTGTTGGGGAGCTTAGGAATGAGGTGCCCAATGAGGAGGAAGAGGCTCATTGGCAGAAGGGTGGGAAGGGTCTTCAGGAGCATTGTCATTGAGGTCACCAGGACCACTGGGAGAGCTGTTATAAATGGGTTTGTTATTTTCATCATTGCTATTGTGGCCCATAGATTGATCATTGGTGTAGTCTGGACCATCAGAGTCACCCAGTTCCAAGAAATTAGATGAATCTCTGTCAGATGGCAGACTGCCTGGTGGGGCAGGAGTTTTGGGAGGACAGATATTTGAAAATAACAAGGAGGCAGTTGAGGAGAGCTAGCAGACTGAAGAGTTTCTAGGAGGTTGGGATTAAGACAATATGATTGGCAAGCATGGACACTGATATGAGGACTATTATTGGAAAGATGAGAAGAGCTTGGGACAGGAGAAGGAGTGTGAGAGTATTTCCACTCTGGTTGTGCAATAGTGGAGGTCTTGTCCTTGATAGTATAGGTGTTGACCATGATGACAGAAATGTAGAAGGGCAAGTATGATAGTAGAATCTGAGTTTGATAATACTATTAAGTACACAAATGCTATGGATATGGGAGCCAATGTCTGGGACTGGATGGACAGAGGTAGGACAGAGTTACATATAGTATGAGCCAGTTGTCAAATGCGGGAGTGGGTTGTGGCCTCAACTTATATGTTGTGCTGACTACTGATGCTTGACCCAAATTTCAGACAAGGAATAGAGAGCAGAGGAATACAGTATATTGCCAAGTTGATTATCAGACTACAGAAAAAAGTACCAAATGTGCTACTTATATATGAGGCAGTTTGGAGGATCAGATAGAAAAAACAAAGGAACTATTGTATGGAAAAATAATAGAAGTGGAGCCTGCAAATTTTACAAGGCTTGAAGATATAAAATTTGCTATTAATGGATGTCAGAAATTTTCAACAAGAAAGTATGAATTAAAAGCTAGAAGGTGTCAGAATAAGTCCAAAGATAAAATAACTGGAAATAGGTAAAAAATCAAAAAAATATTACAAAATTCAAATAATGAGCTGTTCTTGTATATAGGCTCATGACAGTAGTACCACACAACAAGTACTTATGTGCTTGGTATAGATATCATATCAATATTGAAATTTGTATCTCAGTGGAAGCTGTAAAGTATATTCACATATATATCTATAAAGGCCATAATAAAGCTACTCTGGAAATTAGTGCACATGAGGATCAGCAGTGAGATGAAATCAAAGAATATCTAGATGCTTGCTATATCTCTCAAATAGAAGCATGTTGGCATATCTTTGAATTTCCTATATACAGTGAAACTCCCACTATATATTGTTTACCAATCTACTTGCCCAGCCAGCAGTTGGTCTACTATGGTCCAGGTCAAACTGCAGAAGAAGTCCTTGCCAGAGACAATATTCATAAAACTGCACTTACAGCTTGGTTTGAGGCCAACCAGCAATATGGTAAAGCTACTTAAAACATTTTCTATCAAGACTTCCCTCACACCTTTGTTTATAACAAAAAAAGCAAAAGGTGAACACCCCATATAAAAGGATATGCAATTGGAAGAATGTATTTTGCTTCTCCTATACAGGGTCAGAGATTTTATCTCAGACTCTTACTTACAGCTGTTCCAGGTGCAATATCATTTGAGTTTCTGTAGACTTTTGAAGATAGGCTCTATCCTACATTCAAGGATGTCTGTTTAGCATAAGGACTCTTGGAAAATAATGGAGAGTGGGAGCAGTGCTTGGATAAGGCCAGTACTACTAAGACTGGCTCTGCATTACAGTCTCTATTTGCAGTAATCTTAATATACTGTGAACCTTCTGAACCTGAAAAACTGTGGGAGAAGTTCTGGGTTTATATCTGTGATGATCTTCAATGAAGACTGGGCAATATTAACCATTACTGGGATTGAGAATTTACTGATGTACAAATCTGGGACTATGGACTCCATCTGCTCAGCAAAATCTTACACAAGTCTGGCAAGGTCTTGACAAAGTTCCCTAATATGTCACTTGAATAAGGTCCTGGAAATGGTGAAGCATGGCATGATAGTCATGCTAACTTCATATTGCATGAGCAGCTTGACTATGATTGACCTGTGCTCAGAAGAATGGTAGTAGATAACTGTGCATTGTTCAATCCAGAGCAGACTGCTATGTTTGATGCAGTAATTGCATCTGTTGACCAGGAACTAGGGAAAATGTATTTTATCCACAGTATAGGAGGGGGAGAAAAGACCTTTGTGTACAATACTCTTGCTGCAGAAATCTGATCACATCCAACTAAAGATGTTGCATTATGTGTAGCATCTTCTAGCATTGCAGCTCTACTACTTGAGGCCAAATAGCTCATTCTAGATTCAAGCTTCCATTAGCTATTGATGAAGCTATAGTAGTACTCCTCACACATCAACATCATATGTTTGATGTTTTAACACGCACCAAAATTCTCATCTGGGATGAAGTCCTAATGCAACATTGTTATGCAGTCTATGCTATTGATCACTGCTTGCAATATTTGCTTGACAAGGACATATCCTTTGGGAGGATTACTGTGGTCCTTGGGGGTGACTTCTGTCAGATACTTCCTGTTGTTTCTAGAGGGCTGCACCTAGATATTATAGGTACTTCTCTTTGCCAAAGTGAATTCTGGCAGAATATTGAAGTTGTCATGATATGATCTAGTGGGCCAGCCTGGCTGGTATTACCTTTGCTTTCTCTAACTTAGAATCATTTACACATCCTGCTTTTCCATCCTATTACCTTGGCTTGCTTCCACTCCATTCCCTCCACTCTTCTTCTCTACCCTTTGGCTTCTTGTGCATTGTATTCAGACTTTCTCATGTCATGTCAGGTTTCATTTCTCTTGTCAGTCCTAGCCTTCTCTGACATCAGATATTATTATCTTCTAGCCTTTCTGAAAGGTTGGATGCTAATTATCCTCTTATCCTTTTTCTGCAATACCTTTGTTTCTTGTTATCTGACCCTACCCACTGCTTCATATATAAGTAGTCAAACTTGTACCTTATTCCTCAGTCTGATAATCAACTAAGTCATGTGTTACTATCTGTCTGGCCCCTGCTCTCTCCTCACTCCCTTATCTCTATCTGTTTCCAAAATCTGGGTCAATGTTAGTAGTGGCATAACACATAAGTTGAGGCCAAGACCTGCTCCTGTATTTAATGACCAGATCAGTCATCTCTGTTCCTCTGTCCTAGACACCCAGTCTTGAATATCAGCTCTGCACATCCATCCTGTAGTAACCTAGTTCCTGACAGTATTCTCAGACTTTGCCTCACTACTGTCACATCATCCCTTTTGAAGGGAAGGTGGGATAGGTGAGTGCGGATGTGTTTGTGAGCATGACAGCATCCATCTGTCGTTGGTTCTGACCCAAGTAGATAGCTTGATTATTAATTGTTTTTAATAAGATTTTAATCGACATGATAACTCAGCACTCATGCAACGATATGAGACGTTGCTGAGGAGTGAAACTGTGATGAAGACAGTTGGTTTTAGTGAGAACGATATCAAAAAGCTCAAACTTAAGAGCTTAAACTGAGTCTGAGAGATGGGGGTCAATTTCCCTAAAGAAAAACAGAAATACATCGCAGTATTTAAAGCTACGGTTCTAAGACTATCTACAATGCTGCAGGTGACTATAGAGAGCAGGAAGGAGCAGTTTACGAGACGATTTGTCGAGATTTTGTAAGGGAAAGGGATTTCTAAGGAATATTAGTGGTGGAGAAGTAGGTGGAGAGAAGGGTCCATGTGGCCGTTTAGATCTACACTATTAAATTAGGCGATGAGACGAAACGATAGCGGTTGAGCTGGAGCACGAATGACGATTTTATTAGATTTTTAGAAGGAGAAAGAGAGGAGGAATGGAAAAGGGAATATAAAGCAAATATTAAATATTCGGACTTCTGTCAGTTGGATGACAGATCCCAACTCGGTTGTGTTGAAGCGGAGATGCCGAATGCGAAATATGTGTAGTGAGTAATAAAAAGAAAGTGTAGAATGGAGAGAGGAAAGGCGCATGTGGAATTGAAAGAGGAAAGGGGAAGGTTGAGGGGGATAGTGGCTGTAAGTGGTGGCTACTGAGTGTTGAATCTGCAGGGTTGTCTTGATATAGTTGCCCACTATGCTTGATGATCGGTTTGTTGCCAGGGTAGTGGGATATCGGTTAGTAGATGAGGAGTTGTCAAAGAGGGAGGGGACTTAATCAGTAGTAGAGAGAGGACATGTGATGGCAGTGATATGATGTCACACGATGTCCAATCTCTACACTTTGCTCCCTTCCCTTGTCTTCATCATGGCTAACACCTACACTGCAGTAAGGCATCAGCCTGCTGCTACCACATCCACCACTCAGGAGCCAAAATACTCCAACTCTGTTTCTATTACCATGGCTGAAAGCTCTACTTACAGCTTGGGAAATAATTGTATTCCTAGTTGTATCCACTGTTCATGTCATCTAGATCCTAATCTGCCTTCAACTCCACAACCCTCCCAAATCCCTTGTTCCACTTGTCCAATGCCTTGCCATTGTAATACCCATCCTCCAAGTACTCCTGCACCTCCTAGTGGTATGCCATCTGATTGGGATCCATCCAGTTGTTCAGAACTGGGTGATGAGGATAGTCCCAACTATGTAGACCCTCCCCACTAGGATGATGAGAATGATGATTGGGAAGACATTCAAGATCACCTCAGTAGTCCTGAGGATTTTAACAACCTTGACAACAATAATCCAAATGACAACAATTCATCCTCTATCTCATTTGATGACTTGTCTGCTCCTCCACCTTGTCTATGTTGGCATGATCACTTTCAAGGTTGCTTAGCCAATGCTTTGTCTCAGCTCACTGACAACCTCAAGCACCATCCTCAGCATAATGCAGCTCCCATTAATAAAGCTTGCCTTTTGGATACATTTAGCAGAACAGACCCAGAAAAGCTTAACACCTTCCTCATTCAATGCCACCTCTACTTCTGTGCCAACCCAACTCAATTTCAAGAGGACAGTCAAAAGATCAACTTTACTATGACCTACCTCACTGGCATAGCCCTAGACTGATTTGAGGTAGCTCTTATTATGTATATTGATTATATCTAGCATTTGTTTCCTTTACAATACAAAGTCAATATTAACTTTACTCAAGTAATATTGCAATTATGTTTCTCTTTATTTGTTCTTGTATTTTCTTGTCTTATTTATTCTTATTTGTCTTAGCTCGTTATGACTCAGTTTATCTTGTTTGGTTTTGTTTATGTTTTGATGACATGTGATTGTTAAATATAGCTGCACTATATTTGGACTATCTTGTGATCTTGTTAGATGATCAAAGAAGAACTTCTAAAGCTTCTTTGACAGATCGTGTCTTATATAGTTTAGTCAGTGTTAAGAAAGCTGTATGCTTCTCTTCTTTCATTAGAAGCCCTTAGCCCTAGTTAATATTAGATACAGACTTGTATTGTATATAAGCCATTAACATCTACCAAGGAAAAAACATTGTTTTTACTTGGTTAGGTGGAGACTCAATACAAGCCTTTATCTACAAAGTCAAATTGAAACTTAAGTCACTTAAGATCTCAATTACTAAAGTCTTAACTCTATAATTGCTGTATTATAACTCTGACTTTGTAAATGACTTTATCGCTTACTGAGAAGGAGTCTCCTTTGATAGGATCAACTCAATACTTATTGTGCCAGCTTAAGACTGGGCCAGCATTACTATAACAGCCCTTACTCAGGAGGAGCAAGGTGTTTTCCATGATTGGATATTAGACTGGAACTCCTTTGTCTGTGAGCTCTGCATGCATTTTGGTGTAGCCAACCTGAAATTAGAAGTGGCTGAATTGCTGGACAACCTCCAGACGAAGTTGGGCAATAAAATTGCCACCTATAACATTGAATTCATGAAGTATGCTGCTCAGCTTAGTTGGGGTGACAAGGTCCTCTGCCATCACTACTACAAGGGTCTCCTGAATTATATCCCAGGCTTTATCAGCACTTGTGAGCAGTGTCATGACCTGACCCACTTGCATGGCCTGGCCAGCATGTACTCCATCTTATCTTTGCATTTCTAGCTTATAACTTCTATTGTACTCTCCTTCCACTTCTATCAACTCACCTCAGCTCGCTTCCACTTGACTTGCTCCACTCTTCTTTCTTACCCTGTATCTTCTTGCACATTGTATTCAGACTTTCACATGTCATGTCATTCATAGTCTCCTCTGATGTTTCAGACATTCTTATCTTCTAGCCTTTCCAATATGTTGGATGCCATTCTTATTCCCTTATCCTTTTTCTGCAATGTCTTTGTTATTTGTTATCTGACCCTATCTGCCGTATTGTATATAAGTAGCCAAACTTGTACCATATTCCTCAGTCTGATAATTGACTAAGTCACATGTTACTACATTGTCTGACCTCTGCTCTCTCTTCACCCTCCCATCTCTATCTGTTTCTGGAATCCAGGTCAGCATCAGTAGTGGCACAACACATAAGTTGAGGCCAAGACCCGCTCCTGTATTCAATGACCAGATCAGTTATCTCTGCTCCTTTGTCCTAGACACCAGGTCTTGAACATCGGCTCCATCCCCCACCCTATAGTAACCCAGTTCTTGAAAATATTATCAGACTGCACCTCGCTACTGTTGCATCATCCCTCTGCTCCCTTCTCTCATCTTTGTCATGGCAAATACCCACACCACAGTAAGGTGTCAGCCTGCTGCCACCACTTCCACCACTCAGGAGCCGAAATGCTCTAACTCTGTCCCTGCTACCCTGGCTGAAAGCTCTACTCGCAGCTTGGGAAATAATCATATTCCTAGTTGTATCTGCTGTTCACATCATCTAAATCCCAATTTTCCCTCAACTCCTCAACCCTCTCAAATCCCTCGTCCTACTCATCCATTGCCTCACCATCATGACACTTATCCTCCTAGTACTCCTGCACCTCCTGGTAGTATGCCACCCGATTGGGATCCATCTGGTCCTTCAGAACTGGGTGATGAGGATGGTCTCAACTATGTTGATCCTCCCCACCAGGATGATGAAAACGACGATTGGGACAACATTGAAGATCACCTTGGTAGCCCTGAGTATCCCAACAAACCCAACAACAATGACCCAAACAATGACAACTCATCCTCTTCCTCATCCAACAACCTTCCTGCTCCTCCACCTTGTCCTCGTCATCGTGATCGTTTTCAAGGTCACTTAGCCAATGCTTTATCTCGGTTAGCAGACAACCTTGACCATCGTCCTCAACCTAATGTGGCCCCTGTCAATAAAGCTCGCCTTCCAGATACATTCAGCAGAACAGACCCAGACAAGCTCAACATCTTCCTCATCCAATGTCGTCTCTATTTCCATGCCAACCCAACCCAGTTCCAGGAGGATAGCCAAAAGGTCAACTTTGCAATGAGCTACCTCACCAGTGTAGCTCTAGACTGGGTTGAGGTTGCCCTCACTCAGGAGGAGCAAGGTGTCTTCCATGATTGGATCATGGATTGGGATGCTTTTACCTGTGAGCTCCACATGCACTTTGGGGTTGCCAACCCAAAGTCAGAAGCAGCTGAACTTCTTGATAACCTGCAGATGAAATTGGGCGATAAAATTGCCACTTACAACATTGACTTCATGAAGTACACTGCACAGCTCAGCTGGGGTGATGAGGTCCTCTGCCATTGCTACTATAAGGGTCTCCTGAATCGCATTCAGGACCCTATCAGTGTCCACAAACAGGGTAAACCCAACACCTTCCAGGAGATGCTCTATACAGCTATGCTCATTGATGGTCACTATTGGGAAGGCAATTGCGAACATGCCTGTGCCCATGCCATGGAAAAGGATCTTGCCAAGTGCAAGCAATCCAAACCCTCCAACTCCTTGAATAACCCTCAGCCTAATCCCCAGCACAGCTCTTCGTCACAACTATCTAGCTTTAATCAGGGCAACAACAACAACAATTGCAATACCTCTCAGGCCCCCTCCAAATCTGCTACCCCTGCTCTATCCACCTCTAACCAGCAACACTCTTTGACCCATCCTGCAAAACCGGATATCTCTGACAAGCTAGGCAAGGATGGTAAATTGACTCCCAAAGAATGCAAATGCCATATTGATGAAGACCCCTGTTTATTCTGCAGTGGTAAAGGTCACAAGGTCAACCAATGCCACAGGAAGCAGAACAGAGCCAAGGTCCACAAAGTCAAAGCAGCTCCTGCTAAGGACTCTGAAAAGAGTTCAGAAAAATAGGGAGTGGCCCTCAGGACTCTGCACAGACTGAGGGTCATGTTGAGCTCATCTGTGTACCAGAGAGTCTCCTCTGCCTCAATGCATCTGCTCTTTCCAATCCCAATTCCCTTTCTGTTTCACTTTCTTCTTCTTTAATTTGTTCATCCAATAATATCCAATGGCTCCCCTTCAGTACTCTTGTCAACTCCGGCTCTACTCATTGTTTTGTTGATTCTGAATTCACCCACACTCATTCCCTTCTGACCTCTCCTACCCCTCTGATCAAGCTTTGCCTATTTGACAGATTGTTGAATAGTTATATTACTGAGTTAGTGAACTTGCCTGTTACTTTTTCTAGTGGTGAATCTGTGACCCTTGACTTGTATGTCACCCAGCTCAATTCTTCCTGCTCTGTGGTTCTTGGACACAACTGGCTCACCTGCTACAATCCGTTGATTGACTGGGCTTCGAGCAGTATTACATTCCGATCACATTTGCCAGATACTCCTGCCCCTTCTGTTCACATTGCATCCACTTCTACAGCAGTTTCTGCATTGTCACCCAATCCCTGTCCAAAGCCTGACACCCTTCCTCTGGATTCATCACCATCTGGGACCCCTTCATCCACTTCTGATTCTGCTCCTGTGCATCCTCACATTTCGCTCATCAACACTCCTGCTTTTATTTGCGCTTCATGTCTTCCTGGCTCAGTAAACTTCCATCTCAATTTGAACTTGACATCCGCTTCTGCTGGCTCAGCTCATGTCTCCAACGAGTCAGCAGACCTTTCTAATATGCCCAGTGAATATCACGAATTTGCCAACATGTTCAGCAAGGCTCATGCTGATACTCTCGCCCTGCATCACCCCTATGACCTCAAGATCAACCTTGAAGAAGGTGCTCAACCTCCTATTGGCACCATCTACTCCCTTTCTCCATCCAAGCTTGAGGCCCTCCACAAGTTCATTGACAAGCACGTCAACATTGGATTTATCTGTCCCACCTCTTTGCCTCACAGTGCACCCATTCTCTTTGTTCAGAAGAAAGACATTTCACTTCGACTTTGTGTTGACTTTGGTGGGCTCAATCAGCTTACCAAAAAGGATCGTTATCCACTTCCACTCATTTCCGACCTTCTCAACTATCCCCACAAAGCCTGCATTTACAGCAAGATTGACCTCCACCATGCCTATCATCTCATCTGCATTGCTGAAGGTGATGAATAGAAGACAGCCTTCAGGACCCGCTATGGCTCCTTTAAGTGGCTTATTATGCCATTCAGTCTTACTAATGCACCCACAGCCTTCCAGTGGTTTATGAACAACATCTTCTCTGATCTTCTTAATGTCTGCATGATGGTCTATCTTGACGATATCCTTATCTATTCTGATGATCTTGACACACATAGGAAACATGTTTGAGATGTCCTCAAGTAGCTCCGCAAGCATGGCCTATATGCTAAAGTGGATAAGTGCAAATTCCATTCCAACTCTGTTGAGTACCTCAGATACATCCTCTCCCTAGCCAGTCTCAAATGTCAGAAGACAAAATCAAGGTTATCCAAGAGTGGCCCAAACCTAAGAAGGTCAAGGATATACAGTCCTTCCTAGGTTTTGTGAACTTCTATCAATGCTTCATCTACAACTATTCCAACATCATCGTGCCACTTACGTGCCTTACCCACAAATTGGCTAAGTGGAACTTTGACAACAAATGTCAAGAAGCCTTTGACTCTCTCAAGGAAGCATTCACCACAGCTCCTATCCTTACTCATTGGATTCCCAACTCTCAGATCATCATCAAGAGTGATACCTCCAATTATGCCCTAGCTGCCATCCTGTCCATCATGACAGATGACAATGAAGTTCATCCTATTGCCTTCCATTCCCACACCTTCAACACAGCCGAGTCCAACTATGATACTCATAACAAGGAGCTCCTAGCCATCTTTGAGGCTTTCTGCATCTGGCAGCATTACCTTGAAGGGGCCTCTCTCCCTATCAATGTGGTTACTGATCACAAAAATCTTGAATACTTTTGCACCACCAAGATCCTCACCTGTCAACAGGCTCACTGGTCTGAGTTCCTCTCTCAGTTCAACCTCATTATCTGTTTCTGACCCAGCCAACTCAGAACAAAACCCGATGCTCTCACTAGATGATAGGACATCTACCCTAAAGGGGGGAATAATGGCTACACTTCAGTTAATCCACACAATTTCTGACCTGTCTTCATGCATGAACAACTCTCAGCTTCCATTTGAGCTACATATTTTTCCACTCCTTCCCTTTGCACAGCCACCATATTAGATCTTGAAAACCTTCATTCCAACATCCTCACTTCACTTCCACAGGATCTGATTGCTTCAACCCACATTTCTGTACCTGAGGGTCACTGGTTGGTTGACTCCACTGGCTTCCTAAGGCTCAATGGCAGAATCTACATACCCGATGTCAACAATTCTTGACTCCAAGTCCTTCAATATAAACACAATCACATCCTCTCTGGCCATTTCGGACAGAACAAGACTCTGGAGCTCATCTGACATGAGTATACTTAGCCGAATATCCGATCTGAGGTCAAGGATTTCTGCAAATCTGTGAGAGGACAAAAAAGCAGGTGTATTTGGGGGCAAAGCAGCAAGGAATACATGTCTTACTCTACTGTATTTAAATAATAGAATGATAATAAGATATACTATAGAACAAGAATGGAGATGGGGGCATTTCTTTGATTGCCCAAATATAGTAGCTAATATACAGTAATTCCAACAAAATCATGGGTCACTTGTATGTGATCCAAATCTCAGTGTTATAAGCCCTATGGAGATCCCAAGCAACTTCCTATTCCCAAATGCCCTTAGAACTCAATCTCTATGGACTTCATTGAAAAACTCCCGACCTCTTCTGGCTTTGACTCTATCCTTGTAGTTGTCAACCAACTCTCCAAACAGGCTATCTTCATTCCGACCCATGACACCATTACTTCTGCAGAACTGGCTCAGCTCTTCATCATTCATGTATTCTCTAAGCATGGTGTTCCCTCTCATGTCACATCTGATCATGGTTCAGAGTTCATATCCCACTTCTTCCAATCCCTCAGCAAGGCTCTGGACAAGCACCTACATTTCACTTCAGGTTATCACCCTGAAGGCAACAGACAGATGGAATGTACCAACCAGACATTACAGCAATATCTTCACATTTACTGCAATTACCAGCAAGACAACTGGTCCAACCTCCTTCCACTCACAGAATTCACTTACAACAATGCCCCCAGTGCTACCACTGGAATCTCTCCCTTCTTCACTGACAAGGGTTACCACCCCAACCTCACAGTCTATCTGGAGCACGATATTGCATCAGCCCATGCCTGCAACTTCACAGTCAATCTTGACTACCTACACACCACACTCAAAGCTGAAATATCCGAGGCACAGAAATGGTATCAACAATCTACTGATGCAAAACAGTTACCATTTCCAGACTTCCAGATTGGCCAGAAAGTCTTTGTGAAAGCTCAGTTCTTCTGCACCACTCGCCCCTCCAAGAAGCTTTCTGAACATTACCTTGGTCCATATGAAATCATTGCTCAGCCTGGTTCTCACTCATTTACCCTTTGACTCCCTGATTCCATGTGTGCTGTTCATCCAGTCTTCCATGTGTCCATGCTTGAGCTGTCCACACCCAACACCTTTCCCAATCATATGGAACTGGCTCCCGCACCTGTCATCATTGATGGTGAACCAGAATACGAAATCAACTGTATCATCAACTCTAAAATCAATTGCCATCATGCTTTTAAACTCCTGTACAAGGTCTTTTGGTCGGGCTACAAAGACACTGAAGAAGAGTCTTCTTGGCTACCTGCAACTGAACTCATGCATGCAGCTGAGCTCGTAGCTGATTTCCATACCGCTTATCCTCATAAACCTGGTCCACTTCCCCTATCCTAGATTTAATATCAGTTGCATCATCTGTTCCCTCTCTTCTGTCTGGACTAATCATCTTTTGTCATGCATTTCTTATTTTTGCTTTCTTTTTCTGCTCATCTTCTCATAGTCATCCTGTATTTCCTGTTTGACTACTTGGACTTATACCATTTTCATCTTAATCTTACCCAGTTATTATCTTCAGTTCATTCTTAACTTCAAGATGTGGGAACAGACATCACATTACCAACTATTACCAAAGCACAAGTCCACAAAACAAAAGAACAGAAAAACACTGTAATACATGCAGTCCAAAAAAGACAACCTGGGACAACAAAGAAGCTGATCACTTCTTTCCACTCTCACCCTCATCCTCCTCTTCCTCATCATCCTCCCTATCCTCCAGCCCTTCAACTTGCTTAGTGAGACCTGATCCCAACAAGGCAACTCCTGATGATTCCTCACCCGATGTTGCTGCTGCAGCTGCCTTCTTCTTCCACTCCTCCTCCTCCTCATTCTTAGCCTTCTCATATGTGTCATCACTCATCAACAGGCCTTGCCACATGCAGCATTTGAAGAATGCCTTGAACTCCTTGACAAGTTCATGGCACTGCTCATTTCCCCTGTGCATCAACTTCAGCACTCATTCCTGCTGACCCCTGAGTTCAGCTCGCAACTCCCACACCTCTGCCACCAACTCCATCATAACCATTTGAGTCACATACATCTCAATGATCAAATTGTGTGTCTGTTCATGAGGCACTTTGTCTGTCTCAGATGGGAGTGTGCAACGCTGCTTTGAGCTGTTGCAGGCTTCACACATGAACTTGTTACTACAAAGTTCAATTAGATGTGGCCCAATCTCAGTTGAAGAAGTGACTTACCTATCAGCTTGCACCTTGCATTCCTTCCCCAGCCATTGGCACCACCCACATTTGTTGGCACCCCCCATCTTGACTTTCCTGCCCTTGTTGTCATAGTTTCCCTGCCTCTTCTTGGGTGACTCCTCAATTTTGACATCCAAGTCACGATCCAGTGCGTACAACCCACTGTTGCTGGTAAAAACTCGAGAAGGACCTGGGGTGGGTCCTCAGACAATGCCTTTTCCAATGTTAGTAGCAGCAGCCCTTGGGGGCAGGAGTTCCCTTGTGGGCATACTTGTTTTGTTCTTTTTTGCCACAGGGCCCATGTCGGTATCTGTTATAGTGATGCTGGCCTGGTCCTAAGCTGGCGCAATAAGTATCAGGTTTGATCTTATCAAAGGGGACTCCTTCTTGGTAAGTGACAAAGTTGTTCACTAAGTCAGAGTTATAATACAGCAATTATAATAGTAAAGACTTCAGTAATTGAGATCTTAGAGCTTAAGTTCAATTTGACTTTGTATAGATAAAGGCTCATATTGAGTCTCCACCTAACCAAGTAGAAACGATGTTTCTCCTTGATAGATGTTGACGACTTATATACAATCTATTATTAACTAGGGCTAAGGGCTTCTAATGAAAGAAGAGAAGCGTACAGCTTCCTTAATGCTAATTAAACTATATAAGACATGATCTGTCAAAGAAGCTTTAGAAGTTCTTCTAAAGAAGTTCTTCTTTGATCATCTGATTGATCACAAGGTAAGTCCAAATATAGCGCAGCTATATTTAACAATCACATGTCATCAAAACGTAAACAAGTCAAAATGAGTCAAAGTAAATGAGTCAAAACAAACTAGAAAATACAAGAACAAATAAGAGGAAAACATAATTGCGATATTACTTAAGTAAAGCTAATATCGGCTTCGTATTATAGATAGAACAAATGCTAGATATAATCAATATACATAACATTATCCCTTTCCTAGCTAAGATGTCCACATCTTAGTAACTATCTAAGTCACTAAGATAAATTACCTTCACCATCTATGTTGAAGTTGGCTTCATCATCATAATGAGATTCGTAATTGCCATCTTCATATGGGGGTGTAAGGGGGCAGTCTCCTTCATAGATGCAAGAAGTTTGACCATAATGGGGATGTCCGCTCGGACTGCGTCCTCAATGGTTTGGATGGGAGGAACAGACTGAGGTCTGGAGACGACCATACTGTCTTCCTTGTGGTGTGGGTTTACAGCCTCGTCGTGGCATAAAAGGAGGGTTGTAGGTGGGGCCAAGAGTGGTGGTGTTAATGGCAGTGGATGTTGGATTATGTCATTCAGATCAAAGTCCATCGACATTGGTGATGGGGGCGCCGTGATTGCCGGTTGGTATACCAGACTGGCGGGGCTGTACTCTGGTAGACTCAGTGATGGACTGCAGAGCAAGAGCCTTGGCGGCATCGACTCCCTCGGTAATGGAAAGTGCTGCCAGGGCGACTGGGGGTAGATCCCATCGAGCAATTCCTTTATAAGGATTTTGGAAACAATACTTGGTGAAATGGCCGGGGGCAAAAGTGTTGCACCAGGTGCAATGATATCCCAGGCAAAGCATCTTGATATGACCCATTCTATGACATATGTCACAGGTTCAACTAGTACATCCAGGGCAAGTTGCGTCTCGATTGGTATTTCGAGGAGGCTTGTTAGTAGGCATTGGAGGGGGTGTACTCAGTAATATAGCATTGTGTGTAGCCACATCATGATGTTGTTGAGGTTTGACGCTAGATGGGGAAGTTTTTCCCTTATCATCAGCTGAGGCATGCTCAGAATTCTGTGCACGTCACTCTGGAGCTTGTTGATGCTTGAGTGTAGCGAAGTAATCTCCATCCGGGTCGGTGCATTGGATGCATCAGATGATGTTCTGAGTATAGGGACCCCTAGGGATATGGCGTGCCAGGTTACTAAGATGGAAGTCCATTTCTTCCTGGAGACACTTGTATTCACTTCTTGCAGAAGTGAGAGCATCAAGACAATTCCTGATGTTGTAGACATATGAAGTGAGTCTAGGATTGCTGCCATAGGCGGACAGAAAGTCAATGGCTGTCTGTTCTGGAAGAAATGTGCATCATAGGGTGGCATTCTCTTTATAGGGTGAAGAGTTTTCACTGCTAGTGTCTCCACCTGCACTATCTCTGGCAGGGGATTTGGTGCCTTGTTCTTGCAATGGGGCAAGACCAGGACTTTCCTCGACCTTGTTTGCATTGTCAATGGTGTTGGTTGGTGTAGTAGGAGGGGTAAGAGGTGAGGGCAATTCGCAAATAATAGTTCCAAAGACTGGTACTGCTGGTTGTTCAGTGACTTCTGGAGTAGTCATTGAAGCTGGGAAATGTTAGAAGAGATTGTGTTGGGTTTTATACTCTTGAATTATTTCTTTTGAATTTTCAAGATTTTTCTCTGGTTCCCATGAGTCTTCGGTAGGTCTGTATCCTTTCCATTGAATTAGGTATTCTATTTTTGTTCCTGAGCATAGTCTGCGAGTTCTATGATTTAGGACTGCTTCAACTTCATATTGTTCTTCTCCTGAGACAAGAACAGGTTTGTGTTTCCCATAAATGTCGTTCTCAGTTACTGGCATGAGAAGTGAAGCGTGGAATTTGTTGTGAATTTTCCACTTTGGTAGTAGTCTGAGTTCATAGTTGACTGGAGAGGTTTTTCTAATAATAGTAAATGGACCTTCTCTTCTTTGGTTGAGCTTCTTAGAAGCATAGGGCAAAGGGAGATTTCGGTTATCTAACCAAACTCAGTCTCCTACTTTGAATGGCATCCATGGTTGGTTCTTTCGTTGAGCCATCATGAGACATGTTCATTCATGTGCCTCTAGAGCTGCTTCTCAAACTTGTTCTAAGAATAAGGACTTCTCATTGATAGAAGGTGTGTCTGTCTCTATATCTGAGATAAACGCTTGTGGATTATATCCCAATATTAATTCATATGGTGAGTGTTTTCTTCCAGAATGGGGTTTTGTATTGTGTACGAATTCAATCATTGGAAGTGCTCGTTTCCATATGGTTGGATTTTGTGATGTGTAAACTGCTAAGTAAAACTCGATTTCTTGGTTGTATCTTTCGGTAGTACCATCTGTCTGTGGATGATATGCTGTAGACAGGGCTGGTGTAATATTGAGTTTTTCGTATAATTTTTGCATTGATTTAGCAGCAAATCGTGGATCTCAATCTGAGATTATTTTGTTGGGTGTTCCATATTTTGAAAATACTTTGTCAATAAGAATTTCAGCAATGCCGTCGGCATTTATTGTCTTCTTTGTTGGAGTTAGGATTATCCCTTTCATAAGTCCATGGTCCACTATGGACAATATACAATCATATCCATCGTCAGATGGTAGATCTGTGATAAGATCCATGGATATTTGGGAAAAGGGCCTTGTGGAAGAAGGGCCTTTAATTGGCTGCATTGGTGGTTTAACCGGATGACGGTTGATTTTGTACTGTTGACAAATAGGGCATCCTTTCAAGTAGTTCTGAACATATGTGTTCATTCCAGGCCAGTAAACTAATTTAGATAGTTTACGGAATGTTTCAGCTGTTCCTGGGTGTCCTGATGTCTCGTGATCATGTACACATTGTAGAAGTCTTCTTTTTAGTTCAGCATCTTCAGGTATCACATGTCTTCCCTGATATTTATAAATGCCATCATCTTCTGTAAATCTTTCAGATGGGGCGATCTTCTCTTGTTTATTTTTAATTTCTTCTTTAATTTCTTCAGAAAGGAAGTTAATGAACTTTTCTGATGGTATTGCAACGAGATCTTCGTTATCTTTCCCTTCTGGGACTAGGTCTGGTCTTCTACTCAATGCGTCAGCAAGAGTATTTTTGTTTCCAGCCAAGTGTTTTATTGAGTAATGGAAGCATGTCATATATAGCATCCATCTGGCTTGTCTTTGATTCAATTGTTGTGGTTCTTGCCATCTGGTGAGATTCTTGTGATCAGACCATATGATGATAGGGTGTGCTGATCCTTCAAGGTAGTGTCACTATTCCTTTAGTGCTCTAATAATAGCAAGGAATTCTTGGTCGGATACATGATAGTTTCATTCCGCAGGGTTAAGGGTTTGTGAATAATAAGCCACAGGGTGTTTATCTCCATTTGAATCTCTTTGGAGTAGTACTGCACTAGTGGCAAATGCGGAAGCATTACATTCAATCTCAAATGGTTTTGATTCATCAACTATTTGTAGTATAGGTTGTTTAAGGAATTGTTCCTTGAGCTTCTCAAAGCTTTTCTGTGCTTCTGGGTTCCATTTGAATTTCGTTGTTTTGCGAAGTAATGCATTAAGTGGTTGTGTGATAGCTGAGAAGTTGTGAATGAATTTGCGATAGAAGTTGCAGAAACCAATAAACTGTCTGATATTTCGAACAGACTTGGGTACAGGCCAATCCTGAATTCCCCTTTAGTTTGATTGGGTCCATCTCAATAGAATCTGGAGTTATGATAACTCCGAGATACTCTAGATGTTGCTTCTCAAATTTGCATTTCTCAGTCTTTAAATACAATTCATTCTGTTGTAGAATCTTCAAGACTTGTTTAGTAAGTCTTTCAAGTTGTTCTTTTGTTTTCACATGGATAAGAATGTCATCCATGTAGATAATAACTCCACCTTTCTCAGTAAGGTCTTTGAATATGTGATCCATCATGGATTGGAAAGTAGCGGGGGAATTTGTCATTCCAAAGAACATAACTGTAGGTTCGTATAACCCATTAGGGGTATGGAATACCACTTTCCATTCATGCCCTTCATGGATTCAGACGTTATTGTATCCGAGTCGGACATCTAACTTGGTAAACCAATTAGATCCTTTGAGTTTATCCATGATTCATGATATGCTTGGTATTGGGTGAGCATTCTTTATTGTATTCTTATTAAGGAATCGATAGTCTTGACATGGGCGTAAGTCTCCTCCTTTCTTTTCTACAAAGAAGAAAGAAGAGGCCATTGGTGATTTGGATTTCCGAATATATCCCTTTCATAGGTTTTCAGAAATAAACTTGTCAAGTTCAGTTCTCTCCTGGGGTGTCAGGTGATAAACTGGCATGCGTTTGGGTTCAAATTCGGATATGGTCTTGATTTTATGATCCCAAGGATGTCTGGGTGGTAATTTCTCAGATTTGTCTTTATTGAAGACTTTGAGAAACTGATGAAATTTCTTTGGTACAGCTTTCACAGGGTTTGATTCCCGTTTTGGTTTAGTAGCCAAACTGTGAAGTTGTTGTGATGTGTTGGATTTCACATTGATCTCATAATACAACTGATTGATGGAATCAGTTTTTGCTTTGGTTAATTCGATAGTGTGAGAGTTTTCATCTCGCCAACGTAATGACAGTTTCTGCCAATCAACGTCAGGGTTGAATCTCTTTAACCATGTGATTTCTAAGAATAGTTGGTTTGATCCAAGTTTGACTATTCTTGGAGAGATTGTCATAATCTTGTTGTTCACTTCTATTTTTAATTTTGTATAGTGAGTACAACTTCCTGATAGGTTCTGTGTTCCGTCGGCATTACGGATTTTGATTGCCTTTTTCATTTTGAATTTTGGCAAGTTGTAGGTATCGACTAGTTGTGGGTCGATAAATTCTCCACTAGCTTCTGAATTGAGTAGTGCCTGTAGGTTGTGTTTTGCTCTAGTTGTATGGAGCAATATTGGTACATGTACTGTTAATCCTTTGTTTGACTGAAGATCGATGACATCTATCTGATCTTCCTGAGTACTCAAAAATTTTCATTTGAGTATTCTTGAAATGGATTGTCTTCATCGCTAGCTTGTTCTATTTCGTAAACCATGGCGTCTGGATCTTTCCTTTTAGGCTTGAAAGGTCTATGATTCCCTTGTTTCAGTTTGGACTGGGACTTCTGCATCTGCTTCGATCCCATGTTTGTCTTTCCTCTTGACTTAAACCAAACCTTCCTTGCTGGACAAGATTTAGCGAAATGTCCTTTCTTGTGGCAGAAGAAGCATTCTCCTCTCTTAAGTGCAATTCTCTGCTCATCAGTGAGAACGTTATTAATGATGTGGGAGTATAGTGAACCATAGACATCTCTGTCTGTGTTGCTTGGTCCTTCATTGTACGTTTGGTTGATGTCCTCTCCTTCACTCTCCTCTTCTTCAGGATTATCATCATCCTCTGTGCCAAGTTCGTATATATCTCCATCGTCTGCTTCCTGATCATCTTCGATTGATAGTCGGTATATGCCTCTTGATATTCTGTTGATATCCATGTCCCACTCAGATCGTCTGGGTCTAGATAGGGGTTGACTATGGATGTCATTATATCATGGTTGAGGTCTGTGTGATCTACTATTCTTTTTGGTCTTTCTTGATCTGTTTGAAGATCCTGGATTAGAATTTCCAATGTGGTATCTCCTTTGCTCTTGGACAACTTTGTATGCTTGTCTTGCAGCAGTTTTCCACTGTGCAAGGGTTTGGGGGTCAGCTCAAATTGCTTTGAATCTGACATTGTTGTCAAGTCCTTCGGCAAAGTAGGATTGGAGAGAAGTGCTGTCAGTAAGTCCTGCACGTGAGGCAAGGACAGAAAAATTGGCGATGTATTCTTCGATGTATTTGTTTTGTTGTCTATAATAATGGAGCTCTCTTTCAGCCTCAAAGCTCTGTTGTGTTGGAGCGAATGACTGTTCAAGTGCATTCTTGAACTCATCGAAGGTGTGTGGGACGTGCCCTGCTTGTCTGGCTGCATCTGCTTGACTAGTTCTGTAATTCTGTTGCCATAACTTGGCAGCTCCATCGAGTAATCCAAGGGTGTAATTGATTCTTGATTGGTCATCTGTGACACCATATGAGTTGAAGTAGAGTTCGACTTCGGCCATCCATGGTCTGTAGTAGCTTGGGTTGCCATCAAACCTGTTGGGCTTTGGGTACTTAAGCTGGAATCCTGCTTGAGGTGGTGCCATTGGGTTTGGCAGGGGGTTTGGATTAGGATTTGGTGGTCCTCCTCCTGGTCCTCCTGGTCCTCCAGGTGGATTACCTCTGGGACTTGGTGGTCCTCCTTGTGGTGGTGGTGGTGGTGGTGTGGGGCTTCTTCGATTTGAAGAACCTCCTGTATTGGTGACAACTGCTTTTGCTTTCCCTTTTGTTTGGGTGTTAACAGGTACGGTGATGGTGGTACTGGCTGTAGTAACATTGGGATTGGTTGTTGGTAA
Organism: Leucocoprinus leucothites; assembly: GCA_013368445.1. Taxonomy (NCBI): domain Eukaryota; kingdom Fungi; phylum Basidiomycota; class Agaricomycetes; order Agaricales; family Agaricaceae; genus Leucocoprinus; species Leucocoprinus leucothites. The sequence goes on from JAACJO010000037.1 coordinate 25,660, forward strand.
GGTACTGGTACTGGCAATACTGGTGGGGGAATTGGTAAAGCTAAAGGGGATAGGGTTCGTAATGGGACTGAGGAACCTTGGACTATGTCCAAAGGCTGGGCTCAAGGAGTAAGAAGGGGGTCTATCAACTCTGGGCTTTTCTGGGGATTTAAGTTTGAGATTATCGATTGCCTGTGCGAGTGCTTCTGCTTCCTCTTCTGTTCGATTTCCTTCAGATTCCTGTTGGCTTCTATTTCCGCTATCTGTTCCTTCTTCATCTTCTTCTTCTATGTCGTCTTCGTCAGCTTCAGATTCTTCTGAGCTTGGAGTGTCAACTCTGGGCTCTGAATTATTTTCTTGAGAGGTTTCTCCGATTCTTGGGGTAATATCAAGGACTAGTTCTGGTTCGATGGTCCTACTAAATTCTGCAGGGGTTTCTGGAAATGGAGTTTGCTGTCCTCTTGCTTCTTCAGTGTACTCTTCTGGGGTAACATCTTGAAGTTCTTCAATACCAGCTCCTCTTTTGATTTGCTGTTTGACAGTTCTGTGAAGTTGCTTATGACCAAATGCAGCAAATTCGGCTTCAAGGATCCCTTCTTGTTCTTTCTTGATTGGGATGTAGGCAACTTTCCCTTCGTGTTCTTTGATGTAATAGAATCTTCCTGATCCTTTACTTTTGTAGAATCTTGTTCCTTGGGTTTCACTATAGTAGGTACTATAGGATTCTTCTGGAAATTCTCTTCTTGCAAAGATTTTGACTTGTCTTGCAAACTCTGCTGGGTCCGTTGTGGACTATGTCTATGGGTGCCTATAGAGACACCTGGTATAGTCTTAAATGGTAAATTGTCCTTAAGACAATTATCACACTTGCAGTTTGATTCTGCCATGATTGGAAAATTAGTTTATAGTCGCTATGGACTCACCTTTATAGTCACTAGGACTGTGTATTGATAGTCTCTTAAGACTTTCAAATAAACTGTCTTCTGAGTATTTACCCTCAGGTCTGGTATTCTTCAGAGATATGCCAAATCTTCTGGCAAATTTCTCCCTTCCGAGTATCTACCCTCGGGTCTGGTATCTTATTTGAGATTTAGGTACAATGACCTTAGCTCTCATAAGCCTCCAAATGTTTTAAGAGTGTGGGTAATCGCTCAGATCAATAAGAGTGATCCTCAACTATTCCACTAGTTGGCAATGTGTGTCAACCCTCTCTTCATTGTTATGCACAATAGTTTTGGGACAGCTTGTGCGATAACTGCAATAACCCAAATCGACAGTGTTTGCAATGTTGTTGGGTTACTGGGCAAAGTAATGGCTCTGTGCTAACAGAGAAGGATCATTTCTACTTAATGTTATAGTGATGCCAGCCCAGTCCTAAGCTGGCGCGATAAGTATAGGGTTTGATCTTATCAAAGGGGACTCCTTCTTGGTAAGTGACAAAGTTGTTCACTAAGTCAGAGTTATAATACAGCGATTATAATAGTAAAGACTTCAGTAATTGAGATCTTAGAGCTTAAGTTCAATTTGACTTTGTATAGATAAAGGCTCATATTGAGTCTCCACCTAACCAAGTAGAAACGATGTTTCTCCTTGATAGATGTTGACGACTTATATACAATACAAGTCTGTATCTATTATTAACTAGGGCTAAGGGCTTCTAATGAAAGAAGAGAAGCGTACAGCTTCCTTAACGCTAATTAAACTATATAAGACACGATCTGTCAAAGAAGCTTTAGAAGTTCTTCTAAAGAAGTTCTTCTTTGATCATCTGATTGATCACAAGGTAAGTCCAAATATAGCGCAGCTATATTTAACAATCACATGTCATCAAAATATAAACAAGTCAAAATGAGTCAAAGTAAATAAGTTAAAACAAACTAGAAAATACAAGAACAAATAAGAGGAAAACATAATTGCGATATTACTTAAGTAAAGCTAATATCGACTTTGTATTGTAGATGGAACAAATGCTAGATATAATCAATATACATAACAGTATCTGCCTTCTGCTTAGTGGGAACAGACTCTCTCACCTTCTCCTTCCCCTTGCCCTTCTCCTTCTCCTTTTCTTCCCTATCCTTCCTTTCCTTCTTCTCCTTCTCCTTCTTCTCCCTGTCCTCCTTCTCTTTTGCTGCTGCTTCTTCCCATTGCAGTCTCTCCTCTTCTTCCCTCTGTTTCCGCTTTTCCTCTTTGGCCCTCTTCTTTTCCACCTCTTTAGCCTCCTTTAATTTTCTCAACTTCTCTCTCAACTTCTCTCTCTTCTCTTCCACCTTCTGTCTCCTCTCCTCCTCTGCAGCCTGCTCCAGCCAATCTTCTTACTCCATCAATGCGAGTGCCTCATCCAGGTTGATGTCCAAGAGTAGATCTGTCACTTGGGTTTGAGAGTTAGACACCATGATATATGAAGGAGGTTAAGAGGGAAAAAAGTTTAAATTTTTTGCACAGCAGAATTTATATGGAGTTTGAAATTAATTCCCACAATCAAATCATAGGGCTTCAAGGGCTCAGCCCTAAGGGAGGAATACTGTCATGACATGACCTACTCACACAGCCTGGCTGGCATGTACTCCATCTTATCTTCACATTTCTAACTTATAACTTCTATTGTACTCTCCTTCCACTTCTGTCAACTCACCTCAGCTCACTTCCACTTGACTTGCTCCACTCTTCTTTCTTACCCTGTATCTTCTTGCATGTTGTATTCAGACTTTCACATGTCATGTCATTCATAGTCTCCTCTGATGTTTCAGACATTCTTATCTTCTAGCCTTTCTGATATGTTGGACACCATTCTTATTCTCTTATCCTTTTTCTGCAATGTCTTTGTTATTTGTTATCCAACCCTATCCGCTGTATTGTATATAAGTAGCTGAACTTGTACCGTATTCCTCAGTCTGATAATTGACTAAGTTACATGTTATCTGGCAAGCTAGGCAAGGACAGCAAATTGACTCCCAAAGAGCATAAATACTGTATTGATGAAGACCTCTGCTTATTCTGTGGTGGTAAAGGTCACAAGGTCAACCAATGCTACAGGAAGCAGAATAGGGCCAAGATCCACAGGGTTGAAGGGGCTCCTGCCAAGGACACTGAGGCTCCTTCAAGTGACTTGTCATGCTATTTGGTCTTACCAACACACCTGCAGCCTTCCAGTAGTTTATGATTGACATCTTCTCTGACCTCCTCAATGTCTGTGTGATGGTCTATCTTGACAATAGCCTCATCTACTCTGATGATGATGTCTCACACAGTAAATATGTACAAGACATCCTAAAGTGGCTCCACAAGCATGGCCTATATGCTAAAGTGGATAAATGCAAACTCCATTCTGACTCTGTCAAGTACCTCAGATACATCCTCTCCCCAGCCAGTCTCAAAATGTCAGAAGGCAAAATTAACGTTATCCAAGAGTGGCCTGAACCTAAGAAGGTCAAGGACATATAGTCCTTCCTAGATTTCACAAACTTCTATTGATGCTTCATCTACAACTACACCAACATCATCATCCTACTTACAGTGGCTCAAAAAACTGTCCCAATGTTTTCGCATTTTGGACATATTTGCTAATACCAGGGCAGATATATGGCCTAGCATCCTGAAAATATTCACACAGGTACCTTGACATATTGGGCGCATATATTCCCATGATCACATGACCTTGTCCATCAATGAATTAATAATGAATTATCGAAAATATCTACTCATTGGGACAGTTTTTTGACCCTCTGTTATCTACCTACTCAATACTTTGTATGACCTCCTCTTGCCCTGATAACTGCCTCAATCCTTCTGGGCATGCTTTCTATCAGCCTTTGGCACCTTTCTGCTGGAATCTTATTCCACTCCTCTACTAGCCTCTCCCACAATTCAAATACTCCCTTGGGTGGTCTTTCATATGCCTTCAGCTGGTCCTTCAGGTAGGTCCAGAGGTGTTCAATGGGATTTAGGTCAGGGGATTGTGCAGGCCATGGTAGAACTTGAATGTTGTTGTCCACAAACCATTGTTGTCCCAGTTTTGAGGTGTGTTTTAGGTCATTATCCTGCTGGAATATCCTCTCCTCCTCCTCCATCTCCAACTTTTCAAAGCTTTCCACCACCCCATTGTCCAAAATCTCGCAGTATTGCACTGCATCCATATTCCCTTGAACCTCTATCAGCTTTCCTACCCCATTCCACCCCATACACCCCCACACCATCATGTTACCACCTCCTCCATGTTTGACAGTAGGGAGAGTGGTCCTATCTGACAGTGGTTCCCCCCTCTTCTTCCAGGTATACACCTTTCCATCTGACCCAATCCTGTTGATCTTTGTTTCATCTGTCCACAACACCCTCTTCCAGTCCTCCACTGTCCAATTCCTATGTTCATGTGCAAAGTCAAGGCGTTCCTCACGATGTCGCTTTTTGAGTAGAGGTCGTTTGATCTTGGTTACAGAGCGAAATCCATTATCCTGAAGGGTATTTCTGACAGTTTGGGGTGTGACAGGGTCAGACAGAGTAGAGTTAATGAAAGTTGTAGCCTGGACAGCATTGTCTAGCTTTCCAGAGGTTATTTGGTGAATTATTGCTTTTTTATCACGAGGAGAAAGCTTGGAAGGACGTCCTCCCTTGTTGTTTTCCTTGTCCCCATCAACTTCTTTCTTGATCCTCCCAACAGTAGACTTTCCTAGACCAGTTTTATGTTCAATCTGGCGCAAGGAATAGCCATCTTTGAGAAGAGAAGTGACTTGGGAGTATTGGGTAGAGGAGATAGCTTTCATGATGTAGTGGCAGGAAGAAAGACAGTTGTAGCCATCTCAACATGTCAACCAAGGTCACATGATCTTGTTTATTACTCCCACGCCTGCCCTGATGCTCCCCTGGCATGTTACAAGGTAGATACTGGGAGGCTGACAGGGGGTCAAAAAACTGTCCCAATGAGTAGATATTTTTGATAATTCATTATTAATTCATTGATGGACAAGGTCATGTGATCATGGGAATATATGCGCCCAATATGTCAAGGTACCTGTGTGAATATTTTCAGGATGCTAGGCCATATATCTGCCCTGGTATTAGCAAATATGTCCAAAATGCGAAAACATTGGGACAGTTTTTTGAGCCACTGTATGATACAATACTAGGAAGGACAAACAAACATGTTGGGATCACCTTCAAAACTCCATTGATGCCTTCAATGATCAAATCACATCCATGACAGATGCCTACATTAACTGGCAGAAATCAATTGAAGGCCATGGCCTTGAGTTTGCAGGGCTGCCTCAGTATGAGCAAGACCAGCAAATTGGCATTCAGGTCACTGTGGTTGATGTTTTCCATAAGTTATACTCACCATTCATTTGTTATTTATCATCCATTTATTGTATGTTTATTAGGTACCTTTGTTCTCCATACCAACATTGTTGCTACTAATAAAGGAGTTGCTGTACCTCTAGTTTGTCTAGGTCTCATCCCTTGTGCCCCAAAATGCCTGTCTCTCATTATCACCACCTGGCTCCTTGAGCTCTACCAAACCACTCAACTCCATTGCCCTCACCTACCCATGTGCAGAAAGTGTTGAGACAAGCTGGATCCTTGTCAAACTCAGCCAAAATATTGTTTAAGTATTGTATGAGGTCACAAAGCTGGGTGTAAGCTGGATGGTCTTCATCACTGTACCTGTATGATGCAGTTATTAGTGCATATATGCATATAAAAGAAAGCTCTCACTCTTTGGGATGCTTCTTATTAATCCCCACCATGATTATCATATGAAGGTCAGCAAAAAGGTGGACAGATTGAGGAATCCAGCAAACTGCTGAGTGATAGAAGGAGAGACAAGATGTTTTGCTGGAAACAGCCAGGAATAAAGTGAGCCAAAGTCTTGGTGACTAAAGTATAATATATGGAATTATGCCCATTCCATGTGTAATCCAGTCATTAAAGTCTTCAAAAAACCTATTGCCATGCTCATGAGGTCTATTAGGACCAGGCCCACTATAGTTTTGCTCTGTAGCAGTATTAGGGGAGGGCATGGTAGAAGTACAAAGACAAGGAGTATTTTGCATGGACATGACACAAAGGGTGTGGAATCATGTGACTTCCATCAACATCTCCTAGGTATCCACATCTACAGCATTAACAGCTTCCACTCCAGCCTTTACGAGACATCTTCCTCCTAGCTATGCATCTTATCTACAAGTGTACAACTACAGGATGTGAATTCAAGACCTCTCAGAAGTGTTCATTGTCACAGCACATGTGGAAGGCCAAATGCAAGCAATCTCTTCATAGTGCTATAGTTGGCATTATTATAAAGTACTGCAATTCAGCTCAGCATCAAAGGGAAAAGGAGCTCAAGAACAGAGCACAGGATACAGAGATGAAAGATATAGAAGAGGCTGTACCAGATACTCAGGTTATTTTTATTTTTATGATTTGGCACATATTTACCTATTGTTACCAATAGAACATCAAGTTTGATGATGGTCTTCCATTTGCACCTTTCTCTCCCCAGGAGCTGGCCTCCCCTGCTCCTTCAAAATGACCTTCTGGCCATCCCAACTGCAAAATCAATGCTTCATCACACTATAACAACTATACAGATGAACTTCCCCCCTCACCTCCACCTATAATTCCTGAGGTTGAGGCTACACCTACTGTAGACTCATCTCAGTCCCTTTGTGTATATACCACCTCTCCCAATACATTTTGTGTTTTCCACAGATACAATAGTGGACCCCCTTCATACACTCCTGATGGACTCAAGTCAGCTACTTATAGCATAGACTCCCCCAACTTTGCAGTTGAATTAGCAGCCGAAAAATCAGATAACTGGTGGTCATACTTTGGATCATCAGTCAAAACTCTACAGGAGTCATATTTCACACCATTCTTGAGTCTGACAACCTTTCAGCTCATGAACTGGTTCTATGGAGCTTTTACCCTGAAATCCCATACCAAACTTAATCACTTAGTCTGGGAGGTTATTTGGGCAGAGAACTTCTATAAAGATGATCTCCAGGGTTTCTGTGCTAGTTGTCATGATCTGTGATTGCGACCTCTCCAATTTGATCTCTGACTATTCTTTCAATTTCCGATTCCCGTGATTTTTCATTATCTACCATTTCTATAAATATTTCGCAGCCTGTTTCTGCTCATCATTCTATCATCTTTTCATTTGTGCTCATATTCATTTCTGCCATTCCATTTATATTTGTCATTCTCCATCATGTTGCGTCTGTCATTGTCTATTTACCTTTCATTTATCTGTTTATTTGTTTATCATTGCATTGTGAGCTTTGTGATATTTACGTGTTATTTGTCCAATTTCGCATTATCTTAAATATGTCGCTACTAGCTCATGTATTACCCATTCTGAATATCAACTAAGATTCCACTCTTACTCTCTGTCCGATTATTCCTTCAGTGTTGAATTCCAATTCGCACTGCCTGTCATCTTTCTCATAGACCAAATTGGTCGATGCGATATCAGAAGGGTGTAGCACATATGCTGAAGCCAACAACCAACCTCTCTGTAATTTTTGTGCACTTAGTAAGTGCTGGTAATTCACAAATCTTGATACTAGTTGAGAAAACCAGTGTCTTGATGACTGGGTCAATGAATCTGACTTACTGTTTGCAACAATAGATAAATAGATCCCCACCTCAGTTAACATCCCAATCTCTACTGAAAAGGTTGCTTACTCAAGGGCTGAATCCATCCCGACTTATTCTGCACTAGGACTATAGTATCAGCAGCCAACTGAGGTTATTAAGGCTGCACTCTCTGAGCCTTCAGCTCAGCATTTTTATCTCACACTACACCAAACATACTGGCAACCATCACCTGAAGGACCATCTGAACAGATATATTCAGAGCTCTACTCAGCAGATGCTTTCATCAATGAACATGAAAAAATCAAGTCTCAACCACAAGATGACCCCCAACTTGAGACCATAGTTCTCTCATTGATGTTCTGGTCTGACTTGACACAACTCACAACATTTGGCAATGCATCATTATGGCCAATTTATATGTTCTTTGGTAATATATCAAAATATGTCCATGGAAAGCCAAGCAGCTTTTTGTCATATCATCTTGCATATATCCCAGAGATATGAACATATTTTAACATAACATGTTGAAACTGATCAGTATTTTATCAGCTTGGCAATGAATTCAAAGACTACTATCATGTTATTTATAGCAAATATCCATCTGATCTTACTCTCACCAACTGTCAAAGATCACTTGTACATGCAATCTGGTTACTTCTGATGGACAAAGAATTTGTCAACTAGTATAAAAATGGTTTTATTGTTCAGTTTTTTGATGGAATTCCTTGCAAAGTCTTTTTGAGGATATCTATATATGGCATGGATTATCCAGAAAAGTGAGTGATTGTTTTATGCTCTTGCTATATACTGAAGTAATTGGTTAGGGTGCTGATGACTCTCATATGATATTTTGGAAAATTCTCCTGTCCACACTGTCTTGTATCCAAAGAACTCATTTGATAGCTTGGAACCACACCTAATGATGAGATTTGAACAGAACAGAACTGTATAGACAGCCCAAAGCAACATAGACTTGTGAAATGTGCATGGAACCTAGTATACCTAAAAGGTACCAAGATCACAAGCAAAGGTGTCGAAGATTTACTTGCAGGCACATCACCTGCCTCTGTACTTGTGAGTAATTTGGATATTTTATTTTGAGTTATGAAGTTACTTAAATTAGTCCAGAATGCATTTTCAGTCTGACTGTCTTCATACAGCTTTGATTTTCATGACATGGTAGCCCCTGATCTCTTACATGAGTTTGAGCTTGGGGTCTGGAAATGCACATTCATTCATTTCATGCATATTCTAGCATCACTTAACTACACAATATTATATATTGACTTACTCAGATATTTCCATAGATGCTGCAATATACTGACTTATGGAAATGGCATTATCCAGAAATTCCGCAATGACCCAAGTGCCATGAAAAACTTGCAGGACATGATTATGAAGACCTTCTACAGGTACAATATTTTCAATCATAACAAATATGCCCACTGAAATTATTCTAGTGTGCACTACCTGTTTTCAAAGGTCTTTTGCTGGCTCCACATGATAATCTCATTTGCAAGCTGATTTTTGAGCTGGAAACTTGGCATTCACTTGCCAAACTTTGTCTATGCATAGAGTCAACTCTCAAGAGCCTTGAAGGGTAAACTCACCATCTTGGTCAGTGCTTTCATCACTTTGTGTCAGAAACATGTGAAGCATATGAGACTTTGGAATTGGCAGCTGAGACAACAGCCAGAGGACAAAGTCAGTTAGCTACACAGAGTTGAACTGTGGGAGCACAAGCAGCACAACCTATTGTTCCAAAACAGGTGAAATTTCAGCTGAATACATACAAATACCACTCACTTGGAGACTATGCTTCATATATTTGGAAATATGGGACAACAGATAACTATAGCACTCAAATTGTGAGGACAATCTATTTTTTTCACATTTATTTTGACCCAGCATCTTATAGAGAGAGGTTCAGCACAAGCATGTGAAAGGGTTCTACCCTCAAGCTCAGAAACATCAGTTTGCAAAGGGAATTGTGCAGCAACAATGTCATGAACACTTGCTTCATCTTATTTTGCAAAATGACCCTTATTATCCCAAGCCTCCACATAATTCTGATGAACCACCAATAGCCACCATGTCAAGTCTGGACAGGCATGGCACTGTGGAACAACTCCCACCTGTATCTCTCCATGAACAACACCAAATGTCGCTTGATATGCACAAGAGCTAAAAATTTAACTTCCTTCAATGGCTGGACAAGCATGAAGATGATCCAGCTCTCACAATGCATGCTTATCCAGAAAATCCATAATACCCACCCATGGGAGTTTGACAGAACTTTCTCCCACAACCTTGTCGTCATCTTTTCATGCAGCTAATCGGATATGCAAGTGGTTATGATGAGGATGAGGTAACCATCGAGGAGGCTAACTCAATTCATATTATTAATGACCTTCTCTACTCTCATCATTGCCTTTGAGTTAACTACACAACATATGACCTATGCTGAGCACAAGACAGTATCAATCCCAAGACACATGCTGATATCATGGTACTCTCACCTGAAACTGGGGAGGAAAATGCTTGTTTCCACCACTATTGGTATGCACAAGTCATCAAAATCTTCCATGCTCAAGTGTATTTTTGAGGTTCACAATTATATCCACATATTCCAGCTAGAAATCGAATCATGAAATTCCTGTTTGTTCATTGGTTCAGTAACGAAACACTTCACAAGTATGGATGGCAGAACAAGCACCTACCAATGGTAAATTTCTCCGATGCAGATGGGCCAGAACCTTTTGGGTTTGTCAATCCTCGTCACATCCTTCATGCTGCCCACATTGTTCCAGCATTCAAATTTGGGCATACATCAGAGCTCCTTCCACCTTCCATTGCTCGGCTCTTGAAAGAGAACAATGAAGATTGGTCCTTTTATTATGTGAATGTGTGAGTTCTTCTTGAATTTCATATTTAGGCAGTTTTTTACACTTACTCAACACCAGATTTGTTGACCGCGATATGATGATGCAGTACTGTGGGGGTGGAGTCGGTCACAAAGCACATGCCATGCAATGAACGCTTTTCTTGAGGATAGGGATCCTTTCGATGAGCTAACATTTTATGCTGAGCCTGAACAAGGGCATAAAACCTTGATGACCAGGAGGCTGATGAAAGGTGCTCACAGTTTGGCAACCACTCAGAAGGAGAAGAACCAAGTCAACAGAATCTTGATGAGGAAGGGGAGGGGAATGAAGAAAACCGTGTTGGTTCAGATGGTGAAGACATTGACAGCCAGCTCTCACTCAAGGAAGAGCTTGGTTTCGCTTTGCTGTAGTTGTCAATGCATCAACACATGTCCAACAATATCAGTCCTGTATGAATACTTACATTGAAATTATTAGTATGTACCTCATAGAGTACGCAGAGAGTCGAGTGACCAGGTATTGTGAGATGGCGCCGGTTGGTCAGTGAAGATTGAGCACTCTTGGTCAGGAGAGTCACAAAGTTCGACTTTCACACGGTCGATATTAATCTGATGTCGACAGGCATGTCGACCCTCAGCCTACCGACAGTCATGCCCTAGGGTCGGCAGTATGTGAGCTCACAGGTCAGATGCTCAGCACTATGTCTATCCCCAGGTATGTGTCTTACCTATCTGACATCTAACATGTATTAAAGATACCCATCTGTCGGCCCCATACCAGAGCCTCAACAGAAATGCAAGTCCAATGGCATGGATTGGCAACCTACCATGGCTCGGGCATAGCAAACAACACTCTGCCATTCCCAATGCATACGCAGCAACATATTTATTTTCAACAACCACCGTGCCTGTACATATATTTATTCGGAGTTTTTACTGGCGGCACTGGTATGAACTCGTTATGTTCAAGATGTTTTCGTATAGCCGCGCTGTTTTACATCCGTGGCCTGAACACGTCCGGTCCACGTTCCGAGGGCTTCTGCGTATGTTCGCTTGCCGGCATCTTTCTCATCAATCAACCCGGCAACACAAGGAAGGGCTCCCGTGTTAGGACCCTTGGATAACTGTTCTCCCTTGTTCATCAGTGCTTCTTTTGATCATCGATTCTTGACGAGGGAGCGTTGAGTTGACAATCGAGCTCCAGTAGCAGACCAGGACCCTACAATATTACTACTTTTTATATGTGCGACTCGGACTTAACCTTGGCAGCTGGTCGGCCTGTCCGACTCGCACTTTTCGTTCTGCAGTGCATTGAAACCTATGTAAGCTAATCTGAGACTATACATTAATTTTGCTGGGCGCTCCTATACATCCGGAAAATATGCTTACTCTAGTCAGTCTTCTCCATGGTGTCCATGGCTTGTTGGGATGGTCGACAGCGAGATTGAACTATAGGGTATACTGAGTGCTATTAGGTCATTGTTTATGTAAGGTCAGTAACTTGTACGGTGTTCAAATGCGCAACACACAACCAGCCACTGGCGATGGAAAGAGGAGGCGAATGGGGGCGTAGACATGCCGCCTAGGTGTTTCGGCAGCGGGCGTCCCGCGGAATTCTTCGCCTCCGGCACTTGCCGAAACCACATCTTTCAGGTTTAGCGAGAATAGCCTACTGCCATTGCCATGGAGGACTCGGACGTGAGGTTCGCAAAAGGCCAAAAGGGTCCGTGATCGGCAAAAACCAACACACATATGTGTGTACAATCCGGTTAATGGCTTGATTATGAATACCGCTGGGCAGTGTTGGTCCTCGGCACAGCCAGGATTATTTCTCGCTTGTTTTTTGCGTCTCTAGGTCCCTCGCATACATATATATCGATCTTTCACCTTGCCGAACTACGATCTCCCATCGACTTCCTCCGAATCTTCAATGAGGGCCCCGAAGTGTACCGTTGGTAAGTACTTCTGATGGTTCACAGCCGCGGCATCAGGCCAACCGCTGATACTATAAAAGCTCGTCGCGTTTCAAAGCTATCATCGACATCCCTCCACTTCTCAGATGTGAGAGTCATGCCCCAGGTAAGTCAAGATTGAACTCATTCTTCTTGTACTGACAGACAGTTTATAGGATTATCATCCCATCCGACGTTGCCAGCTCATCCAGCATCCGCACATTTCCAAATCCCTCGGGCCTATCAGCCTCCTTCCCAACGAAGTCCTCTCCAATATCTTTCTCTGCTGCATTTCGGACTCTTCAGACTGTGCTGGGGGTGTGAGAAACACCTCATTGATACTTGCACAGGTGTGCTCTTCCTGGAGAAAAGCTTGCCTTCGCATCCCACAGCTGTGGACAACTCTTAACCTGAGATTAAACACAGCAAACACCGCGCTTCCTCGGCTTTCCCCATTTGCTCTTCCAGAAGCGACGTCACTATCTCCATCTCCCGCGAAAAGAAACCCTCAGGCACTCGCCAATCTCGCTTCTCTTTGGTTTGAACGTGCACGAAATCAGTTACTTTCGGTTTCCGTCAAACTCACATCGACCTACGCTAGCCCAAATAGCGCTGACGTCTCTTCAGCACTCCAACCAATCCTAACAAATGCTTCCTCGGTCCGACATCTCTCCATCCACGCCACTTTCGCCTCGCAGCTACGAGATTTCTTTACCTCACTAGCTGCTTTCGATAACCTCGAGTCACTTTCGCTATCTGTCCAGCACATGGACATCACTGCGCCTATCACCACTTTCCGTAACTCACCTCGTTTGTCTCGAGTGTCGTTTGATCTACACGGCTATCCTCCGTCTACGTCGCTGATCCATCTTCCGTGGAACACGATTGAGGAGTTTGAGATGACAGGAAGTAGCATGCTACCCTCTGACACATTCCAATCACTTCTCGCTTCCTGTATCAGCCTTCAAAAGGCATCATTTTGGGTCGAAGACGCATTCCAGGATAACGGTGATACTACCAATAGTGGCGACAGCTGTGGAGCCGCCGCCACCGCAATCACCACTATCCCGAAGCTCGCACATCTCTCTATATCGTTCTACGGGCGCCACGAGAAGACCGCCAGTTCCCTCCTCACCTCCTTTAACCTACCTCATCTCCGCCACTTCCATTTCTTCTCTGGCTTCATTACATTACCGTTCCTACCCTCCATTGCCTCTGATCGCCTCGAAACCCTCGTGGCTTCAGGCATTAAAGTTTCCGCGGCCGGATTTCGAGCTTTTGCCGCTGCAAATCCTTCGCTCTTTTCCCTCACACTTGATCTCAGATACTTTGATAGTGCAGACATTCTTGATGTCCTCGATGTCCTCGCTGCCGAGAAACCTCGTGCATTCCCCTCAATCACCAATTTGTCCTTGTGGGCACGAGACATCTCACCTCATTCTTCGGCGTATCTGCGAATGATCCATTCGAGGGGTCAGAATCCGTCAGCAAGCTTGCACTTTGCACTCTATCTCTCTCGTCAACAGCATGGTGCTTGTTGTCATTTTTCAAGCTGTGCCATGCCTTCCGAAGGATACACGCGGCTGGATGAGATTCTAGCGCTTGCAGATGCTTGCGAAAGGGCTGGCGGGGTTGATTTCTATTTAAAGGACGTAAAACCAGATGAGGGGATTGACGGAATCGCGTGATATGCTGGTACCTATAGCCTTTGACTCTGGGCTGTCTAGGATTATGATTTGGTCTTTACCGTGTTTTTATCTTATTTTCTAGGGTTTTATGATTTTCGTCTCCTCGCTTAAGGGTGTTTTTAATGGGTTTATGGTTGTTCATATCTCATTACATGAATCTGATTTACTCAATCGATCTTGATTCGATTCCGATATTTTATTTCTTTGACAAGGTTCATGTGGATTAATAACAGGATGTTCACTCGAGATTGTGAAACAACGCTCCCATGTACGAGTATCGAAGTGTCTGCATGAAATGAAGACAAATTAAGAACGCCATATCGATCAAAGCGAGGTACGAAACACGGCCACAGCTATATGTGCGCACGATGGATCTACTCAACCCAATTGCGCGGTGGCAGTAAACCCAAATCCGGGAGTGAGAAATCGCCGTAAATGTCCATTTTTGTCTTTTTGCGACAGTGATTAAGGCAAAACGCTATTGATTGCAATTTGACGATAGCTATTATAGCTTTAGGCACTCGTTGACATTATGGGACTGAATGCCGCAGCAGAGGTACGCCCACTGTCCCGACCTTGGCGGAGAAGAGCCGGGGGCTTAGGTCGATGAACATCTGGTTTTTTTTGTTCATTACTACAATGATATACTGGGCACTGGATTAGTTTGGAACAAGGAATATACTCACAAATAGTGCGGTACATCCGGTCCTTCAAGGGTTTTACGTGATCATGCCGGACCTGAGGCCAAAGGAGGGATAGATTGACATTAGCAAAGGACCTGCTGGGCCGTAACTTAATGCTATAGCGTATCACATATCTAGAAGAGTATCACGATCTGAGTTTCTCTAATGTCCACCAGACTGTGAACCAAGTTTTGGCAGTGGTCATTGGCGACTTAATCTTCGTAATTTCTGTTCTACTCGAGTGAAAGGCTTTTCAACCAGAGTATTATACCGAGTATTATCAGATAAATCGATGCTGGATTGTTTATGGGCACAGGTGGTTAATCACTGCTCCATCTCTTACTTTATACATGGGGGAATTCGCTACGAAAATCAGGGTGGCTGTGGTGGAAACAAGCCCGAGAACTCTTCAAGCTAGGCCCTGCTATTCAGCTTTCTTTGCTATTACCGCAACTCTGGATGTCCTTGCCACGAATGAGTCTTCTGATTATCAAGCCTCTTGGTTCTATTCGAGTGCACTAACCCACACAGGTATCTTGGTATGGTGTATTTGGCGTGTGGACAGGGAGAGTGGAAAATCCAGCCACCAAAGTCCACCCACTAACAAACGGCCGCGGTATCCCCGATGCAGAGTGATCCGAATGACTGCTGAGTCCGGAAAGGCGTATACATTCACTATATTCCTCGCATTGATTGTTAGTATTTCCCAAACTAACGCCTTGTGCCCGATTTCCGACAGTGTGAGTTATCTATCAAATGATTTTTGCTTATCAAAGACTGACCATGTGCCAAAGGCACTGCAAGCAGCTGGGATCATGTTCAGTGTGATTTTGGTTCGGTCGTCAGTGAAGTACTATCAACAGTTCGTGAACTTTTGACCAAAACGAAAGGTTGACTTCGGCCGTCTGGGAACGAAGGTCTGAGATCATTGCGACGACCGTGGGTCCTATCAGACCTGTTACCGCGAAGGAGGAGCCTCAAGTGAGCAATGGATCAGCGAAAATTGCAGGACATGTATCGTAATGAAATTCTTATCCTCAAGGTGTCCAAGTAATCAGGACAGTTAAATTGACCCCAACCCTGTCATAGTGATACTCGTGGCATCAAACGACCTTACCATAATTTCGCTACATGCATCGCAGACGCTTGTTAGAGCCTCAATGCCAAAGGGTGCTCACATTTGAACTGAGAGTACCATTTCTAGTTCCAAATTGGATGTGGTCGGGCCTGGCTTGTGCAGCAGTCGAGACCGAACTGTTGCGAAATGCTAGTCATGTTCTCAGCAAATCGGGATGCTCGACTCGTTTATTTTCAAGGTGCAATGCCAGAAACTGATCAACGATCATCAATCATTGGTGCTGTAGCGACAACCACGCCCAACTCCTAGTTCAGCGAGCTATGTAACCACCTGTTGCACTTGGTAAGTATATCTTTTTTCTTTTTTCTTTTTCTTCCGGGTTGTAATTGTGTTTATTAAAATTATGCCAGAATCTCGGTGGTATACGGTAATTACTTCAAACTCACAGCTGTTTAAGCCTGAATGTTGAATACGTTGAATCATTGCAGAGCTAACCTGAATTTCAGGTACTTAGTTCGGGATCAGTCGATGATGACTTATTGAGTTCCCACGTTCAGCTCCATGTTGGTATCGTTCCTCCTATGTACCTACTTCCTTAACGCCTGGGTCGAACACGCTTTGCTTACCATGCGCTGGATCTTGCAAATATGCCAGCAAGCTGTTGCTCTAGACGAGTAGACCTTTTTTTTCGGTGCCCGCAAAATTAGTGAAGCAGATGTAAGCTCGGATATTAAATCCACGACAATCCTACTCATCGTTCGCTAACAGGTACCCATCCAAGACTCTTGCCTCTTTCTCTGTCGGCTCTACCCCTCACTGCAAGCGCCCAGGACACGTGCGAGCCTCCCGCTTTGACGCGGTACTGGAGTGAACTAGCCCCTCCACTGTAGGCCCTTCAGTATGTGCGTCGTTCCCGTCAAGCATGGGGAGTCCTTATGGCGCTGTTGGGATGCACCGTGCGAAGCAGCTGCTACTGCCGACCGTGATATCAATACTCGAAACGGTGAACGACCGCGCATCCCTTACCAGCACAGCCTCTCAACCTCCATAATCCTGAATCTCCCTACGTCTAAGAGCATCAATGAAACTGGAGCCACTGCTGACGGTACAAGCCGAAGTTGTGCAGATAATTACACCTACACGGATGCTGATTCTCCGGTACTTCACGACCAATCCCACAACAATCACTACCGGCTCCTCAGCCCAGACTTTCAGCAATAAACACGGCATCTCCTGTCCCAGCCGAAAATGATCATCGCCCTCGATGTATTGTGATACCGGGAGTTCAGAAACATTGAGGACCTCAATCCCTGGCTTAGGACTATTGACTACGGGTACTGCAGAAGGCCGCGGCACAAGAGACTTCTGCGACTTCTACTACGCGCGTCCGGGTTGCCGGTTTCCCATTTTTACATAGCGCCCGGTAGTGGTGGTGAGGGTTCCAGGGTCAAGATGAAGAAGACGTTGGCTGCTTCGGTGAGCTTAATAGTAGTGTCGGGTATCAAGTACACTTACCGCTCTACAAAGCGTTCTATTTCCTAAGCTGGTCATCATCGCATACTTGACGTTCTGCCAGTACCTGCCTAGTGCTGTCGATCCCTCTGAATTCCTGTTGCCGCGGCAAAGGAGAATTCCTCCACTGCTGTCGGCCAACTTGATTAGGTCTGCTGTATCGGCACTGGTTGCCAAGTGTGGTGGGAGCTTTAGCTTAGCTTGGTAGCTGGGGCTAGGGCATGACTGGTGGGGTGGACGAAGTCGAATATGGGGAGGTGGCTATCCCTGGCTTTGGGGGTGTCTGACCCACACGAATCCAGGCTTCTGTGCTTTATACCCTGACTCCCGAAGAAGGGAAGAAGAGGTCAAACGAGACGATCACGCCCCAACCACAGCACTTTAAGAACATTGTCTCGTGCGTCATTGTGTTTGCGCAGCTCCAATGAGTCTCAGGGTGATATAGATGACAACAGCAAATCAGTATTGCCTCAACGAGTCTCAATCGCCCCTTTCGCTGTGCCCCCCTCCTCCCTCCCGTCAATGCTCAGCTACCCACGTCTCCCTCCTGTGGATGCGCTAGCTGCCCCAATATGCTCTGAAGTTATTTTCAGAACTGTTTTAATACCACGCACAGGATCTCTGAAAAGCAACACACACGCGCACATGGGCACGTACTCCAGATACGTTACTTTTTCCTCCACTCTCACTTAACAGGTTCATCGACTTTTCTTCTTCTCCTCGCTTCATCCCTTGCGGATCTTAAAAATACGCGCTCGTTGATATAACTAAATCGCCTTTGCTTGATATTCAATTCAATGCTCCGCCTGCTCTGTGCCCATAAGCCTCGAAGTTCATCGTTTCGCTCCAGCGGTGCTTTATTCCTGATGACGTTCTTCTCGAACCTCATATTGCAGTATCAGCTGATTCAAGTGGTTAATGCGGCTGAAGGCTTGTACCGCGGGGGGACAAACGTGATGTACATACGGACATGTGATGATGATGCATACGACGTATCAATGAGCAAGAAGATCATGTGTGTCGAATTCATTTCCAGATTCAATGTACCCTCAAGTGCTCTTCATCACCTAAAGCATCAACTTGAACGAGGCTCATTAAGTCCCTCGTATCATTCGTCAGTCAACAGGCTACATCTGCCATTGTCGCGTTGGCATCGAATAGATAACGCGGCATTCCGCTAAACATAGACTCCAATAATTGCTGGGTGGTCGATAACGAATGATGCGGGTAGACGATTGGAAGCGCCCAATAACAGGTGAGCTGATGGTTACTCAATGCATCATACATCTTTCCCTATTATAACATAGCTGGACTCTCTTGCGGCACCCAGCTGAACGTCCTATGGCGGAACGTCACAGAACGGCCGATGCCAGCTCCGAAGCGTGGATTTGTCGGTGATTGTCATCTCATCACAACCATCCCACAAGAGGCTCACTGATCAAAAAGTATAAGGCCCTTCGTAAGAGAACTCTGCCAGCTGGAAGCTCCTTCAACGATCCCACTCACAAAAGATACGATACTCAGTCGACTCTCATACTCCTCTCATGTCTGCTACCAGTACGGACTTACAACGGGCATTTCCTATCACTGCAGCCCAGCTCTCGGGTAACTTCTGTGAGACGCTGACTTACGGCATGTATCTAGTAACATGCACTTTCTGTGCTCGTACGCTCCTCCTGACTGGAAGCGGTCAAGAAGAGAGATGGCGTAGGCCCCATGAAATCCGTTGGTTCATGGCCATTATCGCATTCACCTTATTTGGCATTTGTACCTTCGATGTTGCAATCGGTTTATTGCACAACTTTCATGCCTTTATTGAGGCGGATGATGCTGAAACCGAGTTCTACAATATTGCAGATTGGATCAATATCTCTCGAGTAAGTGACACTCTCGGCGTTAAGCTCACCCCCCCCCCCCTTAACTCGGCTTTTCTAAGTCCGTGAATCAATTCGTTGCTGCACTTCTTGGCGATTTTGTTCTGGTATTCACTGATATTTCCTGTGTAAATTCCGCACACTGAAAATGGTACTAGATATATCGATGCTGGATCGTTTATGGACGCAGGTTCTTGATTGCCGTTCCGTCATTTATTCTATATCTCGCGGGCATTGCCGTGACGATTCGACTACTTGAAATTGAATCCAATCCAAAAACTTTAAGAGGGATATCCCTGAATTCGAACGAGATCCGACCCTGGTACTCAGCTTTTTTTGCTATAACAGCGGCTCAGAACGTTCTTACCACCGGTGAGCTATCCTATAATCTGACATGAAAGTGTCCTCTACAACCTGGCCCGATAGGGATTTTAATATGGCGTATTTGGCGAGTAGAAAAGGCTAGGGAGAAATTCTTAGACCAGAGTGGGTCCACCAGCAATCAACCTCAACACCTCCGAAAAGTTATTCGAGTAATTGCGGAGTCTGGGGCGGCGTATACGCTGACGGTACTCCTTACGTTCATTGTCAGTATCTCCCAAAGTAATGCAATATATCCTGTTTCTGACATGGTAAGTCCGAGGTCGATTTGCATACAAGTCCATTTATATACACTAACTACGGATATAAAAGTCACTACAAGCGCTTGGTATCATGTTCAACGTTATACTTGTTCGATCATCAGCGAAGCGTGATCAACAGTTTACAACGTTTGATCACAACGAGCGAACAACTATCATCTGGCAGCACAGCGCTGGAAACACGATTTTGGGTTCTATCAAACTCGTTCCTGGAGAGGGCGGACCTCAGGATGTTGAGTCAAATACGAGCGCAGTTGAAGATCAAGCGCATACACAACCTTTGCCAATTGACTCAGCTCCCGGTAGTGGTGTCAAAGTAGTCTGGGCAGTTGAATAGGCCTCGGCGACCCAGATAACTGGTAGTATTAAATATATTCAACCTGTTTTACTACAAACACGGGTACATAGTACCCACTGTCTACTCCCCGAATCCTTATCACTGAGGTAAAGGATACGACTTTTATTATACTAAATCAAATCCGACAATGAGAATCATAATACCCAACCTATCTTCCTTCTTCCTGCCTGGTTTGATAAATGATGAGCCGGTAGTACTAGAAATGTTTTGATGATCGTTAAGCCATTCAAACTTGAAGGATAAGCACACCCAATGTCCTTTAGCCAGAAAACATCGAAAATGAAAAGGTTGAGATCCAAGAATTGCATGCATAGAGAAAACCGGAAATACTTGTGAGAAGGGGCTTACACTGGTGTTCTCGACGAATGGTAGGTTTGAGGCTCCGAGAGATTTGGCTGATCAGGTAAAGGGTGGTGGAGGAATAGAAGAAATCCCAAAACTCTTCAAACGAAGGAAGCATGAGGTTGAGGGGCAGGCCTCAACGGTTTTGAAGTTTGGCATGCTTGACAGTGAAGCCAAGATGGGTTTTATTTACGAGCACTTGACAGTCAACTAATTTAGAGGGCTAAAATAAATGGACGCATGCTGGCTCTTACATGGTGGTGGAAGAGCGTTTTAAAGCTTCAATTATCAGCATTACCAGCCGTATTTTTGCGGAGTTTTGCAAAGGCAAGAGGACAATAGAATGGGCAATATCAGCTGGAGCCTTCCCTTCTACAGTGATTATAGTCTATTACTTGTGCAATGGAAGCGCATGGAGAAATGCGGATATACAAAGCCTCACAGTGAGTCATATTGAGGGAATGGAAGATAAAGATTGCAATGCTGACAATTAGAAACATTTCGTTGCTTGGGGTTGGATGTTTGAGTGCGTTTGCGAATGCTCATGTGTATGTTCCAAATTGCACCTTGAACGTCTTTCAATGAAAATTTCATTGCCCTCTACTTCCCCACACCCAGACAACATGTAGCCTGCTCACTGCGTATCGATACCGGTGAATTATACCTAATCAGCTGTTTGATCTCAAACATCAACGTTTCTGGTGCCCCAGAACGGTGGGCGATTAAGTAAATCGGACACCGTATGTTACGAACTTGATTTCTCAATACCCTCATTTACAGCTGTTTGCAGATACGGAAGAGCCTACTCTCACTCGCAGAAGGCCCCGTAATGAAATTTATAATCATATTTCTGACCATTCATGGTCATCTCGCCTCGGTGCAAATGAGGGGGTAGGCGCCAGGGTGTGTCAGCGTCCCAAGCACCAGGGAATCTTCAGGGCTGACTCGTCAACTTCACTAGGATGTTGCCCGTAGGATGTGATACCAAGTTGGAAGTGCTCGCTGTTACCACCTCATAAATTATACCACCTTCGGAGCTCCACTGTGTCTGTCAGTTCACGAGGCAGTTCAGCTATACCTTAGCCTACACCCGCCGACCTCGAGGAGAAAACGTTGACTGGACTAGCATTTCCGAGAGAAATAGGAGGCAGGAATGATGACAGTTATAGGGTGAGTCTAAGATCAGTGACACCTACAGACACCTACAACCCTTTAATGCTTCAATCCTATCGAACGCAGTAACCGTGCATAATCTTGTGCGAGCGTTTCTGACAGTTAGGGTTTTGAGTAGTTCTACCAACGAAACTTCCAACGCCGCCTCAGCCGGTGCTGTTCATCGGCAATTTAATCTTTGTCGACCGAGAGTCCAGGAACAGCAAGAGCTATAGGTTCTGGTTTGGGGCTGTTGATGCCTGGAACACCCAGGAATCAAGTCTTCTGCAACTTCTATGGCTTCTACTACGAGTTTCAGATCTATCGGCCTGTCTTTGTCTTTACCCGTTTCTCCACTAACATCCTCTCAGGGGCTACGGAATTTGGTATCAACGCGGGGAAGGCTTTTCACAGCGCGGCAATACTGTTAGTTATATGACAACTCGAATGCGAAGACAATCACACCCTACTTCCTGTTGTGCCTGTTGACCTACACGAGTAGCTCTGTCACGGCGGCTGGTGTGCCGAGTACAATTAGGATTTGATTTCGGCATATAGGGATAGTAGGGGAGAGGGACGTGTGTTATGGGGAAGAAATGGCCGCCCGCGGCTGAAGGGATTGCTGTCCCTGACTTCCGGTGTACTTGGTCCTCAGCTCCGATTAATGTTTCTGTCCTTTTATTCGTGCCTGCAGAAGAGGCAAGAAGATCGAACGAGGCGATCACTACTTTTGTCTTTTCAGGAGCACTGTCTCGCGCAGCACAAACCCCAGGGATGGCTCTCGATAAGTCCCAGTCACCCTCAATGTCCTCCCTTCTTGCTTCTCCCTGGGGATCAGCGCTCGTATCACCATACCCTGATGCTTCCCGCTAGAATCCTGAAGTCGAGTGCCCAGGGTCTCGATATCCTCGTTTACTTTTTCTTTTCTTCATATCAGACCCTTTCATTATATCAGACCTTTTTTCATTTCCACGATGAAGTGCCCTGTCAGATGGCTGTTATTTATGACTATCCAGTGATTCTTTTCTAATGGCCGTGCTCCCCGGATCCCTAGGTTAATTGATCAGTGCGCATTGAAGGTTATTTTAGAACTGTTCCTTGGCGCTCCATAAGTCGTGTGGTAATGATCACGGGGAAGCCAATTGAGCACTATGTTTGATTAGCTTCTAGATGTAGGCTTACACTTTACCCAACTTCAAAGATATCCTTGTCAGCGATACGCTATTCTCCCAGCTATCAAAGCTCCGAAGAGCATATCATTCATCAGTCGACTCCTTGCATATGCTGAATGTCACGATGGCATTGAATCTATCTCATGAGCCTCCACCAACTGTCGACCTCAATGTTTTTTATGCAACCAAGAGACTGGCCCAGCCGCCCATTATCTGGTGAGCTGATGTTTACCCGCTTTTATCAGCCTATCAGGCCACTCACTCTCTTAACCAAATTCGATCCTGGTACCAATCCGAGGCTTCTGTAGCAGAACAACCCACAAACAGCCTTTCAAGTTCATAGCTCATAGATTCAGTGGAGACTATCATTCTTCCACGCCAATGGCACAGAAACCTCGCTGGTCGACTCCAAGAAAATGGAGAATCATCCCGAGTTCCTCTGGCTTCTCCCTCCTTCATTCCTGGACATATCTCCGCAAAGGACAGGACATACCCATTGGCGCTTGCATCTCTCCGATGTCTGCTGCCGACCTACAACGACCTTTCCCCATTACTGCAGCCGAGCTCACGGGTAATTTCTGCGAGACACTGACCTATGGAATGTATTTGGTTACATGCACTTTTTGTGCTCGCACGCTCTTCCTGACGGGTAGTGGCCAGGAAGAAAGTTGGCGCAGACTCCACAAGATACGTTGGCTAATGACGCTCGTTGCTTTCGCACTGCTTTCCCTCTACACCTTCGATGTGGAAATAGGATTATTGCATAATTTCCGCGCATTTATTGATGCTGAGGACGCCGAAACCGAGTTTTCCAATATCTCGGACTGGATCAATATTGCTTGAGTAACTAGTGTATTATTGCTTCCTCGACCTTGTACTAACACCTTTCGGCCGTTCTAGTCAGCGAATGTATTCGTTGTAGTGATCCTTGGCGATTTTGTTTTGGTAATAGTGATCTTCCCCGAACTAGCCTTCGCGATACTGATAAGTGATTTCAGATTTATCGCTGCTGGATTGTCCACGGACATAGATTTTGGGTTGCGATTTGTCTTGTATTCTATACCTTGGGAGCATCGCTATGCCGATTCGCCTGATTGGGATTGAGGGAAATCCCAAAACCCCGAGAGAGATATCTCTAAAATCCCCCAGATTCGGCCTTGGTACTTGGCCTTCTTCGCCATCACGGCAGCTCAGAATGTCCTTACGATCGGTCCGTACCACAACTACAGCCCCTCGACGTCTACTGAAGACTCATAGGTGTCTTGATATGGCGCATGTGGCGCGTGGAAAGGGACAGTGAAAGATTTATGGACCAAGGTGGGTCCACTAGCCACTGTCCCCATCATCTCCGAAAAGTGATTCGAGTGATTGCCGAGTTTGGAGCGGCATATACGCTGACGGTACTCGCCACATTTATTGTCAACATCTCCCAGAATAACATGATGTACCCCGTCTCTGATATGGTAAGTTATCTTATCCAATGAGAGGTCCCTTTATTGAAGGTTGATTACAATATCATAGTCTTTGCAAACACTCGGGATCACGCTTAATGTCATTCTTGTTCGATCGTCAGCGAAATGTGGTCAGCAATTTACGAGATTTAACCAGAATGAACGAACGACTGTCGTCTGGCACAGCAGTGCTGGGGACACGACACTCGGGACCATCAAATTCGTCTCCGGCCAGACCAGGACTCAGGACGTTGAGCTCGGTATGAAGACCAATGATCATACAAAGCATAGGCAAACTTTGCCTGCAGATCCCATTCTTAAGAGTTTAAACTTGGTTAAGCCAGTTGAACCGTCCCCCATGATATAAAATCACTTCAACAATAAAACGTACCTTCTTCTCAGTGCTCAATTGCAAGGCTTAAAATGTGAGACCCACTAAACAACATCTGCTGATGTAAGTGATCAGCTTTACTGCTTTAGATCACCGAAAGCTGGATTGGCCACACACGAAACTCTTCCTCTTTGTTCGAGTTCCCAAAAATTTCTTCCCAAGTCAGGTATTCATAGAGTCATTATACTTGTGATGCCATCCCGAGTGATGTGCTTTCCAGTCGGCTCCTCGACCAACCACCGGGTTGGGTAATATACGCCCCAAGCATCCTCCCAAAACGCTCTCATAGCACCTTCACAATCTGTGCCTCATTCAGGAATCTTCCGACTTCATCAATTTATGATAGCTTGGCCTTGAGTTCCCACTCAGTCCCCTATTAATAGTTCTCCCGCTACATCAGTCGCTCGGATTCTGGAAGAAATCTGACGGTCGGTCACCATCCATCCATCGTGCTATCATCAAGGCAGCTACCATGTCAACCTTCTAGGTGATAGTGTGTAGTGTTACTGCCGCATATCTCACAGCCTCCCTGAGCACACAGCCTCGCAGTCAAAAGGTCTTTCCATATCGCCTAATGTTGGACATGGAATTTACGATGCGAACGTCGTCAATACATATGGCCACAGTGATACTAGTAAGCTGTGACCTTGATATCAATTACTATGCATTTACAATATGAAGTCGTAACCACATCAACAGCAGATCATACAGGGACAGCAGAGCCAGGCTGTACAGCATCCCGCCAAACTGTGAAAGGGAATAATCATCTGCCTTGTTTTCCAGACGACGAGCTTGGGGGAGACTCACCATGCACATGGAATGCAACAAGCCGTCGGCTCAGTATTATGCTGAGAAGCTTGAACATAGACAACTTGGGGCTGTGGGTGATGTTGTGGCTGGTGTTGATAATATGGTTGCCCTGGTGCCCCATGGAATGCTAGTTCACCAATCCTTGAGCATCAAAGAAACACGGAGCGTAGTATAACTAACGCTTCTGTAGATGGTTTCCGCTACTAAACTGGTGGGAGGGACTTGGCTTTTGGAGAGGAGGACCGTAGTACGATTGGTTGTAAGACATGGTAAGGACGATAGATCGTGTGTAACAGTAACAAGGAGAGAAACATTGAAGGGGTTGATATAGACTAACTCCGCATGACCGTGAAGGCTGTGCAACAAGCCTGGATTGTTTTGTACTGTCCATCTTTATTGATGCTCGACATCTCTCGAGACGCTGATCCTGATAACAGAATACTCTCAAGCCTCGGTATGACAATACAATGGATTCTGGCAAATATTGGGTTCGCTTAGACGGATCAGCACAGCATAAAAGCGGCACACTGGGTATGTCCGACTTCCTCGTTTGGTGTCAGAAACTTCATCTAGGACAATGTTTCCCACTGTGTACTTAGACCTGCCACTGTAAAGATGCCCACTATCTATTGAGACGTATCCGAGTGTTATAAGATAAAACATTGGAAGGTATAACAAAAACTCCATGCAGTCTAGCCGCTTTCACTCTACACTTGCCATGGCTCCCAATGACTTACGAAAGGGTTGGATGATCGGTGTAGCAGCCAGTGGCTTGTTCCCTCCTTAATACGATTTCTTATGACAGGAGTGACGGACGTATATCGTACTATTTGGGCTAGCACGCCCCTTACCTATGTTTCTCATCAGGCATGTGGTTTCGGCGGGCTGGCGTTGAAGCTTCCATTTCTTCATCATCCCGCGCACCCATACCCTTTCAACAATTTCTGTATTTTCTCCAACCTGACAGGAAGCCACGCACGGGGCTGAAGGCAATCATACATTCTGGGGCGACCCGTCCGCGTTCTCCTTCAGCCTCACAAACAAGAAAACCGGCCACTAGTTTCCTTCACCCAGATTCCTTACGTAGATGTCTCGGTAAAAACCGATTACGCCGCTGAAAACCATATTTACAAGAATAGCTTCGAGGGTGATAGAGATTAGAGCATTCTTACTCATACCCCATATCACATTTCTAGCTGCTAACGTGTTGAGTTTTAAACATTCTCTTGAGAAGTGCTCTGTGTTCAAACGTTCAGACTTCAATTGGTGATAAGTGAAGGGAATATAGCTGTCCCGCAATATTTCTTGTCGATATCGAGTTAATCACCTAGATAGCCTCTCCCGCTCAAACAATGCCTCTAGATCTTGATTTAAAAAATTATTCAAAATGAAACCCAAACTCATGGTTTACACTGGATTACAAACTGTCCCCACGAGCACATAAGTCAAGATTCTTAGTTCACGCTCGCCCTCCAGACCCACGCCAGGATCGGTCCCAAAACCAACCTTGTAGAATCGCTATGAGAATCACAAATCAGGCTCTCCCTAGTATTGTGAGGTGGTGCTAACCCTAGGTCCCACATCATGTCTTAGCGCGAAGCCAGTACTTAGTATGGAGCACCCAAATGATAGCGGGCTAACAGGCGAGCCAGGAGCCGGACCCCCACAGAGGGAGGCGAGACGTTGGCAAACTTATTCCTCGGGAGGCGGAGTCCAATGAGAAGGCATAACCCTATCTTATCAGCCTTGCGGAGGACTCTCAGGTAAGTATTCAATAATTGGGTCATTATCTGCTGATATTTATATCGTGAACAATCCCATGATTTATGAAGCTTGAGTTTACGCCTGGGAAGGAAACCATATGATGAGTCTAATAATATCATCCGATAAGTGGGGAAGTCACCCCACCGCTCCAAACCAACATGAACTAGTTGTCTAGTTATGGCCCGCCCCGTAAGCGGTGCGACTCACTTATATAGAGGGCCTAATATTTGTCGTTGGCCAGGTTTGGAAGGCCATTAAATACTTAGATGTTTATCTGTCACAAGTTCTCAATCGCATATGTTTATCAGTTGGACTGCCAATCGGTCCCTCTCAGTGACTTGGAATGATCATCTGTCACTAGCCCCTCATCTGTCCCACAAGTCCCCACCTGGAATATGCACAAAATGAGATCAGACGACACTATATCAACGGCGATGGAGGCAGTGCTTACTAGCTTAAAGTCGTCATCGTTATATTGTGGCTGGTTTTCAGGGACCACGTGCAGTACTGATATGTAAAGCGATTGAAACATCAGCTACAGAGCGCTCGGGGTCTTAACAAAACAGGCAAGAGTTGCTGTGCCCATTTACTTATCAGGTTATCAAAATGTAACAGCCCAGTCCTTTGATGACTACCATTCACGCAAATATACACATTGGTTCACTGGGGCCATGATGAGGTTTTAATCTCATAATCTTATACATACACTGTTCCTTGTTTTCTCGACCCTCGAAGACAAGAACAAAAACTGAGAATTTCATGGACACGGAATCTACAGCGTGATTCGAACTTCCCGTGATTGTAGAAACTAATCACGTTGAACTGAACAAGCCCAGGCCTGAGGAACTTGAGTGGGAGCTATTAATACGAATCGGATGGAGGCAGTGAGCGAGCGGTATTTACCTAATCGCACAATCTCCGAAGGGCCTTCCTTGTTGATGGAAACCCTCTATTTGGGTACAATGATACCTACATCCAGGATATCTTCGCGGAACCTCATTGTCATCGGAACAGCTATAAACTGGTGCGATGCCAGGAAGTTGATTTCCATCACTTGCCTTACGCCCTGCTGCAAGCCTCTCCCTGAACGAAGGCCGGCTCTCCTGGGACCGTCATGTCGAATACGACAACAAACCCGAACCCGTTCCCTCTAACTGCGGCGCAGCTTTCTGGGAACTTCTGCGAAACGTTGTTTTATGGCATGTACTTGGTGACTTTCACGTTCTGTGCTCGTACCCTCCTCATTACCGGGAGTGGGAGAGAAGAACGATGGCTCCGATTACACGAAATTCGTTGGATGATGATGATAGTTGCACTCACACTGTTTGCCATCTGTACCTTCGACACGGCAATAGGTTTGCTGCACAACTTCCACGCATTTGTTCAATCAGAGGACGCTGAAAAAGAGCTTCTTAATATTGCGGACTGGATCAATATTGCTCGAGTGCGTGTCTGTTTCCTTACCCTTTGGCAAGCGGCGCTGACTGGATTCATAGTCAGTCAATCAAACCGTCGCTATGATCCTTGGTGATTTCGTCCTGGTAAAAATTCTGCTGCTATACATATCTACTGGATTGTCTAAGCCAATTCTAGATATATAGATGTTGGATTGTGTATGGGCGACGATGGCTGGTCATCACCCCATCCCTCATTCTCTATCTCGGAAATCTGGCGATGGCTGCCAAGCTCATAGAAGTCGAAGCAAACCCAAAAACACATCGTGACATATCCCTGAATTCTAGCCAGATCCGACCTTGGTGGCTAGCATTCTTTGCTATCACAGCTATTCAGAACATTTTGACAACAGGTTAGACCCTTTTTGTACCCCAGCGATAAACAGTAACTTACTCGAGACAGCAATATTGATCTGGCGCATCTGGCGTGTGGAGAAGCAGAGTGAAAGGTTTATGAACCACAGCGGGTCGATGGTTCACCAACCGCGCCATCTGCGCAAGGTTATCCGTGTTATTGCTGAATCTGGAGCTGCTTACACGACGTGTGTGTTCGTCACGTTCCTCGTGAGCGTGACCCAAAGTAATGCCTTGTACCCAACCTCTGACATGGTATGTGATACAAAAAGTCTATCACCCTTGATCATTAAATACCATCAGACTGATTTCAATGTTCTAGACTTTGATAACGACAGGAATTGCGTTCAATGTGATTCTTGTCCGGTCATCCGCAAGACGCGACCAGCAATTTACTGTTTTCGATCAAAACGAACGAACCACAATTCTTGACTCTGCACATCGTACAGCAGGGAGCACGACAATAGGAGGTTCAATCAATTTTAACAGACATAGCAAGCCTCAAGACATTGAGTTGATGGGCACCAAATCGGAGCTTCATAGCACACACAGACGATCGTCCCATGATGAAATTTATCCCGCTGGTATCAAGATCACGACCACCGTTGTTCAAGCTTGAGTGTATTTTAGTATATCTTACCCAGTTCTTTATCGTGTATCCCTGATAAATCAAGTTGTTTCCCGTGATGGAACTTATATATGTACTTGACGAGTGTTTAATACTTGGCGCTTATAGTATATTCTCAAACTTTCTATGCTGTGAGCTGAATGGCAGCTTACAGATAATATATTTCCTGAATAGCAGGGTTGTACATTGTAACGATGTCGCGCTTAGTATCATGTCCACCGAAGCAAAATTATCCAGGTCGCCGAATCACATAGCGAGTAATATCCAGAGTAAGTATTCGACGTTTTCACGTTTAACTTCCAAACTTGTTGATTACAGTTTGCGTTGAGTTGGCATCGTCGGTCAAAGGCTGCCTTACGACTTTCATTATAGTAAACCACGTGCTCTGGATTTCAATAGGAGTAAGAAATCAGTGGGCGCCCTCCGAGTGCTCTCTGTAGCTCTCGAATGATAGAGATACAAGTACCACTATTCCATTGTGAAATACTACATACGAAAATGTAATCTCATACGAGGTGGTGGCCGCCGACATACTGTGAAACTCAAACCATATCTATTCGCTTGATCGGTATTTCTATTCTTTGGTCAATCGATGTTCGCCGGTTCAGAGGTGGCTCCTCAAAGCGGATCATGGATACCTCCATTGCTGTTTGATTCTGGCTGGAAAAACCCCTACTGTTTCCTCGGCTTGTAGAACTAAGCGTTCCTAGCTCTACGCTGGATTTGCTGTGCGTATTGTAATGGGTACGCTGATTCAGGAGTACCATGAAGCTGTTGCTATACCTAGAGCAAGAAAACATCCGTGAGTGACTGAGATTCGACTAGCTTCAAGATATTGGACCAAATACATTTTACCAATTGTATAGCCACTGAAAGCGAGTGAGTAAATAGGTCTTCGACTGATTGCACTGATACTTACAACGCAATGTACACATTGGTCCGCTGAGAAAAGACAATTTGTTTCAGCATTCGGTAGACGTAAGCTAAACTTGATCAAGGAAAGCTCACACGAAGTGACGAGATGAGAAATTCGTTAGTGACAAGTGCAATCGCCAGCGCAGCTGTTTATAGTGTCAAAGTTAGTGTCCCTGAACAGCTATATTTCTACCCACCTGTCAGAGCGTTAGTCTCCAACATCAATACCAGGACCCGTTTCGCCATAGTCATTGTCGTCCGTGTTACATTGTCTCTCCGATATTTTAGAACCTAGAGTCATGAGTGGTTGGATGATATAAATCTCGCCCGAACGAGAGCCCAAGGCGCACCAAGTAAGCCATGGAACAAGCGATCAATATGTCAGTGACTGCACTTGCAAATAGCCACAACTAGTGTTCGATCATCAAATTCTAGTACATATTCCATAACCGCAAACTCTGACCTCTTCCACAGGATTAACGCGACTTGGCTGATGTCCTTCTATCTGGTCCTGTGGTCCGTCATCAATTATTAATTAATCATACTGATAAAGAACAGAAACGAACAATCAGACCAATAAATGTCCCGCTAATGCACGAAACGAGCGCAAGCTATCCAGAAGCTGAGTCGATTCTACTAGTAACGCTACAGGGTATCAGAAAAACTCACAGTGGCAGCTACGGCTGGCAAAATCTTCCAGCCCCCGAGCACCCACAGTCTCCAGCAGTACACGAGTTGCACCGTAAACATGATTATGGAGTCCAGGAACGGACCGTCAATTGGCGAAACATTGAAGTGGAAGAGTGCATCGACATTTCCGAAGCCGTAAACATACCAAGAGAAGATATCGACCATTACAAGGAAGGTCTGTATGGTGTCGAGCAAGAACATGAAGTGCACTGAGGAAGAAGGATGTAAGAGACAAGAATAATGAGATCGATAGTAAATACGTGCCTACAGTCCGAAGCCACGTCTTGTCCTGGTTTCGCATGATTGAGATATGTGACTGGAGCGAAAGTAAGCAATAATGCGACGACTCATACAGAGCGAGGCAAACAGTATTGGACCACCAAGACACCGTAGAGGAACCAGTTAAGGCCGGCACCAATGATCTACACAAATAGCTTAGCAGAGTGGAATGTTCAACTTTTCCGGATTGGAGTTACCGGCGGCCCCAGTCTATAGTGTTTTATGATTTCATTATAGACAACCCAGAAAGCTGAGACGGGTATTATATGGCTTACATGAGCGTGGCATTGTCTGGTAGCGGTGTTGAGGCAGGGTCCATAGTATGTGACGATTAGTTCTTTCACCGATAGCCCAAGCAGGAGAGATACTCGTGGCGCTCGATTTATAGGAAAATCGGTCGTCCCTCAGGTAGCTCTTCTTTGATCATCTCTAACTGTGGAGACAACAGAAGTGAAGCTGATAATATCTTCGAAAGATGGAAGTCATAGTCGGTTTTCTGCATCTGTTGCTCAGAGTCTCAGGCAGGGTATGGACACGATTCTCGAGTTCCCTTAAATGAAAATATAGTCACTTAGTTGTTCCCCTATTCCCAGTGCGCCGATTGACCCCTTACTCGGGGAGTTATATTTATATACATCGCACTGATGAACGTGTAGTATTTAAAACTTCATGAACTCTTTACCATAAACGAAATCATCTTTTCATCTCCGGACGTCATTGTCAATAGTATGTCAATCAGGATTATTCATCAGCGCAACGTGCAAGTCCTATGCTTTGGGGCTTGCCAAGATTGTTCAACTTTTTTGAGTAAAGTAAAATGCAAAAGCTAGCAGTCTCGGGGTGGTACCAGCAGGATCTCATAACGCAGGATAGCACTGCCTTTGGAGGTTATAAACCACTGTAAAAAAGCAGATTACAGGCACACGAGTGGCAAGCCTTTTAACCATAGTAAAGCTAGCATATCGGAAAAAGCCGACCCTCGAACCCGAAATTGGAGAGTAGAAGCTGACAGTTTGATATGATGGAAACCGAGTACAACTTCCTCTTCTTCACACAGATCATCTTCTGGGCGCTGATTGACCTCAAGTTTCTGTCTCCCTCTCCAGGGGTCCATGTAATAAATATACCGAAAGTTGGCCTTCGAGAATCCCGAAGCTTGAAAGCACTTGCAGGAAGAGCGAAGTGGACCGATGGGTGCTGAATATTTGAATCGTGAGAACAGAGCCAGGTCTGATCAGAATATGTAAGTGGATATCTTGTGACTGTTGTTCCTAGTAGGGCGATCTTATTATACCCGGACAACCACACTTCGGAGAGTGTGGATGAAGGAAACTGGCGGCAGTGTGCGCCCAATTTCCTTGCTCGAGATTCCTCAATTACCTCTATACTTTGTTTGAAGCCCTCACATCAGATCTGTCATGGCTGCACACCTGCCAGCAAAAATCGACATGAAACGACAAACATATTTCTGGGTTTAGAAGCATGAGGCCAGTCTCGCAGCAGCGCGCCACTGTACCGAGGATCCCGTGTTCTTTTAACCCCTTCTCTACTATCATCTCCGATCATTCTGTCACAAATGAAAATTGCTCTTTTTGTTGCCACCTTCCTGGCTCGGGTTTTCTCTGTGTACAGGTGCGACGATTTGGTCGTGGAGGATTAATTTGGGCATTGACTGATGGCTACTTCGACCTGTTTCATAGTACTTACTCTAGGGACAGTCACAGTGACGTATGGGCTGTGAAGCGGGATCATATAAGCCGCATTTGCCAGAGGTGATTGTTCCAAAAAGGTACTAGCTACTGCACCAAACCCTTAGTGACAGGTACACAGTACGCTTTAAAGAGAACAGAACAGGTCAACGAGAAGAGCACATCGCCATCCCTCACCCACCTTGTCCTAGATTTACCTGCTCTCTGAAAGGTAACTTCTACGTCGAAGAAGATGAAGGTCCCCCTTGCATTTTTTCTTCTGGCTCTCCCTGCAAATGGTGCACTCCAGCTCCCTCGCAACAAAAATGATACGTGGGGAGTGGCAGCCGATCGGATTGATCCTAGAGAAAATAAGTGTGGTTGAAGTGAAGCTTGAAATTGAATATACTAGTAGGGTAGTGGAATGATCACAGGTAGCGTGCACATACATATCTCCACTGGCAGCTGTTTGACAATCTTTCCAATTCTATCCACCTACTCAAGGAAGTGGTGAAACACGCACGATACAAGCCATGGTTTAACAACATATTCCCTTGGCCATCATGTTTGTAAAACCTGATCGTTGCACAAGTGATAGGAAACCGCGCTCGAAATCTCTGGGGTTGCGTACAGTCTACTCCAGTTACCTGGGAGTGGACCGGCGGGGAACATGTTCCTTCGAGATCAAATGATTTGTGAATGGGGGGCTCAGGATCCTGAGTAACACGATTGGTAGACTACTACACTTAGAATGATGTGATTGACAGTCCCAACTGTCCGATTGCTAAACTTATGTTTCGAACATGCATCCCCTCCTTGTTTTACGCGGGATTTTTTTTTTTCAAGCTGGTTACTTCGGCACAGACGGTAATAAGCTTGGAAATCTCGGTCTTATTCCTATATTTCCCTTTGAGCGAAGCCGGTTCTCTCAACACATTGGTCATCGCCGCATACCCTTGATCCCCAGTTCTTCGAGCCGTCCTACCGAGTAGAATGACACCATTTAACTAGACCACCATGCACACGCACAAAGTGTAGGGAGAGGGAACTATTGGTAATATTCGGATTTTGTGCAGTCGAAAGGCCAGCTACCAACCTTACAACTGCTTCAATCAACGCAACACAGCGAAAGGGATAAATGCAGCTTCGCAGTTAGCAACTGACGTTCAAATCAGAGAGTAGAGCTAGGTGTCTGGTACTGGAGCAGCTAGTAAACGATCTCAGATTGCTGAATTCGTGTAAACTGTTGCGTTGAGGGTAATCATTATTTTCGGTTGAATAAAGCAGTCTCGAAGCCAGTGGCTCGACCTATGATCAATACCCCCGGTCAATCTCAACAATCTAAATCCGTGAAGCCCGAATGGACCTCAAAAGCTCTGCGTCAGTTCGGTGAATCCGAGTAAGTACTAGCCCCAACATCAGGCGCCAAGGCACATGCAGTGACTGCGCATGGCAATGCAGGCTTCAACTCATACCTCCACCTTTCGCTTGTTGCATTCACGCCCTCCTCCTGATTTAATGACGATTCTCGAGAAACTATGGACCATCATCGTCACGATTCTTCTGGTATTCAACTACTTCGCACAAGGAGCGCCGGTATCAGCCCCTCGGCATGATTTGGTGGTGGTGGGGAGGGACTACGGCCCTAACGGTCACCGTGGTGGTAGAGATCCAGAATGGAATGACGGTCCTGATTTCCCGTGGGATCCCCAGCATGGTGCTAATGCACACCACGATGATCAATGACTTTGGGGAGCAGGCGGGTGATAAGCTCCGAGAACTCATGTATGCATTCTCCTTGGGTGCTTTTCTTCTGGGAGCTTGAAGCGCTGATATGGGCGGTACCAGATTATAGCCATGACTCATGATAATTTGACAGGTTGGGAACATGCTGCGGGTCGAGATGCAGCACTCAAACTGGCGTTTGAGCGCTTTTCGAGAGTATCAGAGTCAAGTTTATATTGACAGTGCCGAACACTCTGGTAGTATTGTATTCAAGTTTGCAAACCTGGACATGCTGTCGTCATTCTGATTTGACGTTCCTTTCCGGACATTGACTGTAGTATTAGTGCTTGCCTCTCACAGAGACGGCAGCAGTTCCCCCTTCATTTTACAGCATTTCATGTACCTAGGAATAAGGCCTTTTGCTAACCGTACTACGCTACAAAGAATACCTACAATCATAATTTGAGAAAATTTTTCATGCTGAGTTGATCACTCACTGTGGACATTACTGAGCTCAGGCCTAGAATACCGGAATTTATATGCCGTCGACCGACACGAATAATTTCCTCACGATGAGTTCGCTGGGTGAGATGATAGACAGAATAGTACATTCTCGTGGTCACCCCCACGGCACCGCTCTGACGATCAATTAGAAGGGATCGAACTGCCTAACCTCTATGAACAATGGCAGGTTCAGTGAAGATGAGAACTTCACTCAGGACTGAGCACCGACTCTCTGCCACACTGGAACGAATTGTAAGTAATTGTTCCAAGTACTAGCCCTAGCTTCACTGGGCGCAAATAGTACGGGAAACACGCGGGACGAATCACAGCTCTTACACCTCATTTAGAACAATTAGGCTGCGAACCAGTGCTTGAATCAATCCCTCTATCTACTAAGGTCTTCAAGGCCCCCGCCTACTCAGCTTTGTTTCATGCACGTTATCGGCACAACCCTCCTCCACCTGGCTCCTCAACGCCACCCAAGGAACGCCTATAAATTTCGTGGTTTCTTCGCGACAAGAATTGGAAGGAGGCTCATTGGTGGCACCGAATAACTTTCGATGTCCTCCGGGTTCAGGTGATGGGCATACTGGCAGGAGGGTATCCTGCCGTGCATGGTGATGATGCTTCGAGTAGCTTTCCGTGGGAGAAGTCTCCGACTGCGACTGGAGAATTTTGCTGAAAGCCAAACACTTCGATTCGAGTTCCACTTGAGTACAAGGATGCACTTGTGGTAGTGCAGAATATTTTCGAGCTTGTGTGGGCTTGGGGGTGTTGGTGGTGGACGCTTGGCTACTTGAGTTGTGTAATATTAGGACTAGTTTCCTGATTTTTTTTTGTTATAGTAGCAGTACACTGTTAGGCAGGCTTGAGGCGACGATAGTGGTTCACAACGCTCGTTACCTGGATCAAACCGACAAATCAGATTCAACTAGAGTACACTAAACATGAACATCAATTCATATACGTGATCAAATCACCGTGTATTAATCGATCACATTGACTACAAAAATAGAATCCTCAATCCACCGACACAAAAAACCTCCGGATCAGCCTCTCTAAACACCTGTTTCACGCCATACCCAACTAATCCCCTCGGTACATATTTTTGATCTTTCTTCCTTCCAGCCTCATACGTGGCTTGCATCCTAACTTTAACAGTTCTGTGGACTTTGGCTTTCCCCTGTGTTCCTCCAGTGACATTCGCACTGGCATTTCCAGCTACATTGTCACTGGCATCGATGCCGCCGCTGTCTACGGCTTCAACGTTTACATCGGCATCAGCATCGCGACTCCAGGGAACGGTGCGTCCGATACCTTTGTGTGTCTTATTTCTTTGAATTTTAGCTTCGGATGTTTGGCGTCGGGGACGTAGATTTCGGTGACCATGAGGTAGTATTCCATGGGACGCCAAAGGTGAGGTTTTAATTTGAGTTGGTCGTAGGTGGAAGCGAGAGCATCGGCGAGGTCGTGTTGTTCTTCTGATACCTCCGGGTGTCCCTCCACTGGGACTAGACACGGCGTAGTAGAAGTAGCAGCATCAGCCGCATGAGTAGTATTAGTGGGAGGAGCAGTAGGTTTCTTAGGGGTGAAGAAGGATTTGAGGGTTTGAAGGAAGGAAGGATTGATTGGTGGTGGGATGGTAGCTGATTCAGTGGAGGAGGAGAGAGGAGGGCGAGGGAGGACTGTAGGGTGTAGATGGGAGGGATGGATACCGATGACGTGGATGGCGGAAGAGTTGAAGATGATGCCTGTTCTGGTTTTGAAGCATTCACGGATCATCCAGCGGAGGGGGATGTGGGAGAGGTTAGGGCGGACATGGTTTTTGACTGCAGAGGTGGGTGAGTGAGTGGGGAGAGTATGGGAGGGGGGAGGACGTACCGGAGCCGCCACCTACGTCTGGCGTAGCGGAGAGAGGAGAAGTGGTAAGTGGAGTGAAAGGAGGGTAGAAAGGAGCGTTACCAGTGTGACAGCCAATAAACCAGACTTGTAAGAGCTGTAAGTGAGTAATGAGGACGAGGATGAGTGAAAGATGAATGCACTTCCCCAACATCGGTTTCAAGGCCACCGTCCCTGACTTCTTTAGACTGACCCCAGAAATTGGGTTTGAATCTTACGCGATGCTCGTCGAGCGCGAGTGCATGGCGGAAGACACGAACAACATCGTTGTTCCTTGTATATCTGAGTTTCACAGGACGGACCATACCAACGGAATTGACGGTGTCCCTCGTTTCGATGTCAGCAATGAGGGTAATGGTAAAAAGCTGAGCGTACCAGCAGCTGATAAAGTCGACATACATGGTCGTGCAGTTGTTGTCTGCTTTGAATTTAGTCCAATCGTCGAGGAGTTGCTTCCATTCTTCTACTGCTTTCTGATCGTCCCTAGATCGCGCTTTGTGTGTTTTGCGATTGAAGAGTTTGAAAGCCTCCCATGCCATTGGTTTAGTGGCTTTTTCGGGAGGGAGCAGAGCGACTACTTTGAGCATGCTGGCTAAACTGAAAGGGAAACATGTTTGCGATAGTCGCAAAAGGCGAGAGAAGCTTGATCGGACTTTTACTTACGCACAGGCGGTATAAGCTCCCCTCGAGAACCCAAAGAGGGAGATCTTGTCCCCGGGTCGATCTGAAAATACATTCGAACAGTTGACAGGACGCTTGGAAGGGAGAAGTTGGGGATTGGGGCGTACAGTGCTTCGCGAGCCATTCATATGCATCTGTGTATGATATGATTTATGATGTCATATGATACATGTCGAAACTTACAGGTCACGTGTACTGCCAGACCCCAACCGATGGCTTGGTCGACCATCTGATGGAAAGTAGGGTAAGAGGGGAGGTGGAGTAGAAGAGTAAGGGGATGTCGACGCTAACCTGGGAAACGGGGCCAAGGAGGGGCACGTCCAGTTCTTTACCTCTGAAATTAGGTTTGTACGGTCCAATCCCTTGCTGTAGACACATGCGGTGCGCGAGTGAACACCAAGGCTGGCGGTACTAGGGTGAAAAAGGGCACGCACCTGGTAATAAACGAGTTGTTTGTCAATTTCGGGATGGATAAGCCTTTCGTCGTTTGGCCAGCCTAGGAGGGCATCTCGGAAATGGATGATATTGGTAACCTGTGCACGGTTATGATTATGCAGTGGACTTGAACAGGAGGTGAAACGGGTACGTCGGCGTCTTGCCTGGGAGGAAATGTTAGATGACATTTATATGGACCGAAATAAAAAAGAATAGTCACTTGTCGCCTGTGCCATCAAAAAGCAGGACCAAGTTGCGCCCTGTGTCTGTGGGTGCACGTTCTGGGATGTAGACGGGGCCAGTGGAAGGAGAAGAAGAAGAATCGGAAGCCATTGGAGCAAGGCATGTTGTGGAATGGGTGGGTTTATATATTATATGAAAGCGACTATACTAGAAAAGTGGAAGACAAGCGAGGAGGTAAGTACTTATGTTGGGCAGGGTGATCGGAGCCGGTGATGGGATCAAGGAAGTGTGATGGCTGTGCGACGGGCTACAGTCGCGGACACTTAAAGTCGACTAGTTTGGTCGAAGTAATAGAGTTTAGATGAAAATACCATCAGACGATAGATCTCACCAAGAGCTCTCGAATGAGCTCCGAATCATAAGATTCTATCGAGCGGTTATCCCGGAAATTAACGTTTAAATCAAAAAATTGACAATAGGTCAAAAACCAATAGGAAAATTCTAAAAACGTGCGGAATCAAGTCCTTTGAAATTCTATGTCTGAATACAAGATGTCGTACAATTTTATCCAGCCGATACTGCATTATTAAATAGTTAAATGATAAATGCGAATATTCCTACACTCCAGCCCTCCAAAAAGAGGGCATGAAAGAACATTAGTACAGGCTATTGGGGTTGCAATAAATATTAGATCTGGTGTAAATACTCCAAAAGCAGCCTCCAGAGACGACTTCAGAGATGACAAGTTTTGTGGAAGCGAAATAAGAGGCACTTGGCATCTGCCCCGTTCATGTTCCATCAGCCGCCAGCCAGGCAGCTAACAGGGGCAGTCTTTGCTGTGATATATGGTGAAGAGAATATACTTATATAATTTCGGACGGGCTTTTACTGATGGAGTACTTATGCTAATCGTACTTGGAATAAGTACTTAGTGCTGCAATAAAAATAATCGTCCGAGTTCACGAGTGCAATTACTAAATTAATACCGGATGTATTTCAGTATGGATGATAGATGTATGTAGCACATTCTTATGTTCACCCCCACCACACCTCTGCTCTTCAACGATCGACCCAATAGCTCCTATGACATTATCATAGCCTCTCCGCGACAGGAAACAGAGGCTCATCGGTGACACTGAATAATTCTCATGTCCACAGGTTCAGGTGAAGGGTCTCCTGTAGTACACGGTCATGATCGTGGAGTAATTTTCCGTAGAAGTTTCCGACTGCAACTGGGGAATTTAGGTGTGAGCAGCCGGATACTGCGAGTTCTTGAGAAGGGTGTGTTGGTGATAGCGGGGAATTTTTTCGAGGTCGTGTGGGGTTTTGGGGTTTGGTGGTGGACGTTTCGATGGCTATCTGAGTTGTGTAATATTAGGGCGACCAATTTTCTGATATATTTATTATAGAAGTATACTGCTTGAGGCGATTACAGTAGTTCACAACGCTCGTTACTTGGATCAAAACGCCAAATCAGATTCAACTAGAGTACATACACTAAAAACAATCTTCAATTCATACATAGCGTGATCGACTTTACCGTGTATCAAATCGATCACTTTCAATCAAGTCCAGGAAAGCGAGTTGTTCTCATCAATCAACCCATTCAAAAAGCTCCTGATCAGCTTCTCCAAACGTTTCTTTCACACCATACCCAACTAATCCCTTCGGTACATAATTCTTCCCTTTCTTCTTGCCAGCTTTATACGTAGCTTCCATTCTAACTTTCACAGATCTGTGAACTTTAACTTTCCCCTGAGTTCCTCCAGTCACATTCGCACTGGCATTTCCAGTAGCATTGGTATCACCGTCAACGGCATCGATGCCACCCCTGTCTACACAGGTATCGGCATCAGCAGCAGCATCAGCGGCAGCATTAGCTTCGTCTGAGGAGTTTGGATTGGGAGCACGACGACAAGGAACGGTACGTCCGACGCCTTTGTGCCGTCGTCTTATTTCCTTGAATTGTTTGCCCGGGGGTTTGGCGTTGGGGACGTGGACTTCGGTGACCATGGGGTAGTATTCCATGGGGCGCCAGAGGTGAGCCTTTAATTTGAGTTGGTCGTAAGCTGAAGCGAGAGCATCAGAGAGGTCATGTTGTTCTTCTGATACCTCCGGGTGGCCCTCTACTGGGACGAGACATGGCCTGGCAGAAGTGGTGCCGGCGGCAGCAGCAGCAGCAGAATTAGTCGTAGTGGTAGGGCCGGATTTCTTGCGAGTGAAAAGGGAGAGGAGAGATTCAAGGAAGGAAGGATTAATAGGTGGCGGGATTGGGGATAACTCGATGGAAGAGGAGAGTGGGGAGGGAGGGAGCGCTGGGCGAGGGAGGACGGTAGGGTGGAGATGGGAGGGGTGGATACCGATGATGTGGATGGCGGAAGACTTGAAGATGATCCCTGTTTCCTTTTTGAAGCATTCGCGGATCATCCAACGAAGGGGGATATGGGAGAGGTTGGGGCGGACATAGTTTTTGACTGCAGAGAGGGGTGAGTGAGTGGGGAGAGGAACGAGGGGAGAAGAGGGAACGCACCGGAGCCACCGCCTACGTCTGGCGTAGCGATGCAAAGAGGTGAGTGGAGCGAAGGTCATTTAGAAAGGGAGTTACCTGTGTGACAACCAGCAAACCAGACCTGCATAGACTGTGAGTGAATAATGAGGACGAAAGAAGGATGGCTGTACTTCTTCAACGTCAGTCGAGAGACCACCCTCCTTGACTTCTTTAGGTTGACCCCAGAAATTGGGTTTGAATCTCACACGATGTTCGTCGAGCGCAAGTGCATGGCGAAAGACACGGACAATATCGTTATTCCTTGTATATCTGAGTTTGATGGGACGGATCAAACCGACGGAATTAACAGTGTCCCTTAATTCGATATTAGTGAAATGAGCCTGGTAACGGTAGGGGGACTAGCGTACCAGCAGCCAAGAAAGTCAATGTATACGGTTCTGCAGTTATTATCTGCTTTGAATTTAGTCCAAGTGGCGAGGAGGTCCTTCCATTCTTGCTCTGCTTTCTCGTCTTCCGTAGACTTTGGTTTGCGCGTTTTGCTACTGAAGAGTTTGTATGCCTCCAATGATCTATCGAGTTTATATATATCAAGTGGGATTTATCGTCTCTGTCCTCGGAGGCGGGGAGTAGACCGACTGCTTTGAGCATACCGGCTAAACTAAACTCGTTGAGTAGAGAACAGCATCTTTGTGAGAAGGGGATATGATATGTTTTGATAGTATAAGACTTACGCTCGGGCGGTATAGGCTCCTCGAGAGAAACCAAAGAGGGAGATCTTGTCCCCAGGCCGATCTGGAACATTCAAGCTGTTGACAAGATGCTTGGAAGGAAGAAGTTGGATATTGGAGCGTACAGTGCTTCACAAGCCATTGATATCCATCTATGTATGATATGATTTCATGAACAAGCGGAGGGCGCTTGATTTAATTAGAAACTTACGAGTCACGTGTATTGGGAGACTCCAAGCGATGGCTTGATCAACGATCTATGGAAGGTAAAGTGTGAGAAAGAAATGAGGGGGAAAGGAGCGGAAGGGTCGGAAAAGTGGGGTTTTTTGACGCTGACCTGGGAAACGGTGCCAAGGATTGGCACGTCGACTTCTCTTT
Organism: Leucocoprinus leucothites; assembly: GCA_013368445.1. NCBI lineage: Eukaryota > Fungi > Basidiomycota > Agaricomycetes > Agaricales > Agaricaceae > Leucocoprinus > Leucocoprinus leucothites. The sequence continues at coordinate 68,040 of JAACJO010000037.1, forward strand.
TGTTGATAATGGCTTGTATGTTCCGATCCCTTGCTGTAGACGTATGCAGTGCGTGAGTCAGCACCAAGGTGGGCGGTACTAAGGGTGAGGGAAGGGCGCGCACGCACCTGGTAATAAACGAGTTGTTTGTCAGTTTCGGGATGGATAAGCTTGTCGTCGTTTGGCCAGCCCAGAAGGGCATCTCGGAAATGGATGATGTTAGTAACCTGTGCACGGTTATGGTTATGCAGTGAACTAGAACAGGGGGGTGAAACGCGTACATCAGCGTCTTCCCTGGTAGCAAGTGTTAGATGTCATTATGTCAGGACCGAAATAAAAAAGAATAGTCACTTGTCGCCTGTGCCATCAAAAAGTAGGACCAATGTGCGCCCTGTGTCTGTGGGGGCGCGCTCTGGGATGTAGACTGGGTCAGTGGAGGGAGTGGAAGAAGAAACAGAAGCCATTAGCGCTCGACATGTTGTGAAATGGGTGGGTTTATATATTATTATGAAAACCACTATACTTGAAAAGTGGAAGGGAAGCGAGGAAGGTATGTTTGGACAGGGTGATCGGAGCCGGTGATGAGATCAGGGAAGTATGATGGCTGTGCGATGCGATGGCTATAACGGGATTGATATAAATTGGTTTAACTGTGACCACGACCACGACTCACTCCAAACATGGCTCAGGCGCCTCCCGTTCCTCCTCGTCCTCTTGACTATTCAGACTACCGCCCATCGTCTCTTCCTCCCCCAGTTCCCCAGTACCGCCCGATCTTCGTGCGCAAGAAACACGGTATAGCACACCCAGTCCTTACGAGTATCCAGAGCAACCACTCGCAGCACCGCGTCCTCACAGAATCGATCCATCGATCGGAGCAAATGTGTTTATTCCTCTTTTTATTTCTTGTGTAGAAACTAATAAATGGATGGGTAGATGGCACGTACGCTCGATGAACCAGGTTTTGTCGTTCCTCCGTCGCATATGCCGCCTCCACCTCCGCAGTTGCAAAATCGTTCTGATTGGTCACCTTGGGCACCGCCCATGAACCAGCAACTTACGTTCTCCGCTCCTCAACCTCCTCAAGCACCACAGCCACCACCGCCTTTGCCTCATCACCAGCCATCTCAACCTCCGCCCGTCTCTGCGCCCAGCCCGCCCATTTCTGTTGCCCCTGCCCTCACTGCCCCGCTGCCGACTATTGCCAACCTCCAGGGCGCTCTCCATGCTATACAGAACCCCCAGCATGATCCTTTCCTTAAAGTGGCCTGGTGTCGAGACGTCTTTTTCCTCGTCGATCGTGCTCAGCAGAACCCAAGTCCCAGCACTGATCCTGCTGTCGGTCCTGTTGTAATCAACGATCCTCTACTTCATCGGTTGGCCCACGTCGCAGTCCCGACCATTCTTCAACTCGCCAACGCCACTCAGACTCCACTTCCGCAATACGCCGCCGAAGCCACATACTGGCGTGCCATGTTTGCCGCCAGTGGTGCCTATCCTGAATTTATCACGCACAATCCCCGAGTCGCTTTTCGTGATTTTGAAACAGCTGCTAGGGGAGGTTACGCGATTGCGTGGTTCAGGCTTGGGCGCGATTATGAAAATTTCAAGGATACGCAGCGCGCGAGGGAGTGCTTTGAACGTGGAGTCAAGCTTGGGGTGGAAAGTTGCACTTACGTAGGCTTGCCCTGATTTCGTGATAAATTACCCATTATTCTAACCCTGTTTTTTTTTCTTAGCGGATGGGCATGGCTCATCTCCTTGGCCAGCTGGGTCTTACTGCGAGTCCGCAGCAAGCTATCCCTCTCCTCCAGCGTGCTGCTACACTTGCTACCACGAACGTTCCTCAACCCGCTTACGTCTTTTCCCTTCTCCTTCTCAACGAATTCACACAAACGTCCATCCCACCTACCGCTTTCGGCCCGTTCCTTCCTCAAGGCTCTAGCCCTCTCCTCGAAGCCCGTAAACATCTAGAACGTGCAGCGTACCTCCATTTCGCACCTGCCCAATACAAACTCGGCCACGCATACGAATATGCTCAGCCTCCCTTCCCCTTTGATCCCCTGCTCAGCGTCCAATACTACAGCCTCGCTAGTCAACAAGGCGAAGTCGAAGCTGACATGGCGCTCAGTAAATGGTTCCTCTGCGGGAGCGGGGACACCGACGGTGGTGCCGGATTTGACAAAGACGAAGCGCTGGCACTCACGTTTGCCGAAAAGGCAGCGAAGAAGGGGTTACATTCTGCGGAATTTGCGATGGGGTATTATGCAGAGGTGGGGGTGGGGAGGGCGAAGGATATTCAGGGTGCGATTCGGTGGTATACGAGAGCTCGAGATCATGGGAATAGTGATGCGGAGGATAGGTTGAAGGCACTTGAGCAGCCTATGCCGCAGATGCTTTCGAGGCAGGAGCATGATACGATTACGGATGATAAGCTGGTGAGGAAGAGGACGCAGGCGAAGCAGAGGTCGGATGCGTCGAGACCTGCTGAGTATAGACCGCAGGTGCAGAATGGGCATCTTGCTGTTGGAGGTCCTGGTGGTGGTCCTCCCGGGCCGAGTGGGATGCCGATGCCACCGCAACAGCAGCAGCAGCAGCAGCAGAGAGCGGATGGGAGGATGGTGGTGGATGGGATTAGGAAGCAGAGTATGATGGAATCCCAGGCGTATAATCGGACGAGTCCGCCTCGTCAGCATCAGCAGTTGCAGCAACAGCCACAGCCACAGCAACCTGCTCATCAACCGAGACCGCAGAATTCGAGACCACAGATGTCGAGACCCCAGAGTAATATTAGTACGATGTCTGGAAGGACAGGGTATTCGTTGACAGATTCGCCGATGACGACGCCTCCACCTGGTTCCGGGCCTCATGGTGCTCCTGGTGGTGGTACGGGACCTGGTGGTGGGCCTGGTGGGCGATTGCAGAGGCCGGGAGGTGGAGGTGGTCCTGGTGGTCCTGGAGGAGGAATGGGATTCACGGATGCTCCGCCGTCGCAAGGTCATTCGAAACCGCAGAAATCGGGTCCGGCGACGTTTGCGGAGATGGGGATTCAAGGAGCGAAAGCTGAGAATGATTCGTGTGTTATTATGTGAGTTGGGAGTTGGGAGGAATGGGTTTGGGATAAAGAGAGAGATATCTTTGGTGTTGATCCGATGTGTGGAGGTATTACTGTAGAGGCATGATCGTGCTTGTGATTGGATTGATGGAGTCTTTTTTTGTCTTTTTGTGGATACCCGCTTGGACGATTTTTTGTTTTGTCTTTTTTTTGTTTTTTTTTGTATATGATAGAATTGGATTCTTTAATGAGTTTGGTTTTGGTTTAAATGTGAGTTGGTCTGAGATGACTTGCATATACTATACTGGTGTGCGGTACTACGGTCGGTTTGAAAGGTTGGATGAGCAAAGTTTTCTGTATGTTCTGCATAACTGGTCTGATCGATTTCGTACTTGTGAATAGAAATGATCTGCTCATGTATACCGTACTTTACGACGGTCACACTTTAGTGTCGATATCAGCGTACGGCGTAAAGACAGTTCTCCTGGTGGAAGAACTTTGTTTCTGCCTCAGGCTGCCGTTGGTTCTTGCCTTGTCACGAGGCCGGGAATTATGGTCTTGGTCCCCATGCCAGAGAGCTAAGTTGATGGCAATCCATAATGTGTTGATGAATCAATTATATTTATAAACAGTGGGATCCTAATACTTGGGAAAAGGTCAGTAGTCCTTGAGATTGGTAGCGGGTACGGCACCTTTGTGTATAAGTATAAGTATATCTCTCCTGAATACATGAAGGTTACGGGAGGTAAGAGACGTGATCGCGTTCAATCCAAAGTTTTGCGTGTTAGAAAAGCATGCTTGTTGAAATACTGCCCCGAAATATATGCAGAAGGATCAATTTGTGCGTCGTCAGGCTCAAAGATGATCAAGAAGAGATAGAGAACGTGAGAAGAGGTACTACTAGAAGGTCGGGGTATAAATTGGATTCTGCTAAGGTCAGTTCCTCCTTCTGCCCAGGTTTATTACTAGTAGCCAGAGGAATAGTCGTGACCGTCACTGCATGGAATCGGTACCAACAGACAAGCCTCTACTACTCACGTAAGAGCCTAATAGTCGTTCTAGGCCATTCGAACTAAAATCTCGGATAATACTGTATAGGCTCGGGCCCCCGGTAAGTAGTAGGCTGGGCTGATAAAATTTTGAAGATTGCACTCGTCGTTCCTGAGGCTGGATGAATAGATTGTCGGTGCTGCCATTAACTGGTTCCTCTATGGCATCTTGACGATGCAATATTGTATGTCCGATCACCCTGTCATATCGGCATTCAGTGCTTACTTTTACTTCAGCCATGTATCTCAATCATACCAACCAGGACAAGACGTGGCTTCGGATAGTAGGTACGTACATATCTACGAGTATTCGAGCCGTTTCTTTTTTAATGAAGTTCTTCCTTAGTGCATTTTTTGTTCTTGTTAGACACCGCCCAAATCTTCTTGGTAATGGTCGATATTTTCTCGTGGTATGTTGACAACTACGGGGATTACATTACGTTCTTGAAGTTCAATGTTTCGCCGGTTGACGGTCCACTTTTGGACTCCATAATCATGTTTACGGTTCAGCTCGTGTATTGCTGGAGGCTGTGGGTGCTCGGAGGGTGGAAGGTACTGCCAGCTGTAGCCGCCACTGTGAGTATTCTCTAATCTCCCGCGGCAGTATCAGTCGGATCAACTTAACTTTTGTATAGCTTGCGCTCGTCTCCTGCGTTAGTGGGATGTTTATTGGTCTGACTGTCAGTTTCTGCTCTTTACCAGTAGGAATCTTTAGTAATGACTGACATGCTACAGGAGCAGAAAAATTCTGTGGTATCGGATCGCGTTTATGCTATGGAAGAGGTCAGTTCCTGCAATCACGAAAAATATACGAATTTCACGATCGGATGCTAGCTGTGGCTATTTGCAAGTGCTATCACTGATATATTGATCGCTTGCTCTATGGGTTACCTGGTACGTTTTGAACTCTCTCTCGGGTAAAGATTTGTAGGGCTGAAATGTTTGTGGATCAAGGTTTTAAGGTATCGGAGAGAAAACGTAACCCGGACGACAATGGTTATGGTGAAACGAGTCGTGATATTGATGTTGGAAACAAACGCTCTGACTGGTGGGTCGAAGAATAGCTGTTCAGTACACTAACTTGACACTATGCATAGCTGCGATGGCAATTGCACTTGTCACTACCAACTTTCTCGTCTCGCCAAGCAGGATGAGCTTTCCTTGATCATATATGGCTTTGGCATAAACCGCATGTTGAGACTTGAAATTGCCATTTTTTTAGTTGTATAATGTGTACATTGCACTGTAAGCATCAGCGCGATTAGCTAGAGAGGTATTTACTCACTTGCTCTCAGAACCTATACAATTGGTAAAATGTATATTGGACCAATACCTTGAGATTGCCTAAATCATAACCACTCATGAATGTTCTTTTTACTCTAGGTATAGCAACAGTTCCATGGTGCTCCTGAATCAGCGCACCTATTACAACACTCATAACAAAGTCAACGTGGAGCTCAGTGGCATGCTTGACTCTACGAGCGGAGGGAACGTTAGGGATCTTTCCAGCCAGAATCAGACAGCAGTAGAGGTTTCTGTAATCCGTTTTGAGGAACCACCTCTGGACCAAGCAACGTCGCTCGACCAACGTACTGGAACTCCGATCATCAAACGGGAGAATATGGTTTGAATTTCGGGTGTATTAGCGGTCACCTCGTATGAATAGATATTTGTAGGTGGATACTGTAGGTTCAAATTTTAAATGAATATACCTACATTTCGTATTTGGTAGTCGTTACTTCCTGCGGCATTTGAGATAGGGATTCAGGGTGCGAAATCTCGTGTGATATTATGTGAGTTGGGTGGGAGAGAGAGGGAGAGAGATCATTTTGAATGGTTTTGTGTATTCGAAGATTCAATCGCATCAGTTTCTTACCTTACCCGGATGACCTATTTAAGTGCATTTTCTTGTGACATAGGTTTCACGAAGTGGTGAAACGCAGAAACTGTTTATAAAGGGAGCACACAGTGGGTGGACATAGAGGGACGACTTTTGTACGATGCGAGGAAGTATTTTTGTGTGTGTGTTCGGGTTCTCGGCGCTCTGATTTCAATCAGTGTAGGTGGTCTCCGAGATGATTGCTCTTGTCAGAAAACTTGTCACCACAAGTCTTGGCCATAACCGGGGGAACTCGTGCTCAAGACCGCTCGCTCTCTCGTGTCATTAACATCGTAGTATGAGACCCTTGCACCGCTCGCCTTTGTCACCTTTGTTTTTTTATTTGTTTTTAGTCAAAAATGTTGGATAGTAACACTAGTAGAACTATGGTGAAATCCACTGCGTTAATGAAACAATTACTCTGATTGATAGTTATTGAAAGTGGCGTTTGAACGTAAATGATAATACAATGGATAGGAGATGATTCACAATAAACTATTGCGAACGTCGATTCTCAGTGTGTACATGTCACATATTTCCGAATACAGGACAACCGTCAATCGATGCGTCGTGGAGAAGAGTAGTGGCTGCATTGATTGTGTTTCTTATCAGTATTGCACTGCTCAGGCGCCCAGGAACATATGCAGAAGAGGCACTTTACTCCTCCCCGCCTCTACCCACAAAGATGATCAAATGATCAATATGAGCTGTGTATATGAGGAACGGTTAAAGGGTCATAGTATAAATTGAATGCTCTTCTGAACAAGTTAGTGATTATACGATACTATTCGGATGGTACCACCACTACCAGATAATGCATCACTCGTGTAAGCCCGAATGTTCGTTATTAGCGGTTGTAGGACCTCTAAACTGAAATGATGAAACTTTATAGATTAGGACCTCCGGTATGACCTGCCTGAAAAATTCAAAGATTGCACTGGTTCAGACTGGAATCGATTAGCTCGTCGGTGTTGCCCTCAACTGGTTCTTCTATGGCATCTTGGCGGTGCAATATTGTATGTCTCTCGCACCGTGTTGTTATTTGTTCAGACTGCTGCTTACTTACTCCGGCAGTATTGTATCTTAATAATGCCCAGACGGACAAGACTTGGCTCCGGACAGTGGGTACGTATTCCAATTTCCAGCAGGATCCAGATTCTCGCTGCTTCCGATCTGATGTTTTTTTTTTTTCAGTACATTTTTTATTCTTGCTCGACACTACTCAGAGTATCTTGATCACGAGAGACATCCTCTTGTGGTATGTTTACAACTTTGGGAACTACGAAGCGACCTTCCAGCTCAGCGTGTCAGGCATTGATGGTCCGTTCTTGGATTCTATGATCATGTTTACGGCGCAACTCGTGTATTGCTGGAGATTGTGGGTGCTTGGAGGTTGGAGAATTCTACCTGGAGTGTGTGCCGCTGTGAGAGTTCCCTGGTCTTTTTCACAAGTCAGATTGATTTATTTTGCCCCCTCTTAGGTCGCGTTCATTTCATGCATTAGTGGGATCCTGTTTGGCCTGGCTGTCCGTTTTTTCCCCCTCTTTATTGAAAATGGCCATAGTTATATTAACGTTGGTTATGTGGACGAACAGGTTCAACCTGAGATAAGTGGTGCCAAGTCAAATCAGTTTTTCCCCGTGGAAGAGGTTGGGCTCTTCAGTCCCGGAAAACATCATAACCCTGATGAGATGCTAGTTGTGGCTGTTTTCAGGCGCCGTCGCTGACATATTGATTGCTTGTTCCATGGCTTACCTGGTACGCCTTGAGCTCTGATTCAGACACAACAATGTATAATTCATCTGGCGCTGCCCTTCAAGGTCCTGAAATACCGGAGAAGGGGATTAACTCGGTCAACTATGCTTATGGCGAAACGAGTTCTGATATTGACATTGGAGACGAATATCCTGACTGGTGAATCATATACGAGCAAACAATTATGTATGGAAGATGGGGCTTACTTTCGAGCATGTACACAGCTGCTACGGTAATTGCACTTGTCGCTATTAAATTTCTCACCATGAGATTTACTGTGAGGTCCCCTTCTTCATATTTAGCGTTGACATCCAAGTGCTCAGACGTGTTTATTTCCCCAGGGCACCAAATTACACTTCGCGTTGTAAGTATCAGTGCAATCAGTCACAGAGTTATTACTCACTCGCTCTTGGCAGTGGTTATACAATTGGTAAAATGTATATGGACCAATACCTTGAACTTGCCTAAATCATAACCACTCATGGATGTTCTTTTTGCTCTAGGTATAGCAACAGTTTCATGGTGCTCCTGAATCAACGCACCTATTACAACACGAATAGCCAAGTAAACGTGGAGCTGGGAATGCTTAGCTCTACAAACGGGGGGAACGGTAAGGGTCTTTCCAACCAGAATCCGATAGCAGTAGAGGTCTCTGTGATCCGCTTTGAGGAACCACCCCTCGATCAAGCAGCGTCGATTGACCAACGTACGAGAATTCTGTTCGAGCGGGAGAATATGGTTTGAATTTTGGGTTTGCTGGTGGCCACCTCCATGTCGCATGAATGGATATTTATAGGGTGGATGTTGTAGGTTTGAACTTTGCATAAACCTATGAATGACGCAGAGGATAGATTGAAGGCGCTTGAGTAGCCCTCACCGCAGATGCCTTCGAGACAGGAGCATGATACGATTAGAGACGATGAGCCTGTGAAGAAGAAGGTGCGAGCGAAGCAGAGGTCGGATGCGCCGGGTGGTGGTCTGGGTGGTCCGGGCGGGTATAGACCGCACGTGCAGAAGGGGCGTCTTACTTCTGGTCCTGGCCCTGGGCCGAATGGAATGTCTATGCCACCGCAGCAGCAGAGAGCAGGTGGGAGGATGGTGGTGGATGTGATTAGGGGGCAGGGAATGATGGAGTCGCAGGCATATAGTTGAATGAGTTCATCCCATCAGCAGCAGCCCAAGACCGCAGAGTAATGTTATTACTATGTCCGGAAGGACGGAGTCACTTCGTTGACGGATTCGCCAATCCCGATGCCTCGGCCTGGTTCTAGGCCTCATGGCGTGCCTGGTGCTTCTGGTGGTGCTCCTGGTGGGCGATTGCAGAGACCTGGAGGTGGTCCTGGTGGTCATGGAGGAGGAATGGGATTGGCGGATACCTCGCCGCCGCAAGGACATTCGAAACCGCAAAAATCGGGACCGGCGACGTTTGCGGAGATGGGCATTCAGGGAGCGAAAGCTGAGGATGGTTCGTGTGTTGTTATGTGAGCTGGGTGGGTGTGTTGGGAAGAAGTGGTTTGAGAGAGCGAGAGATCTTTGGTGTTGATGTGTTTTTTTAAAATACCCGCTTTTGTGTAGGGTAGGAATTGAATTTTTAATAAGTTTGGTTTTGATTTAAATGTGTGGGTTGGCTTGAGGAGGTTGGGCGGTTTGACGGTTAGGTGATTGTATGTCTGGCTCATTGCCTAAATTCCTCGCTTGTACCTTTATGATCCGTTTGTATGCAACGTGTTCTATTCGGCACATTCTTGTGGCTTGATAGACTTCAGTCACGGAAGAGGTGAAATGTAGAAATAGTTTATAAAGGGACTACATGGCGGGACAACGACCACTACCACGACCACTCCTGCAAGGAAATAGTTTTATGTTTTCGGGTTCTCAGTGCCCTAGTTTTGATCTGCTATAGGTGGAGTCGAGAAATGATTTGGAGTCCAAGATGATCGATCTTGTCGGAGAATTTGACACTACTTATGTTTGGCCGTGGTATTCCGAGCCATGACAATTTTAGATCCATTCTTCTAGCTAGTGGCCGAAGGTCCGCACTATTTCTTGATATTTGTGAAAGAAAGTCGTGAGTACAACCGAGGGACCCGTAATTTAGGTCGTTCGCTCCTCCGTGCCATTGATGTTACAGCATGGGACCATTGCGGCAATAGTCACCTCATCACCGTTCTCTTACATTGGATTTTTAGTTAAAAATATTGGATAACACTAGAAGCCTGGTGAAATCCGCTGCAGTGATGAATCAATCAATCACTCCGGTTGATATTTATTGAGCATGACGTTGAACGTAGATGATAGTACCATTTTTGGAAAGGAGCTCACAATAACCTATTAAGAATGTTGATTCTCTAGGGAGAAGGGTAGTATACATGCATATTTCCGGATACAGGCCAACCGACGCGCCTCGGAGAAGAGAAGTGACCGCACCTTCATTGTGAAACTGTGTTTCTTATGAACAGTACACTGCTTGGGCGCCCAGTAACAGATGTTGAAGAAGCACTTTAGACCTTCTCGCCTCTACTGCCATAGTGATGATCAAATGATCAGGAGGGGCTGCTATGCATATAAGGAATGGTTGTAGGTTGACTAGCAGCATATATTGCATGCTGCAAACTCCTCTTCCAACCAGCCTGCAAGTCATCATATTAGTACTATGGCATCGCCATTACCAGACAATGCACCACTCGTGTAAGCCCGAATGTTCATCATTAGTGGTTCTAGGACATCCAAACTGAAATGATGAAACTTTATAGATTAGGGCCGCCGGTAAGACATGCCTGGGAATATAAAAAATTGTGCTGGATCAGACTGGATGATTACTAGCTCGTCGGTGCTGTCCTCAACTGGTTCTTCTATGGCATCTTGGTGGTGCAATATTGTATGTCTCTCAATTCATATCGTTATTTGTTTGTACTACTGCTCACGTTTACGCCGACAGTGCTGTATCTCAACAATGCCCACAAGGACAAGACGTGGCTTCGGACAGTGGGTACGTATTCCAATTTACAGGAGAGTTATTCTTGCTGCTGATGTTCTTTTCCAGTACATTTTTTGTTCTTGCTTGACACTACCCAGAGTATCTTGATCACGAGAGACACCTTCTCGTGGTATGTTTACAACTTTGGGAACTACGGCGCGTCCTTCGAGCTCGGCGTGTCAGGCATTAATGGACCGTTCTTGGATTCTATAATCATGTTTACGGCGCAACTCGTGTATTGCTGGAGATTGTGGGTGCTTGGAGGTTGGAGAATTCTGCCTGGAGTGTGTGCCGCTGTGAGTGTTCTCTTGATCTTTTGCAAGTACATCATGTCAAGTCAGATTGATTGATTTTGCCCCCTCGTAGGTCGCATTCGTTTCGTGTATTAGTGGGATCCTGTTTGGCCTAGCTGTCCGTTCTTTCTCTTCATTGATATGGACATGGTTGTATTAATATTAAGTATGTGTATGAACAGGTTCAGCCTGAGATAGGTGGTGCCAAGTCAAATCAGTTTTTCCCTGTGGAAGAGGTTTGGCTCTTCAGTCCCAGTAAACATATCATAATCCTGATGAGATGCTAGTTGTGGCTGTTTTCAGGCGCCGTCGCTGACATATTGATTGCTTGCTCTGTGGCTTACCTGGTGCGCCTTAAGTTCTCATTCAGATACAACAATTGTATAGCTTATCTGGTGCTTGTACTTCAAGGTCTTGAAATACAGGAGGAGGGGACTAACCGGGACAGCTATGCTTAAGATGAAACGAGTTCTTATATTGACGTTGGAGACGAACATCCTGACCGGTGAATAGACGACCAAACAATTACATTTGGAAGATTCGGAGGCTGACGTTCACAGCTGCTGTGGTAATCACGCTTGTCACTATTAAATTCCTCACCACGAGATTTGCTGTGAGATTCCCTTGCCCGTGTCTGATGTTGATGTCTATATGCTCAGACGAGTCCATTTTCCCCAGGGCACCAAATTACACCTCGCATTGTATGTATAGGTGCAATCAGTCGGAGAGCTATTTACTCACTCACTCTCAGTGGCGATACAATTGGTAAAATGTATGTGGACCAATATCTTGAGCTTTCTCAAAACATAGCCACTCATGGATATCCTTTACATCTAGGTATAGCAACAGTTTCATGGTACTCCTGAATCAGCGCACCTATTACAATACGCACAGCCATGCCAACATAAAACTGCGAACACTCAGCTCTACGAGCCAAGGAAGCCGTAAGGGTCTTTCCAGCCATAATCAGATAGCAGTAGAGGTCTCCGTGATCCGCTTTGAGGAACCACCCTTCGATCAAGTAGCGTCAATTGGCCAACGTACTGGAGCTCCGATGGTCAAGCGGGAGAATATGGCTTAAATCTTGGATTTGTTGGCGACCACCTCGTATGAATAGATATTTATAGGGCGAATGAGCATAGCTACACCTCGAATATGACAGTCCTTACTCCTTCTATGTCAAACATTTAAATCTATGACCTATGGTCGAGGCTGTAAGACCGCCTTGTGAACTTTATGCAGAAAGTGTAGTGCTGCCGCTGGTTGGACTCCGCTGCGAGATTTGTGGGGATAAGATTCACCAAGTTTAATGGGAAAAGTGATTTGCCTATCATCGGGTGAGGCCTTTTCGGGTTGTTTCTGGACAGGAGACGAATGATCGAGTCAGTGTTTGAAAATTTAGCTTTGCTTACGCGGGTTAGTAACATCATTCACCAGATCAATGGTGAACTCGGAGTGTTGGAAAGTCCGCTATATTTTGATACTTCTCGATAAAGGTTTAAAGGCCCATAGTCAGAGGCTCATACTTTCGCTCGCTCTGAATTCGTATCAGTATCATCATATGCTATAACAACAGTCTCTCTGCTGTCATTGGTTCTTCCATTTGATTTTTAATCACGAACATCTTGACATGCTTGTGGAGGGCCTGGCAAGAAACTTACCAGATATGGTTTCTCGCGACACGAGTGAAGGCCTCAGGGCCGGATCGCGGTCATGTACGTCAGCACACCCGCTCTTGATACATTTCAAGTCCTGATGGTTCCGAGCGTCAGGCGTCGAAAGCTCTGGTTCCTTTTTTCCCTGCCTGCACATGCCGCTTCCCTCGGCGGCCCCCACACACCCACCCAGTAATCAAACTGAGGACACCCAGACACTGAACCTCCCACGTTCTCATTCGACCTTACAAAGGAGATTGGCCGGATGTTGCCGCCGGATTCCTTCACCTCCACTCCTTGTGTAGTTGCCTGGACAAAGTCAGATTGCCTTACTGGGAACGACAGTCACAAGAAAGAGTTCCGGGCGTAACCCATTGCACTGGTGAATCATTAATCCTGACTGAGATTTATTGAAGGTGATGATTGAAAGTAGAACATGGTACCCATGAATGGCAAAAAACTCACAATAATCCACCGAAACTTTTGATTTACCGGGCGGCACGGCGCAGCAGATATGTATATATACATATGCCTTTCTGGATATAGGTAGATCGACCCACGGGAACAGAGAAGTGACCTCGTCTTCACCCTAAAATCGCGTTTTCTTTCCAGCAATGTACTGCCTGGGACACTGAGAAACAGATATATTACTTCTCCTCGTCTCCACCTTCAAAGATGATCAGGAAGAGTTATATGAGGAACGACTGCAAGTCATATAAATTGAACGTTGCCAGCACCGAACATTAACTGCTCAGCTTTTGGCCAGAAAACTTATCTTCAAATATGGATTCCGCTTCAGCGCCGTTAGTACCAGACGATCCAGCACTCACGTAAGCCATAATATTCATCTCAGCTTTCCGGGTTGCCTCTAATGAAATCGTAAAACACCATAGACTGGGGCCGCCGGTAAGTTCACTCCAGAAAAGTTGAACATCGCACTCTGCTAACCTATTTGGATAGATCATCGGTGCCTGCCTTAACTGGTTCCTCTATGGCATCTTAACAATGCAATACCGTTTGTCTCTGTCTATATGAGCTATCAGACTATTGCTTACTTCTACTCAAGTCATGTATCTCAAGTATGCCAGCCGGGACAAGGCGTGGCTCCGGACCGTGGGTACATACTATTAATCATTAATCTCTTTTCTTTTCTCTCTCTCTTACAATCTTCTTCTTCAGTGCACTTTATGTTCTTGCTCGAGACTGCACAAACCTTCCTGGTAATGGCAGACATCTTCTCGTGGTATGTTTACAACTTCGGGAATTACGGAGCACTCCTCCAGTACAACGTTTCGCCTGTGGACGGTCCGCTCTTGGACTCCATAATCATGCTTACGGTTCAACTCGTGTACTGCTGGAGATTGTCGGTGCTCGGAGGATGGAAGATTCTTCCGGCTGTAGCTGCCACTGTGAGTATTTTTGGTTCTCCTGCAGTGTTACTATTAGGATCAACTCGATTTCTGGATAGCTTGCGCTCGTTTCGTGCATTAGTGGGACATTTATTGGCCTGATTGTTCGTTTCTTTTCTTCATTGATACGATTCATTAATAATTATCGACGGACTGCAGGACCAGATAGAAGGCCATCAACCAGATCGCGTTGACCCTGTGTTAGAGGTCAGTCTATGCAATTGTTGAAAATGGGGGAGAATCTGACGATCGAACGTCAGCTGTGGTTATTCGGAAGTGCTATCGCTGACATATTGATTACTTGTTCCATGGCTTACCTGGTATGTAGCGTTGACCTCCCCGTTGAAGTAAGGTTTGTATGGCTCATCTGATCTATCCTTCAAGCTCTTGAAATATCGGAGAGAGAAAATAACCCAGACGACAATGGCTATGGCAAAACGAGTTGTGATGTTGATGTTGGAGACAAACACTCTGACTGGTGGGTAGAAGGATGATCACAGCCTCAGTGATAACGCTAAATCTGACCGTATGCACAGCTACCGCGGCGATTACACTCGCCATTATCGAGCTCCCCGCCACGAAACCCACTGTGAGTTTCCCTTACTCATATTTGTGTTGATATCCAGATGTTCAGACGAAGTCCTTCTCTCCCAGGGCAGCAAGTTATATTCTGTATTGTAGGTATCAGTGCAACCAATTGAACAGCTATTCACTCACTCGCTCTCAGTGGCTATATAATTGGCAAAATGTATAAGTATCGATATCTTGAACTTGAGCAAACCATAACCACTCATGGATATCCTTTTCAATCTAGGTACAGCAACAGTTTCATGGTACTCTTGAATCAGCGCACCTATTACAGCACGCATAACAAAGCCGGAGAGGAGCTGGGAACGCTCAGCTCGACAAGCCGAAGGCACAGTACGGGCCTTTCCGGTCAGAATCGGACAATAGTAGAGGTATCCATAATCCGGTTTGAGGAACCGCCTCTGGACCGAGGAGCGTCAATTGGCCAGGGTCCTGAAAAACCGGTCACTAAGGGGGAGTGTAGGGATTGAATTCCACGGCTTTTTCCAGTCACTTCTGATGAGGGAAAACGTTCGTAGAGCGGATGATATAAACTCGAATTCTGTATTAGCCTATTTACAACTCGTTTCTGTGATTTCTCACCCCTTCTAGGTTTAAAGTAATCAACTTCGATCAAAACTGTAAGACCATTTTGTAATCCTGTTAACTTGATGCAACAAGAATGCGATCGACCCTATTCCTTGGCGACATAAGAGGTCTTGAGGAATGGGACTTGTTGATACCGCTCTTCAGACAAGACCACAAAAAACGGAGCTTGCGACGTTTGGGGGGATAGCGCCGAGGCTGAGAACAGTGATTCTTGTGTCACCATGTGAAGCTTCTCCAGCGGCTCCTGTGCCTTGCAACTGGATGGCCGCTTCGACAATTGAAGAGAGCTTCTTGCCCTGCATTGATCGGCGTTGATACGCTACTGTATGCTTGTTTGATCAGTCTGTTGGTTTTCGAGGTGCGGTTATTGGGAGGTAAAGGTACCCGTCAGGATTTAGCCTTACCTTGCCCGACCTTCGACAGGGGAAGTTTGCCAAGTGAAGCCAAAAATGGCTCACACATGAGTTGTGTCGATGTTCTGAATTTGCATTTTGATCATTTGAGAGGGAGGGAATGTAGGCGGGGTCGTAGACTCGAGTTTTGGGGAATCGGGCGTGTGTAGGGCCAAGGATAATTGCCAGCCGTAAGGAATTAGATGGAACTTGGTGAATCGAGTGGACGAATTGCCCATCAAGGAGCCATCTGCTACGGAGCCAATCTCGCACCTTTGGCAAATAAGCGCGGCCCAACATCTCGAATGCGCATAAATCTGGACAGAGAACCGCGCCTCGCATCTCGGACATTGATAAACGTTGAAAGAGCCATTTGTTGAACCGGAAAAGAGTCGGCCGGAACGGATATCAACACATATATTTATAGGGTAGATGTTGTAGGTTTGAACTTTGCATAAGCCTAATAGCGATGCGGAGGATAGGTTGAAGGCACTTGAGCAGCCTTCATCGCAGATGCTTTCAAGACAGGAGCATGATACCACCGCACATGATAGGCTTGTGAAGAAAAAGACGCGGGCGAAGCGGGGGTCTGATGCGTTGGGTGGTGGCTCAGGTGGTCCAGCTGGGTATCGACCGCATGTGGAGAATGGGCATCTTGCTGTTGGTCCTAGTCCTGGGCCGAGTGGGATGCCGATGCCACCGCAACAGCAGAGATCAGGTGAGAGGATGGTGATGAATGTGATTAGGAAACAGAGTATGATGGAGTAGCAGGCGTATAATCAGACGAGTCCGTCTCGTCAGCAGCAGCCTCTTATCAACCGAGACCGCAGAGTAATGTTAGTACTAAGTCCGGAAGGATGGGGTAATCATTGACGGATTCACTGATGACGATGCCTCCGCCTGGTGCTCCTGGTACTCCTCCTGGTGGTGATGGGCCTGGTGGGCGGTTGCATAGACCTGGAGGTGGTGCTGGTGCTGGAGCAGGAATAAGATTAGCGGATGTGCCGCCCCCGCAAAGTCACTCGAAACCGTAAAAATTGAGTCTGGCGACGTTTGCGGAGATGAGGATTCAAGGAGCGAAAGCTTAGAATAATTCGTGTGTTATTATGTACATTGGGTGTCATGGGCGAGTTTGGGAGAGATATTTGTGTTTTGATGTATTTGTGCGTTGGGTTCTCAGATCTCAGCGATCCAGTTTCAATCCGTAGAGGAATGGTTGATTTTGCCAAAGAGCTCAGTGTGCACTTATGCTTGCCAGTGGTATTCTTAGTGACAAGTTTTAGATTCTGCTATTTCAAAGGTATTGGATAACTCAGTCTGCGTGCGATGTGCTCTGCACAGTTTTTTTTGTTGGGTCCCCTGTAGTAGGCTCCACAACGAGGTGAAACGCGACTATGGCTTACTACGAGCAGATATCTCGCAAGGACCGGAGGTCTATGAGCATTCCCGCAATGGAGTCATTTCGTGCTTTCGGGTTCTCATCACCTTACTGGTTTTGATGGAGTCTGAGGGCACTGGGAAATGATCTGGAGCGACAATTGATCCCCTAGATCTCCGTGTCGTCCTAGAACCTAGCTCATTTGTGCCCAGTAGAGTCATATCAACATTTGGATCCTACCATTCTAATAGTAGCTAGCGTTCGAGAGTATGCTATTATAGTATGAGGCCATGATATGAGTCACCTTGCCTCTGTTCGGTTCTACGTTTGATTTTTGGTTGAAATGATGGATAGCACCAGAACCCGGTTGAAATTCAATGCGTTGATGAATCAATCACTCTTATTGATATTTATTGAACATGACGTTTGAGAGTAGACAATAATACATATAGGGAAGAGTTCACCATAACTATCATCAATAGTAATGATTCTCCAGGGGCAAGGGGAGTATATAAGTATGTATTTCCGAATACAGGCAAGTTGACACACCGGGAGCAGAGAAGTAGCCCGCGCTTTCACTCTAAAATCGCGTTTTATTTTTTAGCGATGCACTGCCTGAGACGCCGAGAAACATATGCAGAAGAACCGCTTTTATTCCTCCTCGTCTCCACCCCCAAAAATGATCTAGAAGAGCTATGTATATGAGGAACATCTGAAGGTCGTATAAATTAGATACTGCTTATTCCTTTTCGCCCAAGCTAGTCATAGTATACCATGGCACCACCGCTACCAGGCAATGCACCACTCGTGTAAGCCCGATTGTTTGCTATTAGCGGTTCTAGGACATCCAAGCTGAAATGATACAACTCTATAGACTTGGGCCTCCGGTGAGACCTACCTGGAAATTTTGGAGATTGTGCTGGTTCAGATCGGATGATTAGCTCGTCGGTGCTACCCTCAACTGGTTCTTCTATGGCGTCTTAGTGGTGCAATATTGTAAGACTCTCGCCCCGTATCATCATTTGTTTGCTCTGCTGCTCACTTTTAATCCAGTCCTGTATCTTGATAATTCCCACAAGGACAAGATGTGGCTTCGGGCAGTGGGTACGTATTTTTGGAAAAGTTCCTCTCCTCGCTTCTCTGATGTTCTTCCTCAGTGCATTTTTTGTTCTTTCTCGACACTGCACAGAGCATCTTGATCGCGAGAGACATGTTCTCGTGGTATGTTTACAACTTTGGGGGCTCCGAGGTGTTCTTCGAGCTCAGCGTGTTAGGCATTGATGGCCCGCTCTTGGATTCTATGATCATATTGACGGCGCAACTCGTATATTGCTGGAGATTGTGGGTGCTTGGAGGTTGGAAGACTCTTCCAGGAGTGACTGCCGTTGTGAGTATCCTCTGATCTTTTGCAAGTAGATTGACCTCTGAGATCCGGATGCTCAGCTCGCGTTCATTTCGGGCATTACGGGGACCTGTGTTGGTCTGATTGTCTGTTCCTTCTCTTTATTGGGATGGCCGTGATTTTAATTAATGCTGATTGGGTGGATCACAGGTCCAGATAGACGGTGCAGAGTCGGATCAGTTTAACTCTGTGCAAGAGGTTCGGATGTTCAGCTCTGAAAAATATATGAGAGTTCTGATGAGACAGTTCTAGTTGCGGCTGTTTTCAGGCGTTGCCGCTGACATATTGATTGCCTGCTCCATGGCTTACCTGGTATGCCTTGAGCTCTCATTCAGACAAGATTTATGTGGCTCATCTGGCCTGTCCTTCCTTGAAGCTCCTAAAATACCGGAGGCAAAAATTATCCCGGACAACTATGCATATGACAAAACGAATTCTGATACTAACATTGGAGACGAATGCCCTGACCAGTGAATAGGCGAGCAAACAGTTACGTCTGGAAGATGAGGCTGACTCTGATCTTGTACACAGCCGCAATGGTAACTACACTCCTCGCTATCAAATTCCTCACTACGAGACTTGCTGTGAGATTCACTTGCTCATACTTGGTGTTGACATCCAAATGCTCAGGCGAGTCTTTTTTCTCCAGGGCACCAAAGTATATGTCGTGTTGTAGGTGCCAGTGCAATCGACTGGAAGAGCTATTTTACTCACTTGATCTCAGTGGCTATTTGATTGGTAAAATGTATTTGACCAATGTCTTGAGTTTAATCAAGCCACAGACACTCACAGACCTTCTTTTTATTCTAGGTATAGCAATGGTTTCATGGTACTCTTGAATCAGCGCAGCTGTTACAACACGCACAGCAAATCCGACGTGGAACCTGGAACACTTAGCTCTGAAACCCTAGGGAATGGTAGGGACCTTTATAGCCAGTCGGATCAGACAGCAGCAGAGGTATCTGTAATTCGCTTTGAGGCACCACCTCTGGAGAGAGCAGTGTCAATTGACCAAGGGATTTAAACGTCGGTTAAGCGGGAGAATATGGTCTGAATTTCGAGTCTGTTGGTGACCACTTCGTATGAATGAATATTCGTAGAGTGGAACGCTGTGCGTGGAACTCTGCATTAGCCAAGTTACAACTCGTATCTAACAGTTCCTACATCTTCTATCTCGAACGATTGGATATTTGACCTATGGTGAAAGCTGTAAGGCCGCCTTGTAATTTCAGTGTGGCCTTAATGCAGGGAGAGTGGTGCTGGCTCTGGGTGAGCTCCCCTGTGACATTTCGGGAGACGGTATTCCGGGGCATCGAGTCCAGTGGGAACAGTAATTTACCTGTTATTGGGTGAAGTCTTCCCGAACCGTTTCCGAGAACACCAAGAAACGAATGATCGAGTGAGTGCCTGAGGATTTAGCTCTACCCACGCGGGTCAAAGACGTTCATCAGATCAACAATGAACTCAATTTATTCAAGCGTTGGATGGTCAACTATATTTTGGTATCGAAACCTCCGATTCCTTTTTCGCCTCCCCGCTCATGCCCTCTTTGGCAGTCTCTGTATATCCATCCAATAATTGAGCATACACCCGCACAGTGAACCTCCAGGGTTCTCCTTCGGCCTCACAAACAAGGAATTGGCCGCATGTTGCCGCCCATTTCCTTCATTCTCGCTCCTTGCGTAGTTGTCTGGGAAAAGTAAAATTGCCTTCCTTGGGCCAAAAGTCCCTACTGCACTGGTGAACCAATAACCCTGATTGATATATAACAAAAATGATGTCCGAAAGTAGCAACGGGTTCACAGTATTTACTAAGAGCGTTGATTCGCCGCGGGGGCACGGCGCAGCAGGTATGTATATAAACACATTGCCTTCTGGATATAGGTAAATCGACTCACGGGAACAGAGGAGTGGCCTCGTCTTCACCCTAAAGGTGAGTTTTCTTTCCAGCAATGTTCTGCATGAAACACTGAGAAACAGACACTTTACTTCTCCTCGTCTCCAACTTCAAAGATGATCAAGAAGAGTTATGCAAGGAACGACTGCAGGTCATATAAATTGAACGTTGCCAGTCCCTCATTCAACTGCCCAGGCTATTAGCTACTGAACTAATCATCAAATATGGACTCCGTTTCAGCACCGCTACCAGAGGATGCAGCACTCACGTAAGCCACAACAGTCATCTCCGCTAGCTGGGTCATCCAAATGAAACGATGTATCACCGTAGACTAGGGTCACCAGTAAGTCAGTTCTACAAAATTGAAGATCGCACTCTAATAAGCTGTTTTGGTAGATCGTTGGTGCTTGCCTTAATTGGTTCCTCTATGGCATCCTAGTGGTCCAATACCGTCCGTCCCATCTTGTATTGTTATTGATTTGTAGTTTTTCTTACTTCATTTTAGTCGTGTATCTCAATCATGCCGGCCAGGACAAGGTGTGGCTTCGGACTGTGGGTACGTATCTATTGTTAATTTCATTATTCTTCTTAACTGCAATGTTCTTTTCCAGTGCACTTTATGTTCTTGCTCGACACTGCACAGACCTGCCTAGTAATGACCGATATCTTCTCGTGGTATGTTTACAACTTCGGGAATTACGAAACACTCTTCCGGTTCAGCGTTTCGCCCATCGACGGTCCGCTCTTGGACTCCATAATCATGTTGACGGTCCAACTCGTGTATTGCTGGAGACTGTGGGTGCTCGGAGGATGGAAGGTCCTGCCAGCTGTAGCCACCACTGTGAGTATTTCTGATCTCCTGCAGTAATACTAGGAGGATCAACTTAGCCCTTGGATAGCTTGCGTTCGTTTCGTGCGTTAGCGGGACATTCGTTGGTCTGATTGTCCGTTTTTATTTGTTACTGGTATGACCACCTGATAATGGCCAGTGGAACACAGGACCAGATAGAAGGCCATGAGCCAGATAAAGCTCACGCTGTGTTAGAGGTCAGTCTCTGCACTTATGGAAAATGCTCGAGAATCTGACAATCGGCCCTAGCTGTGGTTATTTACAAGCGCGGTCACTGACATATTGATCGCCTGCTCCATGGGTTACCTGGTATGTAACCTTGAACTCTCCTTTGAGGCAAGGTTTTCGGGGCTCATCCGGCCTGTCCTTCAAGCTCTTGAAATATCGGAGAGAACAAATAACTCCGACGACAATGGCTATGGCGAAACGAGTTGTCATATTGATATTGGAGACAAACACTGTGACTGGTAGGTGGAAAAAAGCAACCTCAGCCATGCTAACTTTGACCGTATACACAGCTGCAGCGGCGATTACACTCGCTATTATCCAGCTCCCCATCGCGAAACACACTGTGAGATTTTCTTGCGTTGATATCCGGTTGTTCATACGAGTCCTATTTTACCAGGGCACCAAGTTGTACGTCGTATTGTAAGTATCAATTCAATCGGTCGAAGAGCTATTTACTCACTGAATCGCTCTCAGTGGATATACGATTGGTAAAATGTACATGGACCAATTTTGAACTTGCTCAAACAATAGCCACTCACGGACTTTTTTTTTTGCATTCTAGGTATAGCAACAGCTTCATGGTACTCCTGAATCAGCGCACCTATTACAACACGCACAGCAAAGTCAGCGTGGAGCTGGGGCCGCTCAGCTCTACAAATCGAGGGAATAGTATAGGTCTAAGTTCCGGTCAGGATCGGACAGCAGTAGAGGTATCCATAATCCGCTTTGAGGGACCACTCTTTGATCGAGGAGCGTCAAATGACCAAGGTATTGATGCGCTAGTTAAGCGGGAGAGTATGGGTTGAATTCTGAGTCCTCTGCTGGCCGCTTCTGTCGAGGAGAATGCTCGTAGAGTTGGTGGTATTGACTCGAATTCTGTATGAGCTTATTTACAACTCGTGTCTGCAATTTCTCACTCCTTCTATGTTTAAAGTGATCAACTTGTGATCCAAACTGTGAGACCATATTGTAATCCTGATGTTAACTTGACGCAGCAAGCGTGTGGCCGTTTCTATTTCCGTGACGACGTAAGGAATGAGACTTGCTGATGCCTCCCTCTTCCGAGGACAAAGCCACAAAAGACGGACCTAGGACGTTTGCGGAGATAGGATCTCAGGTCGCCGGGGCTGAGAACAATGATTTGTGTCATCATGTGAAGCTTCTTCGAGCGGCCCCTGTGCCTTGCAACTGGATGCTGCTTCGACAGTTGAAGAGAGCTTCTTGCCCTGCGCTGATAGGTGTTGATACTCTACTGTATGCTAATTCAATAATTCTGTTGGTTTTTGACGTGCGGTTATTGGGGGGTTAAGGTACCTGTCAGAATTTAGCCTTTCCTTGCCTTTCCTTGCCCGACGTCCAACAGGGGTAGTTTGCCAAGTGAAGCCAAAAATGGCTCCACAACGAGTTGTATTTATGTTTTGAATTTGCATTTCGATCTCTTGAGAGGGGAGGGACTGTAGGCGGGGTCGTGGACTCGGGTTTGGGGGCATTGGGCGTTTGTAGGGCCAAGAATAATTGCCAGCCGTAAGGAATTGGACGGAGCTTGGTGAATCAGGTGGACGGATTGCCCACCAGCGAGCCGTCTGTTACGGAGCCAATCTCGCGCCTTTGGCAAACGAGCGCGGCCCAACCTCTCGAATGTGTCCAAATCTGGATAGAAAACCACGCCTCGCATCTTGGATATTGACAAACGCCGAAAGAGCCATTTGTTGGGCTGGGCCAAAGTTGACGGGAGCGGAGATCAAAGACAAAAGGGAAGTTCACCGGATCCCTTGCTGGAACTTTTTTGTAACCTTCACATCGACTGTCTCTGACATTAATTCCAGCCAATTAGTAACGACCTCCTTGGGCCACTAGTTGGTTCTGTATGCAAAAAGAAAAGCGCTTGACAGACCGCCAGCTAAGGGGCCTGTTTCGACTTAACAGCTTCTGATAATAATAATACTGATATTGATCATTACTACTAGCTTTCCCATGGGATTAGGACACAACAAACAATGGCAACTCGATCAAAACGGTTTTGCTCTTGTCCACAACCTCGGCATATCGTACATATACGCTGATGCTTTTTCTGTTCATCCCGACTTACAAGGACCTGGGAGCCGCTGTACTGGTCACCATACGGCCTCTATGGCTTTAACTGGAATTGATCCATCTCTTCACCGACTCATGGTTCATGAAAAGTTTTTTATTTCCAACTTGTCAATGGCTAACGTGCTAACTATAGGATGGAAGAAAGGATGTCGACGGGATGGACACACCGTCAAACTTGTCACCACGATGCCTCATCGGTGCCTCTTGTTGGCATGAAGTAATATATGAAGATAGGTGATACAAACCTTTCCAAATTCGCGCGATAGGCATCAAAGCTAGTGTTTCCTCTCGCCGCTGTGGCGCCGACTCGACCGATGAAATGAATGAAATGATGGAGGTGTGTGGAGATTAGTTTCTCGTCACCTGGACACAACATCAACGGCTGCATAGCGCGGTTAAAGTAAAGGAACGAACGTCCGCAAGGTGCTATTATGGTCAAAGTATTTAAAGGTTCCTCTGCACATCGACTGCACTGCACTGCACCCCTTTCTTGCCCCAGCCGACACCCTTTACTTTCCCCTCTCTGTAAATGGCTCATCAGTTGACTGCTCCCCTTGGGGGTGGGGTTCAGCCTCGTCTCGAAATCAATACCTTCGTCCAGAATGATCGTATGTTTTCGCTCTACGTACAAGCTTTGAGTATGTCCAATATTTTGTTATTCCTTTCCGTCCCTGTGTTTATTGTTCAATTATTCCAATTCTAGACGAAATGGAACAACTTGATCAGTCGCAGCTTCCGTCGTGGTTCCAAGTCGCCGGTATTCACGGATTGCCGTTCATCGAATATGATGGATCCGTAGGCGACAACGGTTTTGTTGCAGATCCACAGAATCAGTGGGCGGGGTACTGTACCCATGGCTCTACATTATTCCCCACGTGGCATAGGCCGTACGTTATGCTTGTCGAGGTGAGTAGCGTAGGTACCACCGTTGTGAGACTAGTGGTGCCTCGTTTTCAATCAATGTCCGCGTGTGTTACTAGTGACTGACGACTATCCCATTTACAGCAAATCATCAATCACCATGCTCAACAAATCGCTGGAACTTATAAAACCTACGACAGACGCGAATGGGTTGACGCCGCCACAAAACTGAGACAGCCGTATTGGGATTGGGCTGAGAATATCGTTCCCCCACCCCAGGTTATTAGTTTGGATCAAGTCGAGATTACGGCCCCGAATGGGCGGCGGAAGAACGTGACTAATCCACTTAGGAGGTATACGTTCCATCCTATCGACCCATCGTTCCCGCTGCCGTACAGTCGGTGGCAGACCACTTTGAGGCAGCCTAGTCGCACAGGCCCGAATGCGAAAGATAATGTGACGCTTTTGGTAAAGTGAGAGATCGGGCTTTCCTTTATAGCAGGACAAGATTCAGCGGCTGATTGATCTCGTCCACTTGTAGCACTTTATCCAACTCGCAAAGGAGCACTACGTCGGACACGTTTTCAATGCTCACCCGGATTCGCGACTGGAATCATTTCAGTAACCATGATCCTACTTTTGGATCTGCAAACAGCCTCGAATCAATCCATGACAACATCCACGTCCTGGTAGGCGGTAATGGCGATATGTCGGACCCTGCTGTCGCCGGTGAGTTGCTAATTTGTGGTGTCTGCAGTCAACTTGTGGCTGACGTTAGGTCCTTGTAACTTTATAGCGTTTGATCCTATCTTCTTCTTGCACCATGCGAATGTGGATAGGCTACTCTCACTTTGGTCTGCCATTAACCCTGGCGTATGGGTGAGCCCTGGTAACGCAGGGGCTGGCACATATACGCTGGCGTTTAACCAGTCTGTTAACGCCCAAACACGTGAGTTAAACACAACTACTTGAACTGTTGAAATCCCAATTGAGGTGAACTTCAAAACAGCATTGACGCCGTTCTGGAAAACTCAATCTAGGTTCTGGCTCTCGAACCAGGTGACCGATACAAGCCCGTTGGGATACACCTACCCTGAGTTTCAAGGACTAAGCGGCAATAAGCAAGCACTGCAAAAAGCTATTGCACGCAAAGTTACTAACTTGTATGGCCCCGGAAGCGCCCCAATGTCCAGGAGGTCCATCGAAGGCGACATTGTTAACAACCAGAAGAGGGACCAGCAATTAATACAACGAGCCAACCCACTTACCAAATTGCTTGATGGCGGCAAGTATTCGGACTGGACAGCCCGTGTTGTGTTCGACCGTTCAGAGGTCGGACACAGTTTCTCCGTTATACTTTTCCTTGGTGATGTGCCCGGGGATTCAACGGAGTGGTTGACGTGTCAGCAGTTCGTCGGAGCGCACCATGCATTCGTGAATGGGATGCCGTGTGCATCGTGCAGCAGCAAGTCGATGGAGGAGGGTTTCGTTTCGTTGAACCCGTACATAGCAGGTAGTTCAAATTTGTCGAGCTTTGAGGCGGGTGTAGTGGCACCATTATTGACGCAAGGGTTGCAGTGGCGCGTGCTTAGGGTGGGTCTTCCACTTTTTTTTGGCTTAGGCGACAGTGGCTGATCGTTTACGTATGCTTGATTAGACCGACGGACAAGCGGTTGATGTTAAATCGTTGCAGGTAACTATTTTGGAGGTGCCCCTTCAGCTCTTACCAGGAGCGTTCTTGCCAACGGTTGGAGAGGTTATTACTTGGAGCAACATAACCCAAGGGCGCACTGGTGGTCAGCCCAATTAGCGTTACATCTACACGGGTCGGACTCGGACAGATAGATCGGACTGCTGACTATATTATCCTGTGACCACTATTCTCTTCTTGTGTAATTTCGAAACCGAGCTTCATACAGACTCTAGTGTTCTGCTCCTATCGTTTGCTATATACCACCCTCGTTACAACGACGTCCATTAAGTTCTACAGCGCTTGTGATGGGATTGATCATGGTTCGAATCACCATCTAGAAGCGAAAAAAGCAAGAGAAAGATGCGGGTGAGGAGCTCTAGTCGCAACGTTATTCTGGTTCACTTCTCTTCTTGACTGCTGAACAGGACTCATATATTTCAGCGATGATGTAAAATGAACCCCCGTTCTCATTTTGCACTTCAAAAATGCCAACTTCCCCTCTCTTTTGGTCGCCAGTGCTATTACTGTTGTGTATGTTTTCATTGTCATATACGGTGTAGTCTTTTTCTCAGCGTGTTATCTTCACAATGCTTTACCCTTGTGTTAGACACAAAGGACCTTGTCACCTTGTCACCAACTTGCGAACTTTGACGTCGAAATCTCCTCGAGCTTAAGGTGGACTTGAAGGACATTCGGAATCAATATCTGTGTTTCTTAGGTTGTTCGATTCATGATAATCTTGATATACGTTGTTCTTATTACTTTAATCATGTATCGCTTGTCAAAATGAAATTCAAGCCACACCCATGCCAAAGTCATGTCATGCTCATCTAATTATGGTACAATCCCCTTATAATGGATCAAATGTCAAACTTGGCCGATACCAGGAACCTACTCTATTGACCATCGGCAAAAAATGATACACACAAATTTATTTATCATTCCCCCCCGTCACGCAGACAGTCACTCGAGGCTTCTCTCTCCGCCGACCCGACCGAAAAATGAATTGTGAACGCAGTCAAGGGAAGGAGTGGTGTGGAGGCCAAGTTTCAAATCTCTTGCATAATGGGCTCTCCAAATGAAACATCCATCCGCCGAGTTCGCTATTGCGAGGTAGTATGTACCGTAAGATGTCGAATCTGACACCAGAAGATCAGATGGTATCCTCTTGTTTAAACTTTGTCAGGGATCACAGAGACTGCCCACGCCTTGCCACAGTTTCACGGCCAACTCTTCTTTACACAGTTTTCTGGGAACTGTAAACGCTATTATTGAAGATAGGTTGTGAGGGAGAGGACGTGGTTAGAAGGGCTGAAGTAGACTGTCCCTTCTAACTGATCTCAGGGGCTGGAAGCGCAGAGCAGAAGAACAAACTTCTTATTCTCGGCAAACCTTTGTTCACTCGCTGACGAAAAGGAGGTCGTCCGAGTCGTGGATGTAGTTACACCGCTGGCATACAGTGGGACTTCTGATCGTATAGGTGGCCATAGAGTGCAAAGTCGGTGTCGTTTGTGGATATGGGAAATCCAACAGGGCGAGAAGACTGGGAGAGACTCGTGTATCATCATGTACTATTTTTTGTACTTTTACTTGGACTTGGAAACCCGCGTCGATCAGACTGTTGATATGCTTGATTGACGAGTGTAGTATGTAGATCTGAGTAGCTGAACGATTTCTGATCATCTCGAATATTTACAGTACGTGTGTCATTTATTTTTAGTTTTCTCAGGGTCAGCATGGGAAAGAGCGACAAGGATTTCTGGTTTTAAAAGGTTAGCCTCCATCTACATCGGGATTCGGCCCCTTATTAACTCACGCTGACCCTATTTCTGCTATGGCCTGTGCGCAGTCGCTAAAACAGCGCGTAGAAGGAGAGTTGGCTACTCAGTAGAGAAAAAGTTGGAACAGATTGCGGTGTGTACGCCACCTGTTGGGTGTAGTGCGCCAATCTGACTGTACAGTACCTCAAGAGCCTGATACTCGACCTTCGATCATTGATATCAAGCTGAAGGCTTTCCTTCGCCGCAGTGACACCGCGATGGATGAATGATAGATTCGGCTTGTTGAAGAAAAATTTCATTTGCTGGCAGGACCATTGAACCATTGGACACCATCAATGGGGGTCAGCCGCCCTCCCTTAGTAGCCCGGGCTATTACATACGTGAACAAGTTGATGCCGGCATTCGTTTTCTTTTCTTTTCAGGTTCCAGTATTAAAGGGCTTCTGGGCGCGTCGAAACACGTTTCATTCCATTGTTCTTTTCTTCCCCCTCTCTCCCTCCTCCTCTCCTCTCGGTGACGGTGGTGCCCCCTTTCTTCTGCCTCCTCGGAATTGCTTACGCTCAACTCGAATATCTCGCTCGCTATACTTCGCTCTTTTTTTTGCTCTTGAGTTGCCGCTGGTGTTTAGGACATGTCTCATGCTATAATTGCTCCCCTTGGGGGCGGCGTTCAACCCCGGCTGGAGATCAACACCCTCGTTCACGATAACCGTCAATTCTCGCTTTACATCCAAGCTTTGAGTATGTATTATCCCTACACTTCTTTGTGCCGCTTTTACTAACTTTGGTGGATAGCCAAAATGCAACAAGTCGACCAAGCACTGACACCTTCGTTCTTCCAAGTTGCTGGTATTCATGGGTTGCCGTTTGTTACGTATGACGGGGCAGTTGGACAAAATGGGTTTACTGCGAACCCGAATAATCAGTGGGCGGGGTATTGTACCCATGGATCAACTTTGTTCCCGACGTGGCATAGGCCGTATGTTATGCTCATCGAGGTCAGTTGTCATTGTATATGTTATAAGATGAAAATCTCACTTTACATATATAGCAAATCATCAACCAACACGCACAACAAATCGCTGGGACATACACCACCTCTGATAAAAATGAGTGGATCGACGCCGCCACCAAATTGCGTCAACCGTATTGGGACTGGGCGCAACAGATCGTTCCCCCGCCTCAGGTGATTAGTATGAACCAGGTGGAGATTACAGCTCCGGATGGGTCGAGGAGGAATGTGACGAATCCGTTGATAAGGTACACGTTCCAGAGGATTGAAGCTGGGTATAACTTCCCGAGGCCGTATAACCGTTGGAAGACGACTTTGAGGCAACCGGATAGTACTGCTGCGAATGCGAAGGATAATGTGCCCAGGTTGATTAGGTGAGTTGAGGTTGTTGTTTTCCCAGTTATGGGATGAAGGACTGAGTGGCGTATGATTTTATTATTATTAGTATTTTGCAGAATTCGCAGCGGGATGTGACAGCGGATACGTATACCACGCTCACGACGGTTCATGATTGGAGGCAATTCAGTAACCATGATCCGACTTTTGGAAACGGCAATAGTATCGAGTCTGTTCATGATAATATCCATGTTTTGGTTGGCGGGAATGGCGACATGTCGGATCCTTCGGTTGCTGGTGAGTCCAGATATAAAATAATTGAGCGCTTTAAGTTAACTTGTCCTCGGCGTAGCGTTTGATCCGATCTTTTTCTTGCATCATGCGAACGTGGATAGGATGATCTCGCTCTGGTCCGCGCTTAATCCTGGTGTTTGGTTGACTGCCGGCAATGCTCAACTTGGAACGTACACGCTTGGGTATAACCAGTCTGTTGGTGCTTCGACTCGTGAGTGGCAGCCACTTGTTCAATCTGTGCGAGACGTGCTGATGTATTTTGAATAGCGTTGACGCCATTCTGGAAATCACAGAGTTCATTCTGGCTCTCGACTGATGTGGTTGATATTAACGCATTGGGATACACCTACCCCGAATTC
Organism: Leucocoprinus leucothites; assembly: GCA_013368445.1. NCBI lineage: Eukaryota > Fungi > Basidiomycota > Agaricomycetes > Agaricales > Agaricaceae > Leucocoprinus > Leucocoprinus leucothites. Next base: position 97,843 of record JAACJO010000037.1, read on the forward strand.
CAGAACGTCAACACTGCTGATCAAAACGCGCTGAAAACTGCTATCGGGCAATACGTTAACGCCACCTACGGTCCTCAAAGTCCAGTTATGACTGGTAGACGGAGTGGTTCCTCTCGTCGTGACCTTGGTGACCTTTTCGGAAGACACGGTGGTAACAAGAGACGTCATCATGAATTGGCATCGCGTGTATTGGGTGGTGGCAGACTTGGACAAATGTTGGGTGATATTTTCGGTGGTCGTGGTGGAACCTACTCGGACTGGAACGTTCGTGTCGAGTTTGACCGAATGGAAGTCGGGCGCAGCTTTTCGGTTATATTTTTCATGGATTCGGTACCCGAGGACCCACAGGAGTGGTTGACGTGCGACCAGTTTGTGGGTGCTCATCATGCGTTTGTGCGTGGAACGGATTCATGTGAGGCGTGTGCGAATGGGATGAAGACGAGGGAGGAAGGGTTTGTGTCGTTGAATCATCATATTGCGGATAAGTCGGATTTGTTGAGCTTTGCGGCGGATTTGGTTGCGCCTTTGTTGGGCAAGAAGTTGCAGTGGCGTGTGCTTAGCGTGAGTTATTGGTTTTTTTTCTTATGGTTTGAGAGGAGGATGGCTGATGTTTTGATTAGACGGATGGAAAAGTGATTGATCTCAAGTCTTTGCAAGTGACCGTTCTAGAGGTGCCGCTCCATCTTTCGCCGGGAGCCTACTTGCCCACGGTTGGAAAAGTTGTGTCTTGGCAGAATATTACCCAAGGACGCAACGGGGGATCTTACTAAATTTTTCTGGGTTTTCGATGCTTGTTTTGGGATGATAGAAATGGACTGCTAAAATCGGTATCGTAATCGTGATATTTTGCTTCTACTATTTTTCTTTTTCTTTTGTGATTCGAAGTCGGACTCGAACTAGTACTATCGTTTGTTAAATACCACCCTCGCTATATGACGTTCATTTTGTTGAAAGTGTGTTTGCAGTGGCGCTGGTGGCGTCTTTCAAAAGTTTTTGACAGAGGTATGGTTCCATACCAACTATTCTACAAAGGATGTAGTGGTCTTGATTTCAAAAGTGCCGTCTGGAAAAGGAACAAGACCGAGAAAAATATAGTGTTGTCGGAGATAGTCAATCCGACAAAGAGGCTGATCAGTTCTAAATCCGTCAGCCCGAGCTCTAGCCCTCGACGCCTGATCAACACTCTCGCGGTCTCGATCCGAAAGTGCATCATTCCAATAATCATATAGTGTAATTGGACGATGCAAGTCCCAGTACAATTGTTCAAGTACGTCCCCGACTGTAACGCCTTGAGGTGTCGTTTGCGGTGTTATGGTGATGTACCAAGGAAGGAGACGGTGCCAGAGGCGAAGCTGGTATCGGGATTGGGAAGAGGAAGAGGTGGCGAAGGGATGAAGATCGATGTGGGTGGGAGGGCGGTGGAAGTTGGGGAGGTAGAGTTGAGGGTCCATGTGCGGAGAAAAGCGGAGATTGTATCGGATGGGAGGATAGGCGTTTGTCTTCTTGAAGCGGAGAAGAGGGTCGAGATGAACTAAGTAGGTAATGAACGTGGCTTGTATGATTTGGGGGTGGTTGGTGGTGGGTGGAGATTAGGACGTACTTTTGGTGGTGGAAGAGAAGAGGAGTTTGAGTGGACAGCTTGGTCTAGGTTTATCTGGATAGGTTCGACGCCAGTGGTCTGGTCTTGGATAGATGTTATTCGGACCTGGAGGTCCGCGGGTATAGTGTGCATGCGAGGAAACATTAGACTCGTTGTATTTGTCGTTGTCGTCATCGTCTTTGTCGTTGTCGTCATCGTCATCGTCGTAATCTAGAGGAATGACAGGTCCCTGAGCGAGTAGATGTGGTAGTGGCCGGGTGGCAGGAGGGAAGCGCGGAGTGTGGCCTGGTGGCGCATAGTAATACGGTGTTGGAGGGTGAAAGGTAAAGCTCTCAGACGCCCAGTTGCCCTGTGGGGTATATCTGCCAGGTGTTAGTATATCTCAATAGCAAGGGATTGAAGACGCACAAATAGGGGGCTGACATGGGAGAAGGATAAGATGAAATACAGCAGCGGTCTATTTATAGCGAGTGATGGAACTCTTCGATGACCAACGCACTCATCCGCCAAAAGGCCTCTCCCGCTCTTTCCGGCTTCCCAAAGTTACGCTTCCAGGCGGAGGATTTATATCTAAAGGAGAGGATGGACGGGTGGCGGTTGCTGGTAGAGAATGTGAGCTCGAAAAAATCACGGGAATGCATGGATTGACTGACAGTTTTTTTCTGTTTGCCTAGCGCTTAGGATTTTGCGGGTGTCTGATACGCAGGCGGGTTCGAGGGGTGGTGCTTCGAAGATTGAGTCGACGAGGAATTTGTGGGAGGGAAGTGGATTGAAGATTGATTGTGCGAGTACGGATGTTGCTTGGGCGTACGGAGGTCTGTCACTTCTCTGCTTTTTTTGCTGCTCATCTGTTCATCTGGTGTAGTGTTCAACAACAAGATTTTGACTAGTGCGCGTAATGGCGAGCTTATCATGTGGGATATGGCAAAGAATGGTCACACCAAGTTTGGTGAGCCCCCCTTTCTTTTTGGTAGGAAGCTTGACCTGACCGATGTTTAGAGCGTAGAACAAAGGAACATCTTCGTTCAATTCATACGATGAGTGTGTCGCGCGTTGTGCACCATTACTGTATGACTGGTTCTGCTGATGGCGATTTTCGTGTTTGGGTCTGTCTTACCCTTGTTCTATCAGTTGAGTGAAGCTCATCTAGCTACAGGATCTTCGAGACATTCAATCGTCTGTCATGCGCGTACACAATCCATCTGCTATCAGACGTGTCATCTTTTCTCCATGTCTCTGGAATCCTCTCTTCGTCCTCGTCGGCATGGACAATGGGACCTTGCACAGGTATGTAAATCTTTATTCTTCACTCGTTGGAATCGTATCGAATGAACATGTGTAGATGGGATCTCAAAATGGGCCAGCGTGGTCTATTGGATCGTTTGCCCGTCGCTCATACTGCACCTATCACTTCTATTGATTGGTACAGCGGTACGGAACAACAACACTCGACACAAGCCATATCGTTCTCGGGCCAACAAGGCCCTGATGATTATACCGGAAACACTCTTGGATGGGTTGCCAGTGCTGGCTTAGATCGCTGCGTCAAGGTATGTGTGTATGCATCTTCCCACTACCACCCTCCTAATCTCAGTCTCGGATAACCAGATCTGGGACCTCACAGGTCCAGAAGCAGTCTCCCACATGCCCAACAAGCCAACCCACACTCTACACCCTTCATACCCCATCCGTCGTATCCTCTGGCGACCCAATTACGAATGCGAACTCGCCGTCGTCTCTCATGCTGATTTTACAGTATCGTCTCATGTCGATCATCATTTGCATACGCATCAGCATCCTGGGTCGCCGGGCAGCTCGGGATTATCAAGTGGGTTGCAGAGTAGAGCTGGGAGTGGGTTAGGGCTTGATTCGGTGTTGAAGAGTATTGGTGAGCTAAAGTTGATGCGGGGGGAGGTGCCGAAAGCGCTGTCGTCGTCGGCTTCGTTGGCGGAACAACAGCAGCAACAGCAACAGGTGGTAGTGGTGAATGGGGTGAATTCGGTGTTGACGGATGCGGTGGAGATTTGGGATGTGAGAAGGAGTTGGGTGCCAAAGTGGGGTGTTTCAGGTACTTCTGTTGAGGGTGGTGTTACAGGTGAGGCAACTCCTTGTCGACTTGAGTAGGGAGAGATACTAATGAGAATATGTGGAAAGATGTTGAGTTTGCGGATCCGTATACTCTTTTGGCGCAGAATACGAATGGGACGTTTACTAGGCTTGATATGAGGGATATGTCTAGACCACTGGATGCTATCTCAAGAACGGCGACGACGTGGACGCCGAGTGGGGCTCTTGCGTTTGTAACGGATAATGCACCCCGATGGGAGGTGCCTTACGATGATATGTAAGTATCCATTACACTCTCCCCTATTAGTATTCTAATACTCATTGTACACGTATAGACATCCTTCGAAATTGAACAATCAAGAACTGATGACTCTAATGAAACACCCTCCACCGATCAAACATATTGGAGATCGTCCGTTTAGACCGAAAACGCAGAAAGTGGGAGCGTTTAATTCGGTACAGAGTCAGTTTGAGGGAGAGGTGTTTGTTAAGCTGGCAAAGGAGTATGTGATTGAGGGAGATGATCCTGCGGGGTTGTGTATGAAGAATATGCAGGTTCGTTGTGTCTGTCTCTATTACTCAGTTGTTGTAAAACTAATTAGTTGTATAATGTAGGCTGTTATGAATGTTGGGAAACCGCATGTAGCGCAACTTTGGTTGTTGATGGCTACGAGTTTAGAGAAACGAGAGACCCGGAGTATGTTGCCTACGCCACCAAGGTCGCCGAGGATGGCGCGTGTGGCTTCGTTGGGGAATATTGCGGCTGCTGCTGCGAGACAACAACAGCACGCTCATCATCATCATCCTCATCGGCCGCACCATGTTAATGTGTCGACTCCGACTTCCCTACCGACTCCAGGCTCGGGAGTAGCTGCGAATTATTCGTTTCCTTCTACTACTACGCCTACTTCTGCTGCTGCGAGTGCGAGTCATAGTCGCTCTCCTGAGCTATCTCGACCTCCGGTATCGGCAGCTGCGATACGCGGTAGCCCATCGTATCATTTCCCTTCTACACCCAATTCGTCATCCTCTGCAGCTGCGAAATATAGGAGTCCTTCGACGTCAAAGAGGCATACACCTGCTTCGTCAAATTCGTCTTCGCCTTTGCATTTGTCGACGCCGTTACCGGCTGTTCAAGAGGGTGGTAGTAATAGTAATGGAGCGATGACAACGCCGAGGAGAGGAGTGCAGTCGGCATATTTGGGGAGGAGGGAGAGCATTGATTCTGGAGTGTCGAGAAGAGGAGGGAGTATGTTGAGGAGACAATCGGTTTCTGTGCATCGGCAGCATCGTCAGCATCCAGGGCAGAGTGCGAGTCCGGTGGAGAGGGATAGAGAGAGGAGTGTGAGTGTGAGTGTGAAGTATGCTGGGGAGGGTGTGTTGAGTGATAGTGATTCTGAGGAGGAGGAGGGTGGGGAGGGGAGCACGGGGAAGTGGAGGATCCGGAGACGGATGATGAGAGGGATGATGATGATGATGATACTGTTGGGATTGGAGGTATTGGTGCTGAGGGTGGGTCGGGGGGTGTGTTTTCGGATGGGGAAGAGGGGAATGTGCTAGGGTTGGGCAATTTGCAGAAGTCGCTTAGTCCATTGGCGAGGTTTCAGGAGAGGGAGAGGGAGAGGAGGAGGTGGATAACTACACCTAATACTACCACGGTGACGACGCCGATGGAAGGAGTGAGGACCCGGAAAGATGGGTATTTATCGTCGAGTTCGGCTTCGCCTGGGTCGACTGATACGGAGGATGAGGGTGAAGATACAGAGTCGTTGTTTAGGAGAGGAGGGAGTAAGGGTGGGAGGAGGATGTCAATGGGGAGTGATGGGAGGGTGAAGCACAGGAGTAGGAATTCGACGTTGGCTTCATTGCCTGCTAATGCTCATGTTCACGCGCAAAGGCAAGCTCCGACGTTGTCATTGAAACATGGGAGTCAGAGTAGTACGCGGACAATTATGGCTATTGAAACAGGCGAACAGACCTCGGGTTTGGGAGGGGATGAGAGGAGAGATGAGGATGGTGCGACTGCTACTGCTGGACCGGCGACGGCGAGTACGAGTCGACATCGAGGGGGTAGTGCGAAACCGTCGCTTGTGAAGGAGAAGCAGCAGGCGCATCATAGTTATGAGCATGAGAATCATCATCATCTTTTAGAAGTGATGAAAGCGGAGAGGGTGACGAAGAGGAGAGAGGAGATTGTGAAAGTGCAGGAGGAGAGGATGGGGGGTTATGTTTGGGAGGTGGTGAGGGTGGGGTTTGAAGAGTTGCTTGTGGTGGTGAGTTTGATTTACTTTTTGGTGTGTGAGGGTTGATTGGATTTTAATGGTGTTGTTGTGCTATGATAGGGTGATGTGCAGACTGCGGCTACAATGGCGGTTGTTGCGCCGAGAGAGCTGGGGTTGTCGACGAAGAGGAGGCTGCATATTTTTGATACGTATATTGGTGAGTTTCTGCGTATTGCTGGCCGGTTGGTTATTGACTTGGTGCCGAAGATCAACTGTTTAGGTGTCAGCTTTACACCACTGCGGCATATTTCCGTAAACATTCGCAGGTGCAGCAGATTAAGAATATGACGCTTGTGAGTTTTAATCTCTATTAAAGGGGGATTTTTTTTGGTGACGACAGTTCTGACGTATTTGTGCGTGTGCGTTAGCTTGATACGACGATATACACGCTTTGTGGAGGGTGTAAGAAGCCGATTGTGAAGCCTACAGGACATTCGTTGGATAATCCTGTGAAGAGGCCGACGTATAGTTATTGCCTGAAGTGTAAAGCTCCGACAGTGAGGTGTACGATTTGGTGAGTGTTCAAAAGTCGCAGTTGGTGACTGGAAGTTGATGAGTCGACTATAGTCGGCTTCCGGTTCGAAATATGTTGTTCCAGTGTTCGATATGTCATCATGGAGGGCACCAGTCTTGTTACCGGCAGTATTACCTTAATCAGCCGATGGTGGATATTCCGCCTGTGTCATTGGACCAGCAGCGTGGACGGTCAGCTACGAGGACTCCGTCGACGGATCCGCCGAGTGGTGGTAGTAGTAGTTCGTATTCACCTGCGAGTCCTGGTGTGCAGACGAAACTTGGTGGAAGAGCTGAGCTTGCGGGACATCCATGTGCGGCGGGGTGTGGGCATTATTGTTGGGCGACTTTGAAATGAAATGTGAAGTAGTCATGTCATTTGTTTATGTGAGCATAATATTACATGGGAATCATAATTTGGGGTATCAAGGTCGGAAGACGATATGTAGAGTACACGTCAGCTTCCTGTGGTTCTTTTGTCAGTGTTGTTGAATGAGCAATGGAATGGGATGGACGAACGAAGGAGGCGTAGGCGGTAACGACAGACCTCCCACAATTGGTCACAGCCGAATTTGTCGTCGTCTGGTAGTTTTTCTCCTGGTCGGAAGTTGGAGTGACATTGACAGTCGTGTCGGATTGTCTGGTCAAAGTCGATAATGCGAATGTCGCCGTTTCTTTCGAGGACGTTTCGTTCGGCAAAGTCTCCGTGGATGAGACCTTGTTTGTGGATCTCTCCGAGTTTTTGAAGGATGCGGAGGCTTGAGACAAGATTGTTAGTGGTGGGGGAGGGGTAGGATGGAGGATGGAAGACTCACCGAAGGTCTACGGGTAGACGATCGAATGGACGTCGGAGGCATTCTCCCCAATATTCTAGGACGAGGCAGCCGACTGTTTGGCCGTCGTTCATGGTGCCGACGTATAGACCATAGCAATATGGAATGGCTGCGCCCTGGAGGGAACTCAACACGCCGGCGTAGATGTTGGCTTCTTCCACAAGGTCCTCGATGAGGTCGTCTCGCATAGCAAACTTGAGGGCAACTGGCGTAGTGGTGGCAGCGGAACCAGTCGACCGGAGAAAGTGTGCGCGAAAAACCGGAGAGTCGGAGTAGTAGTCAGCGTTTGTCTTCGGGTCGACACTCACTGTCAAGGGCTTGTCATTAAGATTATTGAGGATTTTAGTGGGGGCTGCTGAGTCGGCAGTAGTGGTGAGTATAGGTGCTAGTGTACACTCGGGTGTGTTCCAGCCAGGCCAGCTTGTAGGGAATTGGACACGGAGGAAAGCCATGCTGGTGCAGCTGGAATGTTTGAATTTGCAAGGCGACGTCAGTGGATCATTTATAAATGGAGTTTCCATCATCTAAAAACGGGGTGGGGCGAGAACAACGTTATTTATGGCATCAAGTGGAAAGTGATCTTGTTGATTTTTCCATGGACGCACGTGGCCGTTATCCTTTTCAGATCGTCCACTGCGATTTTTGAACGTCGGCATCGCTTATGGCAGTTTCTGTCATCGATAAGCCAGCGAGGCATTACTTCATTTCACCGTCCATCAGACTTGGTGACTTCATGTCCCTTCCTATGCTCAAGCTTTCAATTCTACCCTTCAGTACGATGTCTTCTCAGATGGAGCTGGACCCTTGTACCCGAGCACGCCGTCTCCAATGTGCGAGTTTAACTGGCGGTTTGGCTTCAGGAGCCTGACTGGGTGTTTTTGGGGTGGTGATTGAGTAGCGCGGTGTTCCCGAAATGAAGTATAACAGCGGCTTGAAGCACACCCCGGCTCGGGCTTCTTCTCATATCCTCACACGACTCTTGAACGTCACTCGACTTTTTGAGCGAATGGTACCGTTTTCTTGGTTCTTGCGAGCGCTAATTGCTTGATGGATGGTTAGGCTCCTTAACGTCCGTGCGCTGTCACCGGAAAGTTCGCAATTAAGGTCCTCTTTTTACAACCGTGTTTGTCGCATCTCATGAACGTAGGAAAATCTTCCGGTTACTCTGCAGGTCAATTGGCGATTGGTGTTACCATTCCTCTGCGACAGTTTTCAGTACCTCTGATAAGAACCATGACGCATCTGAACGATAGCTAGAATGACTGGACCGGCTTCCTTGGACCTTCCTTCCAGTCGGGATACTCTCTAAATGACAGGGTTTCACCCACTCGTGACCATTCTACATCCGAGCTTTTCTCCCCAGCGAAAGTAGCGGCCGCTTGCAATCCCGGATCGCTCTCAAATCAACATATATAGAAACTCATTCCGTGGTCATGGTAGATTTACTCGGGCGTTGACGGTACTGTCGGATAAGACGCCCCGCAATTGGCTTTGCCGTTTTTCAATCTCATCCTGACAGCGGGCTGAAACGACTGAGGCAGACTTCTCTGGACCGCCTCATTCGAAGTCCAACAAAAGTTCGAGCCACTCTAAGTCCCTTCTTCTGTCCCTGAGACGTTGCCGCCACTTGTGTTTTCTGAATTCCTTCCAAGTTAACATCAACGGAAGTTCGTACCATGACTGTGTACAGTGTGCTTTATTCAGAACCGTTGATGCCAAATTCTCACATTGTTATTTTCAGCGCTATGCCGAAGGTTAATGTGGCCAATCAATTTGTAATTCGTACACTGCAATCCCAGGATCTAGTGTCATGCTTTATTGCCATGATAGAGGAAATGTTTCGATGGATCTAGATCTAATTACTCGTTCTTCCGCGAGAGGATTCGAAGTCGACACGGAGACACCGTGAAATTGGGTGTTTCCTCATGTGATAGATGACACATTTCTCGTTTCTGATTGCTCTGGTTCTAGACTCAGGCAGCGAGGTCATCTCTCACAAGTGCTTTTGGGTCGTGTGCTCGCTGACGGTAGAAGTAGTATTGTTCCTCGACTCGAGCACCAATTTGCTGGGAGGCGTTCCATACTCTCTCGGCCGACAAACTTACTTTTATAAGTCCCGGATATACTTACGAGGCATCGGTCTTTTCAAACTCATTTCTCCGGAGATGAAACGAATCGGGAGAAAGGGAGCACTTACTACTGTTATATAACCCTAAATTCCTTCCCCGACAGCCAATACCAGTCAACAGCATGCCAAGTTTTGGCTCTGACTCGGAGATTGGTTGAAGACCTGGATTACGTTAGAAAGCACTGTGAGTGATAACGATATCGGCGAAGCGCTCACTTTCCAGACTCAGCGGAAATCTCTGCGACGGTATACGGCGTGGATATTATGATATCATCCTTCCCACTCTTCATTAACCACTGTGGGAACTAGGGAGAAAAAAAGCAGTGTTGCCTATGTGAAACCCACAGGGCGGTAAAGCTCACTCGTGTCCCGACCTGTCTGTTTAACGGTGGCTGAATAATGATGAAATTGAGCAGGATACTTACCTTGGCAGACTTGTATCATCTCGCCGGTATTGGCCTTCTACCATGATGATACGGCTTGCTCATAAGTGTTTGATCTCATGACAATCTGATATTTGACATAAATCTCTGTTCACCTCACATAGATACAATTCACTTATGTCTACGACATCTGTCATTTGTCATGATCCCTCTCTCTCTGTGCCATCGCTTTGTTGAGCCTCTCTCGTTCTGAGGCTGGATGAAATCCTCCTCTCTCCCTCGTCTGCCATGCCCTCCAGTGACCTTGCCTTTTCGCTCGTTTGGGCCCAGCTAGTTGCGAATTTCTGCGAGACGCTGTTTTACGGAATCTACCTCGTCACATTCTGCTATTGCATCCCGACTCTGTTCATGAAAGGCACCAAAGCCGAGGAGAGATGGCTTCAGCCTTATGAAATCCACTGGGTCATGGTAGGCATTGCCTGTACCTTGTTTGTGGTTTGTGCATTCGATGTTTTCATTGGATTTGCGCATAACATGGGCGTTCTCTCTACGGCAAACGATCCAATTAAAGCGTTTTTGACCGTCCCGAGCTGGATTAATACCGCCAGAGTGAGTGTTTCGAGAATTAATTCTTCAAGACTGGATGTACTAAATCAGCTCCTTTGCCGGAAAAGACTATAAATCAGATCGTGGTTCTGGCCGTTGGTGATTTTCTTTTGGTATGGACCATTGACCACCGAATGACAACGCTCAGCCTTTTGACTACCTTGGGCAGATTTACCGATGTTGGATTGTGTTCAGCCGGCGCCGCTGGGTTATCGTGCCGTCCTCCCTCTTATACATTGGTTCAATTTCAGTCGCCTGTAGGCTGATTGCATACAAGGCTTCTATCCAAACAAACGAAGACAGACCAAATATTAATCATTGGTGGTCCGCCTTATTTGCCATCACGGCAATGCAAAACATTCTGTCTGCAGGTGGTTCATTTTTTCAATGAACAGATACAAAGTCTTACAAAGATAATAGGCCTTCTGATATGGCGCATTTGGAGCGTTGAGAGACAGATAGAAAAGAACTTGGGAGAATATGGCTCGAGACACCCTCGCCGTCTCACTAAAGTCATCCGAGTTATTGCAGAGTCCGGTGCAATTTATACTGCAATCATCATCGCGTGTGCATTTTTGGTTGCACTGAAGACGAACCTTGCTTACCTGACGATGGCTGTGGTTAGTATGCTCCCTAATCTCAAATAGTGGACCTTCGTCATTAACTCTATAAAAATACAGGCCGTCCAGTCAGAAGGAATAGCATTCAATGTTATTATTGCACGTTGCTCGGCAAGGCGCGAGCAACAATTTGCCTCATATGATCGCACTGAGCGATCAATCCGGTTTGCTCACGCCGAAGACACGATCCTGTGAGGCGATTGATCTTGAGGAAGAAGATAAAGTCCCACTAAGGATCTTGCAAATGAGTGGTTCACTGGCACACAGTTCCATATACTAGACTAGGATGAGTCATTAAAGTGGTAGATTAAGTGCATCATCATATATATTATCAGCTACAGGGTAATATCAAGTAAATTAGGCCTTGGCTGTGAGTTCTTGCCATTCGTGTGCGAGCGCTGGGGACTTTTAGGTGACTCCGACGCATTATATGATTTCAAGATGGGCTTTAAATGTCTTTACAATTCTCCATAGATTGAGTTCGTGCAGTGTGTATTCCATGGCCTTTGGAAATGCTCGTGTAATCAACGTAAACTCCGGACCAATTCAAGCTGCGAGGCGAAGGCCTATTAATATCATGATCCCTATTTGTTATCTGGGCGCGAATCTCCTTGATGATGCCCACTAATAAATTGACTCCTACCCTTTTATCAAACCTCCCAGTTTCAGGTTGTTGACCAGTTGCCACCCCTTCCTTTTCCTGAGACCACTCGGTATTGCATGCTCTCCGTCGCGGCTGCTCACTTCCTCGGTATCTTCTGCGAAGCGCTGTTCTACGGCATTTACCTTGGGACATGTTACTTTTGTATTCATCCCTTGTTCATGAAAGGCGACAAAAATGAGGAACAGTGGCGGGACCCTCACGACATCCACTGGGTCATGGTGCTCGTGTTCCTCGCTCTCTTCATTATTTGTACCTTTGATGTTTCCATTGGACTTGTCCATATTTTCCGCGCCTTCATCCAGTCGCATCACCCTGAACAAGAGCTCTTAAACTCTTCGAATTGGATCAATCTAGTTCGGGTGAGTCAGCTTTAGGTTTGAGTTTTGATAGTACAAGCGCTGATGCGAGATTTGATAGTCCGTAACTCAGGGAGCTATTCTCATTGTTGGGGATTTCCTGCTGGTGTGTGTTACCGAACTTTCCGTGATTTTGCATTTTTAAATTGTCAGTAGATATATAGGTGCTGGGTCGTGTACGGATACCGTTGGCTTGTCATAGTACCTTCAACAGTTCTCTTCGTTGGAGGAACAGTATCTCTTTCGTGCAAGTTGATCGCAGTGTACGCCAGCTTGCATACGCATCCCGAAGGTATCACTCTCGGCATACCCATCAACAATCTGACGGTACCCTGGTGGACTGCATTATTTTCCATCACGGTTGTCCAAAACATCCTCTCATCTGGTCAGCCACAACATCGTGATTCCAGTCCATAATGACTTATTCTCTTCAGGTATCTTGATCTGGCGGATTTGGAGGGTGGAAAGAGAGCTGGAAAAACAGTTCGAAGGAAACGCAGGATCTGATCAACCACCCCGGTATTTGCGAAGGATCATCCGAGTTATTGCAGAGTCAGGCGCAGCATATGCAGCGATCCTGGTTGCATGCGCATTTCTGCTTAGCTGGAAGGATAATGGAGCTTACCTAATCGCAAATATAGTGAGTTGACATCGAGATCGCCTTCGGGTCGCCCGGATCACGTAGTGACACCATCACAGGCTTTACAATCTGGGGGCATTGTGTTTAATGTCATCATTGCACGCTGTTCACCTCAGCGCGAACGACAATTCGTGACCTATGATTGTACTGAACGTTCTACTCTCCGCTTTGCCCAGACTAGGGAGAGCGCTCTATACGAGCCCTAGGTTCCGGCTGAAAAAACAATCTAGAACTTGCAATGCGGGTTGCCGTGCTGGGGATGTAATTGAAATGAGGGAAGTGTATGATCATACTCGTGTGTGTTTTTTTTAAAAGAAGAACCGATGCGGCTCGGTTCAGCACCTGTCTTTACGGCTTTGTACACTGTAGCTGCGAAGGTTGTCAGAGGCACTTTTATAAACCCTACTTGTAACTTATCGTAACATATGATAATTTTAATGAGCGTGTTTTTGGAATAGACATGGACGGGATTCTCTCGCCGAGACTCGACCCACTGCATATATCGACTGGCATAGGGCCCTTATCGTTCGGTATTGTTCTCCATTATTAATTCACCGTGAGGCCACTGTTTCTGTCTATCATACGCAGGGAAGTGCGGCCGAAACAGTCCACCCTTTTGTTTGAATGTTTAGAAGATCCGGAGGTGGAACTTCGACACGATCTGGCCAATGGCATAGGCCAGCCATAGAATAACCATAGAATAATGCATGTGATCGCAGAGCCTCAAAACAGTTTATATCTGTCATCACGATATGTGTATATCTAGTTATCAGTTACAGAACAAAAGGGTTCAAGTTCTCGTGTAGCAGGCAAGAACTCGGAGATGATCCTGGCCACTGCGAGGGTCCGCGGCGTGACTCCCGGGCTATGGCAGCTGCTATTATGATCACGACAACCATTTAATATCTGGAGGTAGACTTTGATAGCTTATCCTCATCCCTCCGTCATCGGAAGCTTATCAGGCTTTTCGATCTGAGATGTTCTCTCAATTTTGGGCTATCGTCCTTACCCTCCCCATTCGGCACCGGACTTGAGCTAGATACCTAGTCAATGTCCCCCTCGCGGCTGTTCGTTTCTTTGGTATCTTCTACGAAGTGCTGTTCTACGGCATTTGCCTCGGGACATGTTACTTTTGCACCGCTACCCTGTTCATGAAGGGAGCCAAAGAAAATGGACGGTGGTGTGGCCTTCACGACATCCACTGGGTCATGAGGCTCGTTTTCCTTGCTCTCTTCTTTATCTCCACGTTCGATGTTTTCATCGGATACGACCGTAATTACCGAGCCTTTGTCCAGTCAGGTCGGACAGAGGAAAAGCTCTTAACCCTTACGAACTGGATTAATGGTGCCCGGGTAAGTCAAACTCAATGGATACTCGAGTGGCAACCCAGTGGCTAACATGGATATTAGTCTATTACCCAAATCGCTATCCTAATCATTGGCAATTTTCTTCTGGTATATACTTGTATAACCATGGCGGTCCAGCCAAAGCGTCCTCATTTTTTTTGGCAGACCTATAGGTGCTGGGCCGTATACGGACGTCGTTGGCTCGCCGTTATACCGTCAACTGTTCTATTCATCTGCATCATTTTCATTTCATGCAGGATGGTGCCAGTGGGGGTGTACGCCAGCTTGAAGTCGAATCCTGAAGATCCTTCTCGCAGTGGCATACCTATCAACGGCCAGACGGCACCCTGGCGGATACATAGTGTTATTCACCATTACCGCCGGACAGAATGTTCTCACCTCTGCCAGTGAGCTTGAATGGATAGCTCCGAACTCAACTGATGTATTTTTGTCTCTAGATATTCTGGATGGTAGAGAACTTGAAGGAGATTGAGAGGTTCATGGAACCCGAAGTTTTATCTGAGCAGCCACCTCGATACTCGCGAAAGGTCATTCGAGTCATTGCAGAGGCAGGGGAATTATGCTGCTATCCTTTTCTGTCAGCAATCCTGGTCGGTTTGCAGGAAAATAAATTGTACGCGGTTGCGGCCCACATAGCGAGTGAAACTTGTTGTCGGTTTCTAGCTCTAAATGTTCGTGAATAGGCTTTGCAATCGGGAGGCATATTCTTTAATGTCATTATTGCACGCTTCTCATCTCAGTGTGAACGCCAGTTCGTGTCGTTCTACTAGTATGACCATGCTGAACGATCTAATATTCGCTTCGCCCACGCCGTTCCCGGTCAGAGGGCTAAGAGTGGATGGGAGAGAAGCATGTTTTTCTCCGTGTGTGGAAGGTTAACCGTTTACGGGCTGCAAGGAAGTGATTTAATGACACTCAGTGCCATCTGATAATGCGTCGTTGGCGTGTTCCCCTCGCGATCAAAACATGCACCCGCATCTCCGAGCTAGAAGAGCAAAATTCCTTCGTGCCAAACATCGTTGACCCGTCCAAGTGGTTCCCCTAGTACCTGATCGCAAATACTTCGAGAGAACCCCGCGGGGCCACCGTTATCTATGGCCGGAAATTCTACTATATACTAGTTGATCATCTCAGTTACGACGCCTAGCAGGCCAATCTGATGTTTTTGGGTGGTTTTATTTATCTAGTGGTATCATGATACTGTACTGGGTTGAGACAGCACCGAAGTGAAGAAATATGTATTTCTGTCCTGAATTGACTGGATGCAGCTCGCTTACAATTGTTACCGGCAACTTGCCTCAAGGACGTTCCTAGTCATCATCAGATTTGAGTTTACCTTCCTCGCTTTTGTTTGGTTGAGACTGTGATTAGGGATCACACAGGAGATGGCCGGGTTACCAAGCACCCCTCGCAGCAGCTTCAAGATCGATATCATTCGAGGAGGGAGATATTAGCCTCGGACGGGAGCATGATCCGTAGCTGGATTAAATATAGTAATATTGGTTTGTCTCTAAGATTCGGCGATTCACGTGTACAGAATACAGAGATTTCCATGGGCTGTCGTCTATGATCGCGAGGGGTGAATCATTTGTTCAGACGTACGCACATCTGATATCCCGCCGTTACTTTGGTCACTGTCGGTTCACTGTAAGAGTCCTCCTAATGCGGGTTCCTTGGGGTTCATCTCAGGGTTAGTGGTATCGACTAGACTAACCCTGTGAGCAGATGATCCGCAAAATGGTGCCTGTGGGTTTGAGAGTGGCGGTGGTGAGACACGTTTCTTGTTGGGTCTGGACATCATGTGAATTTTTAAGTGGAGGGTCCATCTCGTTTGCACGGGCCACGTGTTATAGTATTCAAGGTTATCATTGGAACAGCACTCGAAGTAGCGATTTACATTCTGGTATGCCAGCTTTACAATATGAACGATTGAGGGTCATATCAGTCCAATGACCTCGCGAAGAGATTGGGAACACGGCGATGCAGTGTGGATAAAGCCACAGATGCCAATGATCATTCATGCTGAGCAGAGCCTAATTACTGAGAGGCGGTCGAGGCCATTAGAAACACCTCTCGGGTAGGCAGTGAGTAAAACCGCCCGCGATGCGCTCTATTCTGCTGTACCCCCACGAGCCTGCACAGATCTGGTATAGGAGAGTGATGGGAGTGGTGGGCGGGTGCGAAAACGAGATTGCGCTAGTCAGCGGCCACGAGGGATAGTCATGGTATGAGGGAAGAAGTCGTGTCCGACGTGACTGTGACACTCGGCTTAGGACCTTGGCTGTACTCGGAAGTAGTCTCATCAGTAGGTACAGGCCGACTCCTGGACGAATGAAGATATAATAAAAGGGGTGAGAGCATGGTAGGGGTGACGGATTTCGTATCGCTCAGGAACCCAAGTGAACCCAAGGAGATATGAGGAGACAAGAAGAAATTTACTCTAAGATCAGGTGTTGTTGAGGTCTTGAGGTGTATGTGAAGAGTGAAGAGTTGAAAGGTGATTTGAGGATCTTTCATATTCGCATGAGAGCTTTAGAGAGAAATTCGGGGTACTCAGTGGAGTGCTAGGGTGCTGTGAGGATGACACAGGCGTGACGGAGTCGAATTATGGGCTTAGTTATTTTTGGTTCAACGGAAAAGGCTAGGTTTGAGACGAGTCATCTGTCGTAGGCAGGGAACAGTGGTTTCGAGGCGAGAGCTCGTTTTTCCGCTCGGAGGACTGAATAGTGTCTAGTTGTTGTTCCATAAATATCCACGCCAAGGACTGAAGTGAAGCCATTGACCGAGAAGCGAAAGCGTTGTTCAAGGAATACAGAGGAGCGACAGAAAAGTATGTAGGGACTCTGATGAAAGCCTAGGCCACTGCGCAAGACTGACGCCAGGATAAAATGGCTCGGTCAGCGAGGTGGGTCAGAAACGAGATTGCCATGTCACTGCCATGAGTTAAGTCATTGATTAAATTGATGTGGTGCTGACAGAGAGATGCACAGCCACAACCGGGCTTACTCATTCAGCGGGTTAGTCATCGTGCTGCTGCTAGTGAACAAAAAGGGCCCACGTCGTCGGCAACGGTTTCATCTTCCTTACCCCCCGTTAAACCTACTGTGAGTATGCTTCTCCGCTGTCCTGGACCCCTTCCCGAGCGTTTGTTGGTGCTTTTTTGCGAGGAAAACCGTTGGATTGGGATGGATGGAAGCTCTGAGGGCTAGATGACGTTCGGAAGGGCGAATTTTCGTGCATTACTAACCATCATTTTCAAGAAGAACCATGGGTCGCCGTCCCGCTCGCTGCTATCGCTACTGCAAGAACAAGCCGTACCCCAAGTCTAGGTACAACCGTGGTGTTCCCGACCCCAAGGTGCGCCGAGCCACTCCTTTATCTGTGAAATTTCAGAGATATTGAAAAAAGAATTTAGATCCGTATTTTCGACTTGGGCCGCAAACGTGCATCCGTTGATGATTTCCCTTTCTGCTGCCACTTGGTGTCGGACGAGTATGAACAGCTTTCCAGCGAAGCTCTCGAAGCTGCTCGTATTTGTGCCAACAAGTACGTGACCAAGACCTCGGGCAAGGACTCCTTCCATCTTCGCGTCCGTGTGCATCCATTCCACGTCATCCGTATCAACAAGATGTTGTCATGCGCTGGTGCTGATCGGTGAGCTCGGAAGTTCATTGTTAGTTGATCGGCGGCGTTAAATAATGATTCAAATTTATGACAGTCTTCAAACTGGCATGCGTGGTGCTTGGGGAAAGCCATACGGTACCGTCGCACGCGTC
Organism: Leucocoprinus leucothites; assembly: GCA_013368445.1. Taxonomy (NCBI): domain Eukaryota; kingdom Fungi; phylum Basidiomycota; class Agaricomycetes; order Agaricales; family Agaricaceae; genus Leucocoprinus; species Leucocoprinus leucothites. The sequence continues at coordinate 115,678 of JAACJO010000037.1, forward strand.
AATATTGGCCAGATCATCCTGTCAATCCGCTGCAAAGAATCCAACGCTCCTGTCATCATTGAGGCGCTCCGCCGCGCTCGCTACAAGTTCCCTGGTCGCCAGAAGATCATCGTTTCGAAGAAGTGGGGCTTTACGAATGTCGATAAGGCCGAGTATCAGAAGCTTAAGGAGGAGAAGAAGGTGTTGCAGTAAGTGGCGAAGCTTCTTCCTTTCTGATTTGGTTATACTCTTGCATTATGCGGGAGGTATGGCCGGGTCGAAAGGGTGCGTGTGTAAATGAATGACTGATCATTGTTTACAGGGACGGAGCCTATGTGCAGTTCATCCGACCCAAGGGTAACTTGGAGCAGAACTTGCGTAATCAACTCCGTGCGTAGATGTATGGGATAGCGTGCGGCTAGGCATGTACTTTTCTATTGAGCTAGTGTCAATGTGATCTGCAGCCGTACATTGCTTTGATGTGATGTCTGTAAGGCGCTTTTGAAATGGAGGTAGGTACTGATGGTACGTAAATAAGCAGGTTGGGATTGGTGTGGAGAAGTCTATATGGCAGGGGTTGTCCGAGCAAACCGCGGTCACTTGCCTCTTATTCACTACTCCGTTCTGACAGTGGACGGAGGTTAGGGGAAATGGGGCATAGATAAATTCCTCTGTGCAACCCAGCACGCATGTGTAGCAACTCTAGTAGTGGGGTGTGCGGGGGGGACACTAGATTAGTCAATATATGACGTCATGTGAACACGGGACTATATACATAAGTCAAGTGGCTCTGAAGGGTTTTCTTCAGCCATGGCATTCGACCAAGCCCACCACGATCAAAATCTTTTTCCGCCTCCCGTTCAGTTTCAGATCCCGTCGTTTGTCTGCTCGGTAGCGCCTACACTAGCACCAGGCGGTGGAGCTGAGGTCTTGCCCGTCAGTCTCCTCTCCGACAATCAGATCGCGAATACTTGGTTCAGCAACAACGGTTTTGCCCCGCGTTCTTTTTCTGACCAGTCTGTTCCTCTCCTCTTTTTTTCCAAGGCCTACACGACTCATTTTTTTACTAGATACCAACAACAAGACCGGCAGGATGAAGATTCACCGCACACTGCATCCCCATATGCTCCACCGGCTCGGCAGCAGCAGCACTCTCTCTCTGCCCCATTTGAATTCGACTCATACATTACACCCTCGTCGCAGTCGCCTCCCGAGGTCCAGCCTCTGCGGACGCTGACGCAGGCAGAGCTTTCTGCATTTATCCAGCCACAGTCGAACCCCTCTGTGCTACTCCATCAACCCTCCTCAGACCTTCCTGCTCCATCCTCCCTCGGACTGCCCGTATACTCTGCCTCTGGCTTTGATCTTCTCTCCATTCTTGCCAGAGTCACCAGTCGCCCTCATCCTCGTGTTATTCTCGGCCCGGTTGATCTCACATGCTCTTTCGTTGTTGTTGATGTCCGCAGATTCGATCACCCTATCGTATATTGCTCTCCCACCTTCTGCCGCCTTACAGGCTACTCCGAGAACGAGATTCTTGGTCGTAACTGTCGTTTCCTCCAGGCCCCCAATGGCCAGGTTCAGCGTGGAGAACCACGCCACTTTACGGACCAGTCTGCCGTTGCTCATCTCAGGAAGAACCTTAGTGCTGATAAGGAGTGCCAGACGAGCATAGTTAATTACAGGAAAGATGGAACCGCGTTCATCAACCTTGTTACCGTGATTCCTATTCTGGGTGGCGTCTTTGGCCTTCCTCACGAGGAGCCGGATGTCGTTTATCATGTTGGGTTTCAGGTTGATTTGACTGAACAACCCAACGCGATTCTCGAAAAGCTGCGTGATGGTAGTTATATCGTCGATTACGGCGCACATCGCAACCAGCTTCCCCAGCCTCCGCCTCTTGGCTCCCACAATGTTGGTCATCTCAAAGATCGAAAGTCTCAGGTTATCCCCTCTGTCAGAATATCAAGAGAACTCAAAAAACTTCTTGCCGATCCTGCATTTATCAAATCTATTCCTATCACCACATCGACAACCGCCCCACCATCTCAACCTTCATCCTCTGTCCGCGCTGATACCGACGCTCCCTCTTCCGTTACCGGGAGCAATCAACTTCTACACCTGTTGTTACTCGAAGCTTCCCCTGATTTCATCCATGTCGTTTCGCTCAAAGGTAGTTTCCTTTACGTAGCACCTAGCGTGCGCCGCGTACTGGGATATGAACCTGAGGAGATGCTGGGTAGCAGCATCGCGGACTATGCTCATCCAGAGGACGTCGTCCCGCTTATGCGTGAGTTGAAGGAGGGTAGCGCGACGGGCTTGGCAGCTGTATCAATGGCGTCTACCGATGAGGGTGGAGGGGTTAATGCGGCGGCGGATCAGATCGCAACAGGGATGCAGATGGCTCCGCGGTCTGTCGATTTGCTTTTTAGGGCGCGGACAAAGGCCGGAGTTTACGTCTGGATCGAATGTAAGGGCCGTTTGCATGTGGAGCCTGGAAAGGGCCGCAAGGCGATTATTCTTAGCGGGCGTGCAAAGGAGATGCCCAAGTTGGAGTGGCATCGTGTTGCGGCGGGGGGTGGTTTGAGTTTGCCTGTTCCCACGTTTGGAGGGAGTGTGAAGGAGGGCGGTAGCGGTGGTGGTGGTAGTGGGCGACGGATGTCGGAGATGGAAGTGTGGGGTACTATGTCGAGTGGCCAAGGTGCTGGTGGTGTGGTTTCGTTCTTGACAGTGGGCGCTGGTGTGCATGATGTTCTGGGTTGGACGCCGTCAGACCTGGTTGGGAGGGAGGTTGTCAAGTATATCGTGGAGGGTCTTCACCAATTTGGGGAGGAGCTGCGGTTACTGCGGAGTTGGGAGAGTCTATCGAATCCGAGACGATTTTGCTGCAAGATGAGGCATAAGAATGGATCGACTGTGGATGTCGTTTTTATTCTTTACAGACCTACCAACGATTCGTCGGCCACGAAATCGATACCTGGGATTACCCCTGCGCCCCTCATATATCAAATCCGCTCTCGACAGTCGTTCAAGCCTTTGGCGTCGTCTTCCGCTTCCCTCGTTCACTCGCTGAACTCTGATGTGTTTGAAGAACTCGACACGAATCGGGATTCGAGTTGGCAGTATGAAATTCAGCAGATCCGATTTGCTAATCAACGATTGGAAGACGAGATAGCTGTTTTGACTAAGCAATTGGAAGAGGCTGAAGATGTGCAGCAAAAAGTGTACGAGGATCTCCAGCGTCCAAGTACTCGCGAGAATGTTTTGGATCAATATGTATCGTCTACAACGAACTCATCACCTCCCCTTCATCAATCTCCTTCGCCTTTGAACTTTGGATATACTGGTTGCCAGCAACCCTATCCGACGCAGCACCACGACCAAGCACCTTCATCGTCATCGTCATCGTCGTCTCTTGTCCAGAGTTTATCCACCCCGATTCACTCTCAACATTATTCCAATACCGTGCCTGGAACTTATTCTTCTCAGCCTGTAACGCTTTCACCACTCGCTTCGTTCTCTCGTGATTGGGATACCTCTGCTTTTGTACAAAATCAGCCCCTTCGGTTGCCGAACCTGAAGCGCTCATGGGATTCGGCGCTTAGGTGAAGGGAGGGGCTTACCCATCTATCTTCTGTCTTGCTTTTTAATTTTTTGATTTTTGCGTGGACGGTGTAGGAGTATATTATATTATAGACTTTTCTTTTGATTTGTGGTCTCTTGCTTGGGTTTCATGTCTTGTTCATGGTTGATGGTCTCTCTGCTCATTGTAAAAGTACAGTAGTTGAACGCATGGACTTTGTAGGCACATGCTTATAGGTGTTTTTTTATTGAACTGTGTTGTGGGCTAATACACGATAAAAGTGCTTGTTATTGTTGAAAATGAGTGAAAATGAGTGAAAAATAAAGTGTGGTTGAGAAGTGCGTATTGTTATTAAAGAAACGAGGAGTGGAGAGAACGTATTCCAAAAGATAGGGGGTGAAGTCTATATCAGGGTAACGGCTCTCGGCTACTCGATAAGCGGTTCAAGTGGATATACACATCGGTGCCAAAACCATCCATTGCGATAAGACGTAGGTCTCCGCCGAAATAACGAGCATACTGGACAATAGCGTGAGTTTTTCTGGTCAAGAAATAGAAATCACAAATAGCGCGCACCAGTCTTGATAGTGGGAGTCCGTATCCGAATCCAGCCATGGGGGCTTTGAAATCGCTAGCCTGGAAATCCTGATCAATACGCTGGCCCTCCATAGTGGTGTACATGTAAGTCCAAATTAAGGGGATGGCGCTACGAGGAATACCGCCTCCTTCGTCTGAAATCTTGATGGTGATGTCTTCTTTTCCTTCGACGACGACGACTTTGATGGGTGGAAAGTGGTCTTCTTTGTCTACCCCGAAACGTTCGACGACGGCGCGGAGAGAGTTTTTGAGGAGCTCGAAGACGATGTGGGAGAGGTGGCCTGGGACGTAGGGGAAGGTGAGGTTCTTGGGACAGATGAGTTGGACGGGAGGGCCTTTGAACATGGCGTAGTGTTCTTCGCAGACGAATCGGGCATTTTCGATGGCTTCTTGGACGATGTCGTGGACATTCTGTGTTGTTGATAAGTTGCCGGGGGTTGGTTCTGAGAGAGAAAGTAATACATACCGCTTTTGTACAGATAATGCCGACGTAGTCCTCGTGTGCCAGTTGAGTATTCAGAGCCACGTCTTAGCCACAAGAACGCCACCAGATCAGTACTTTTTTTTAGTGTCAGCAGGAGGGTAATAATATCACAACTTACGTTGACCGATCAGAAAGCGGATCCCGATACGCGACATGTAGAATCGGTCCAACCAAGCTTGGATATCGTGACCGATGTGCCGTGCGTTCTGACTTCGTTTCCATTCGAGAACGCCTTGAGCGACGGTGGTGACGGTAGGATCGTGTCGGCTCTTGATGTGTTCAAGGAGCTTGGTGAAACGTTTATTGTAGTCTTGGACTTCGGGAGGCCAGTCCGTTCGGTTCGTACTCGCGTAGTACCTGCCATATGGGGCTTTTTTTAGTTCGACGATGGAGAAGAGAGAGACGAAGAGAGACGAACCTTCGCTCCATGGGGACCCTCAACCGCAGTTTGTTGAAGCCGTTTGCGCCATTGCCGTTCCCACCCCCATCGAGGCCGTGAGAGAGGTTTGTGTATCCGTCGCTGAGAGGTTCGAGGGAGGGGTTGGGTGTGGATTCTGGGAGAGCGACTTCGCCGGACCGGGGCACCATGAGGGCTTGACGAACGCTTGGTGAGAGTTGGATGAGGGGGAATGTAATGAGTTCCTTTGATAATGAGTTAGTTAAGTGAGAAGGTGGCCCTTGAGTTGAGTCATTTGTGGTCGTACCTCGAAAGACTGGGCATACCAGTTCTTGACTTTCTTGATAGAGGGCATGATGCTGAGATTATGAGGTAGTTCGTCTAGCTCCTTCACGCGATGAGCCAGTCGTACTGGTAGTTCCTCTGTGTTCCTCATCTGTGAGCACACAGAGAGGTGGAAAACCGTTAACTCCGCACCTGAGAGGAACTGGCTGGCTTTCAGCAACGTTCCTTGACTTGGATTCTGGCCAAACAAGACCATCTGTTGGAGGGAGACTGCAGTGGGGTCAACATGGATGAAGATCAGACGAGCTGGCACAACCGGAGAGAGAGAGAATGAGAGGAAAAGCGTACCGCCAGTTTGTGGAAAGGAGGCAAAGTGGTGGATCTTGTCCCACAAGGCTGGGGAGATGCGGAAGCCTGCGGACATGGTGTTGTGGATGTACGAGGCGCTGTTGTGGGCCGTGAGCGCGCGAGCATAGAAGTGAGAAGTGGAATATCAAAAGTCGGTCACTGCGGCTTGTCCAGATCTCGGATGTCAGGTCCGCCCCTAATCACATGTGTCCTGATATTACACAGTCACATGTTTATTCTGGACTTCAGCACTAGCCTGGAGTGCGGAAAGATTTGCTGGTAGTCGCCGGGCCCCCGCCAAGTTAGGGTTTTGACCAGGTAACTTACTAGGTCACGTAGTACTAAAATTCCTTAGAGAAACTTCAGATTACACAAAATAAAATAAAATAAAGCGGACAGAGATAAGTACATCGAAATGAAAGTTAGAACGGTAAAATTACATAGCACAGGTAATAGCACTAATATGGAAATGGTGAACATAGGGGTGGGGAGGGGGATGCAGACGGATTACCCAGTCGACTAGTCATCTTCGTTCCGTCGTAATACGCTCTACATGCATACACGTGTATATGTGCGAAGCGTAGCCAAATCAGAGTGAAACACCTCACCTCACATCAACTTTTCCGAAACCCACCACCCCTTCGGATCCAACCCACCATCGAAATCCTACGTATTCGCCAACAACAGTTTCGGCACCACATCTCTTTCTGCATCTTCTTCGTTTGCAGCTTTCACAATGACTTTGCCCTTGCTAGCGATTTCTTCGTGGTGGTAGGATCTTGTTGAGGTTTTGAGATGCTTGCATGTCTGGGCGTTGACGGGGACGCGAGCCTGCAGGTTTGAGTGAGACCTGGTGAGTACTACGCGTTTCGGCCGAAGAAGTGAAGGGGATGAACCTGATTTCTCCACGCAGGACGAGAGCTTGATAGAAGGGTCACGTGAGTTAATTGTGGGGACTAGGCCGAGAGAACTTAAAAGGCCGTACCAGTGCTAGTGGTCGAGTCTGCATTTGATTTGTACTTGCTTTTACTGTGGAGGTTCAAACGCTCATTGAGCTCATGGAATCGGGGAGAGGTGGACGTGATCTTACCTCGTCGCAGAGCGCTTGAGTTTCTTAGCCATCGTGGAGGATAGCTAACGGTTCCATCCCGTTAATTTCAGCTAGCTCATCCCTTCCCTCGTTCTGTTTCCTCTTCGACGACAGGTGTCATCCCAGCGCCCCCAACAGGCTGCTCAGGTTGCATGCACTTCGATGCTCTACCAGCCACTTTCTTCAAAGTAGGATTCTCCTCAGCTTCCGCATCGTCGTCCTGTTCATCACCCACCCGTTTGCGCTTGGACGTGGGTCTCGTTCAAGGAGAAGCTGCAGCTGCCTTACCACCTTTCGGAGGAGGCCCGTCAGGATTCTCCAGTGGGATATGCACGTTCTCGTGTTCGTCGCCGAGGAAGGCATTGAGGTGCTCGTGTGCACAAACGTCAACGGGGATGCCAGCCTAGGATAAGACCGTTGGGTCAGAGATGAGATATGACGGTAGCTCCGACTCAGAGACGGACCTATTTTCTCCAAGCCTTTGAAAACAAGGAAGAATACGAGCGATAGCAGAGAGGAGAGTAAGACAATTCCACGCTAAACAGGTACTATGACGGCCGTCGGCGATTGCGAGGGATCCAACCTGGAAGCGCCCGTTCAGTGCTTTGAGCTACAGGAAGTAAGGAATTTATCCAGCTTACCTATGGGAGAATCACATCCGACTACCGATGGGACGTTGCACACTCCCAGTCGCCGGGCAATGGCGCCAAGGCCACAGCGATTCTCCAGCCTAGAAGTGTGCGAATTGAGGATGGTGACGCTCATTCTCTCCGAACGCTACTTAAGCTCCGCGAACTTGATTGGTCGAGGGGAATATAACACCGACAATCATCCTATCCCTAGTAACTGCATGGGATTCTTAGCTGCTCACCGAAACGATGAGAACCAGGAATATCACTTGCCTATTTCCACTAGAGTTCATGCCCTATTATTGTCGATGCCGACGGGCATTCCTCCATCTTGTACGCTCCTCAGAGCTTTGCTGCACCTCAGCAGCCTCCTCCTCCAGCGCCAGCTCGACACTACGTTGACCCTTCAGCTCGTCAGCCTAGTAGTCAATATATCGGTCACGGAGAGTACTCACAAGGGCACTACTTCAACCCCTTCACGAACTGACGGCTCAAGGGATTAGTGCGTTCACCGATCGTTATCGCGCCAAAACGACTGATCGTTATAGCTTCTTCTTTGGCGGTACGGTAGGTTTAATGGCCTCACTCCCACCTTGGGTTCGGACTTGGTGATAGTCGTGGTCGTGGCCGCCGTGGTGGCAGTCATTGGGTCTCGAGAGCACCACAGATTCGTCCACCCCACAACAGGAAGGGAGGGGCCAGGTAGAGATCATAACACCTCCAGTTGGCGAGTCTTCGAAAGTTGACATAGGGCGATGAGAGAGCTGCACTGATGACGACGTCGAAATCGCTCCTGGTCCATCCGATAGTAGCCCCGGGAAGGAAATGTCAGCAGAGGAGATAAAAATACCAGCGACGAAGATGCTAAGGGAGAGCTGGACGCGTGACAACTCTCTAACGTGACCGGCGAAGGCATCAATTGTTTGACTTTAACGTTTGCGCGTGCTATTTGAGTAGCGATTCTCGTTGATTCCCTAACGCTGTGGTCTTAGCTTTACATTCATCTATGGGACCGTATCTTGCGCGTGTGATATGTGTGAATTCTGACGTGCGGATTGGCCACTTTTTGCTCGTCATAGGGGCTTCGTACTTTTAGGATGGTCACGACATGGCCTAGTCTGTTCCATATCAAAGCTGAAGCGAATGAGAGCCATTTTTGCGGTGTTACAGGATTGTCACATCGCAAGTTGACAGCTGGGCGTCCCCGTGCCCCATCCTCGCTCATCCTCTCACTATCATGTCGACGCCAGGCCTCTGTCTCCCTTCGAACCCGGATACCTCTGGTATCGGCATACGAACTGCTATCTACGCTCAGAATCTACTTAGTTTTGTACCAGCGCTCTTTGCGCTTCACGACGGGAAGGTCACCCCGTTGGAGCTCGAGGCGCTAGAGACTCAGTCGACGACCATTCTCATCACCGCTTTCGCCCTTCTCTTGTCGGTCATCGTTCAGGCCCTCCAACACGGCTTGACCAACTACCACGCTGCCATCATTCTCAACCTCAGCTGGATGAACAACACGAACCTCTTCATTTACTTTTTCCTTTACGCCTATCATACATTCGAGCTGATGAAAGATGAAGAGATGAAGCAAGGCGGAGACCTACGAGCTTTCTGGGCTCTTCGGAGGAAGAAGGCTATGAAGAATCCCGTATTACTCATTGGCTCCGCACACTTATCCCTCATGTCGGCAGTCGGAATATGGCTCTGGGCGAAACCCATCGCCTTCGGGAATTCCCCGCCTTGTTCACTGTCAGCTTCGCTTTTCGTTGTGGGCCAACGAGCTTCGATTGGCTCTCAAGGGCTACGTGGATGGTCTCTTCTCATATACAGCCTGCTGCTTATTCCCGGTCTGAACCTAATTGCACCAATCGGGTTCTTCGCTGCACCTATTTGGGTTCTCGGTCGTTTTTTTTCTTTTTCTCTCAAACGAGAATCCATGCTCAGGTTCGCGAGAGCTGGGTTAGCCGTGTTGGCCGTCATCAATGCTATCCTTCTGGTTGATACTGAAGTTGCGATTAGTAAGAATCAAGGTCTGACGGCAAAAGGTGATGGTGATTGGACATTCGGACAGACGCTAGCGCTGCTCCTACTCTTGATTCCCATTCGTGATATCGGAGAAGCACTCTCGGAACGGCGTGCAAAGACAGCTGGGGAAAGGCTTGAGACTGCGGCAAAGAGAGGAAATCTGGATATGGCTCGTGAGGCTATCAAGTCTGGAGCATCAAGAAGTGCAATAGGTAAATACATTATTAGTTATGAGAGAGGATATTGAAGTAATTGACTTAGAATCCTCGGTTGTGATTGCATTGAAGGAAGGTCACTTGGATTTGATAAAGGCTTTGATCGAAAATCCTAGTGGTGGAGAGCCTATATGTGAATAAGAGCTTTGTCTTATTCTTATGTGGCAGAACATTGATTCTTTTAATTCAGATCCCTCATTACAGGCTGCCCTAACTGCTTATTGTGAGATAGGCATGAGAAGTGAGCTGGTTAGTTCATCAACCCACTACATATATTTATAGTATCTATTTAGATACACCAGGATGGAACGCACTTCACCATGCAGTTAAGCAGGGGCATACTAAGATGGTCAAACTCTTGGGTAAGCTTGAGGCAGGTCCCAATCTCCAAAGTAAGCCAGATGTATTGTCTACTCCTCCCAACATTGACAGTATCTGTTTAGATAAATCTGGGGAGACTGCTCTTCACCTTGCTGCTTGGAATGGGTGTACAGAGATTGTTGAAGTTCTGGCTGAGCTCAAGGCAGATCCCAACCTCCAAAGTAAGTCAGATGTATTGTCTACTCCTCCCAATATTGATAGTATCTGTTTAGACAAGGATGGGGAGACTGCTCTTCACCATGCTGTTAGTGGTAGGCATACAGAGATTGTCAAAGTCCTGGCTGAGCTCAAGGCAGATCCCAACCTCCAAAGTAAGTCAGATGTATTGTCTACTCCTCCCAACATTGACAGTATCTGTTTAGACAAGGATGGGGAGACTGCTCTTCAACATGCTGTTAGGGGTGGATATACAGGGATTGTCAAAGTCCTGGCTGAGCTCAAGGCAGATCCCAACCTCCTTGGTAAGTCAGATATATTGTCTACTCCTCCCAATATTGACAGTATCTGTTTAGATTCATATGGGTGGACTGCTCTTCACTATGCTGTTATAGGTAGGTATACAGAGATTGTCAAAGTCCTGGCTGAGCTCAAGGCAGATCCCAACCTCCTTGGTAAGTCAGATGTATTGTCTACTCCTCCCAATATTGACAGTATCTGTTTAGATTCATATGGGTGGACTGCTCTTCACCATGCTGCTAGGTATGGGTATACAGAGATTGTCAAAGTCCTGGCTGAGCTCAAGGCAGATCCCAATCTCCTTGGTAAGTCAGATATATTGTCTACTCCTCTCAACATTGACAGTATCTGTTTAGACAAGGATAGAGAGACTGCTCTTCACCTTGCCACTAAAAACAGGCATACAGAGATTGCCAAATTTCTAACCAAGCTCAAGGTAAATCTAGAGTAGGAAATAGTTAAAAGTGTTGTAAGGTGCATAATGTTTTAGCATATATACCTGATGGGTTCTCATGAACTGGAAATATTAATAGTAGAATTCAACTATACAATTTAGGAGACATTTGTATAAATTTTCTTCTTTATGGATAGGAAATTTATAGTACTCTACTATCTACTCCAGTACAATTGTCAGAATACACCAAATGTCACTAAGTTGCATTGTCAGACATTATAATGGGCACCAAAACTATGTACAACAGGAATAGGCAATTATAATACAATACAATAAAATAATTTGTTTATTATATCACTGTAACAACAGCTAGGCTCATTATAATTACACCAGGTGACTGATGTAACATGTGATAGCATAGGGCTAATGTTATAATTATCCCATAATACCACTGACTTGGTGTTTGGAGATCTATGGTAGTAATAATTAAAGTAAGAGTATTGGAATATTGTTTATTATAATAGAAAGTATAGCTGTTTTGATATTCCAGGACAGATCAATATAATTGCCAATAATAAGTACAGAAGCCTCAAGATCCAAGATAGGGTTATGATTGTATCTTGAGCTATGATTTTGCTGTAGTTGCTGCTATTTGCAAATTGGGTGATATTCCTTGAGACTTAGATCAAGAAGTTGATATGGTGTAATATCAGAAGGGCACATAGTATATGTGGGTGCAGAAGTAGCACTAGTATCTGTATAACTGACATATGGGCACTGAATAGGGTACTCAGAAAGGAGAGGGAAGGTGGGACTTGAGAAAGGGGATTGTTGAAGTAAAGCAAGGAGTTGGGAACCATGGATGGTATCTAAAGGTGGCAATGCTGCTAAATTAGAAAGTCAATTGTAATGGATGCTCTGGGCTATATACAGTAGCTCAAAAAGCTATCCCAATGTTTTCACATTTTGGACATATTTGCTAATACCACAGCAGATATATGGCCTAGCATCCTGAATGTATTCACACAGGTACCTTGACATATTGGGAGCATATATTGCCATGATCACATGACTTTGTACATCAATGAATTATTAATGAATTATCAAAAATATCTACTCATTGGAACAGTTTTTTGACCTTCTGTCAGCCTCCTAGTGTCTATCTTGTAACATGCCAGGGGAGCATCAGGGCAGGTGTGGGAGTAATAAACAAGATTATGTGACCTTGGTTGACATGTTGAGATGGTTACAACTGTCTTTCTTCCTACCACTACATCATGAAAGCTATCTCCTCTACCCAATACTCTCAAGTTACTTCTCTTCTCAAAGATGGCTACTCCTTGTACCAGATTGAACATAAAACTGGTCTAGGCAAGTCTACTGTTGGGAGGATCAAGAAAGAAGTTGATGGGAACAAGGAAAACAATAAGGGAGGACATCCTTCCAAGCTTTCTCTATGTGATAAAAAAGCAATAATTCACCAAATAACCTCTGGAAAGCTAGACAATGCTGTCCAGACTACAAATTTCATTAACTCTACTCTGTCTGACCCTGTTACACCCCAAACTGTCAGAAATACCCTTCAGGACAATAGATTTTGCTCTGTAACCAAGATCAAATGACATTGTGAGAAATGCCTTGACTTTGCACATGAACATAGGAACTGGACAGTGGAGGACTGGAAGAGGGTGTTGTGGACAGATGAAACAAAGATCAACAGGATTGGGTTAGATGGAAAGGTGTATACCTGGAAGGAGAGGGGGGAACCACTGTTAGATAGGACCACTCTCCCTACTGTCAAATATGGAGGGGGTGGTAACATGATAGTGTGGAGGTGTATGGGGTGGAATGGAGTAGGAAAGCTGATAGAGGTTCAAGGGAATATGGATGCAGTGCAATACTGCGAGATTTTGGACAATGGGGTGGTGGAAAGCTTTGAAAAGTTGGAGATGGAGGAGGAGGAGAGGATATTCTAGCAGGATAATAACCCAAAACACACCTCAAAACTGGGACAACAATGGTTTGTGGACAACAATATTCAAGTTCTATCATGGCCTGCACAGTCCCCTGACCTAAATCCCATTGAACACCTCTGGACCTACCTGAAGGACCAGCTGAAGGCATATGAAAGACCACCTAAGGGAGTATTTGAATTGTGGGAGAGGCTAGTGGAGGAGTGGAATAATATTCCAGCAGAAAGGTGCCAAAGGCTGATAGAAAGCATGCCCAGAAGGATTGAAGCAGTTATCAGGGCAAGAGGAGGTCATACAAAGTATTGAGTAGGTAATTAACAGGGGGTCAAAAAACTGTCCCAATGAGTAGATATTTTCGATAATTCATTAATAATTCATTGATGTACAAGGTCATGTGATCATGGCAATATATGCTCCCAATATGTCAAGGTACTTGTGTGAATATTTTCATGATGCTAAGCCATATATCTGCCCTGGCATTAGCAAATATGTCCAAAATGCAAAAACATTGGAACAGTTTTTTGAGCCACTGTATATAGATGACACCTGTATACTTTGTTATAAGAGTGGTTATATGGTATTAAACTGTTAAACAGCTTACAATTGTTGTATTAGCAGAGCAATCAAAACAACTAAGGTAGAGCTCACACAAGATGGTGGTGATCACATGTGGTGACATTGCTGTAACATCAGGCATGCCACATGAAGATAATACTTAGATTAAATGCATTCTATGTATTGTCAATCAAAGCTCAACTCTGAGCATTTCATTACTATATATTCATCTATGCAAGGCCAGGACCCTCAAGAATCCTTGAAAACAGTCATAGGAATGACCTAGTGACCATGATATTTTTTGCTAGCCCATGCAGCTTGGGCTTTGTCAAGGCCTTTTCTGTAGGCATCTGCATATTATAAAGAATGCATTGCAAACCTGGGGGCTGGATGGTCAGAGTTTGCATAGCCAATTATATAAACAACCTACTGATGAATACTTATTATTGGCACAGGCTTCAGGTAGGCCCAGGTATTTTTCTTCAAATCATCTTCACTTAAAGATGCAGGAAGTAACATATACTGCCTCTTTGCATACCCCCAGGCTTGTTCAATGGGATTGAGCTCACAGTGAATTTCAAAGGAAATGAGAAGTAAGCTTGAGTTTGGTTGAGAGGTAAATATGCTGTTATGAGGCTCATCTTGCAGTAAATACACTAGGGCATCCTGGAATTGAGGTATTGAAGAAAACTGCCCACAACAAAAGTTTCCTTTATATCTAAGCTACATTTCCTTGGAGGTACATTTTTTTTATCTAGGTCAGATGTCATACCCCTTATGTTTTCATGCCATTTATCACACTTGAGGTCATGTGATCACCACCCTCTCATGTGAGCCCTACCATACCTTAGTCAATTGGCTTTACAATTTCTGGAGAAAACAACAATGCTTGGGACAAACTCACCTTCCCAGTCATTATCCTTGTTAAGCACACAAATGCTACAGATACAGGAGCTGACATCAGGGACTGGATCAACAGAGGTGGGACAGAGTTATAGTAGGAGCCAGTCATCAAATGTAGGAGTGGGTTGTGGCCTCAACTTATGTGTTGTGCCAACTACTGATGCTTGACCTAAATTCCAGACAAGAGAGGAGAGCAGAAGACAAATAGAGAGCAGAGAATTTAGCATATTGCTAAGTTGATTATCAGACTAAGGAAACCAAATACAAAGTTGTGCTACTCATATATGATATGAGATATATGATCAGATAAGGAAAACAAAGTAGTAAATGGAGAAATAATAAAAGTGGAGTCCATAAATTTTACAAGGCTAAAAGATATAAAAATTGCTATTAATTGGTTGTTAGAAAATTTCAACAAGGTGGTATGAATTAATGAAATAGAAGATGTTAAGATAAGTCCAAAGGCAAAAGTCTGATAAAGCTGATATGTGAAAGTGGATAAAAATTCAAGGAATAATACTAAGTCTGAATCATGAGCTGTTATTGATTATCAGCCCATAACAGTATTTCCCCTTAGGGCTGAGCCCTCAAAGCCACATGACATGATCATGGGAACCAATTCAAACTCAATATAAATTCCGCTCTGAGGGAAAAAATAAGCTTTCCCACAACTTAACTCTCTATCTTTACTGTGGCACCTAGCTCCACTACTCAAAGATCTGACCTGATGAGCAACAGCAACTTGGAGACCAAGTTGTGCAAAATGGAGGAGGAGAATAAACAGAAAGTGGCCAAGGAGGAGGAATGGTGACAAAAGGAAGCAAAGGAGATAGAACTGACAAAACAAGAGGAAGAGGTGAGAAAGGAGGAGGAGTTGATGAGAAAGATGGCTGAGAAGAAGTGTAAAGAGGCAGAGGAAGCAGAGAGGAAGAAGAGAGAGACCAAGGAGGCTGTGTGGCTACAGAGGAAGAAAGAAGAGGCTGAGCTCACTAAGTGGATTTGGCTGGAGGCCAAGAAGAAGGAGAAGGAAGGGCAGAAAATAGAGAATGGGAAAGGAAAGAAAAGGGCAATGAAGGTAGGGGTTGAAATAGTGGAGAGCCCAGCTAAGAAGATGAAGATGACCAAAAAACACAAGTGGGAACTGGAGTTAGAAAGCCCCATATGAAGCTAATGAGTGGGCCAGCTGAAACAGTTATGACCCAACAGTGGAGTATAGCTGTGGGTCCATCCAAGTACCACCTGACAGAGGTGGACAAACACACAGAAAATCTGGAATAGATGCCTGGCTTGGGACTTGCTGGCATTGATGGCTATGAGGCCACTCCCCTAAGAAAGCAGGGATAATGCAAAAGGTGGCAAGATCAAGAGGGATGGAGACAATGAGTGTGGGCAGTGTTTGTAGTTGGGAAAAAACTGTACTGAGCAAAGTGACATATGAGTAATTGCCAATATTTTGATATAGCTCAGCTAAATCAATAGGACAGTGGCAAATATATGTGTGAACCATGTCACACATCCAAGCAGAAGTGTGTGATGCCAATGAAGGCTGACAAGCAGCCTCATGAGCAGACCTATAAGCTTATCATCAAGCAAAGGAAGATCTATGCCATGCAATCAGCTATCTTGAAGGAGTTGAAGGATATTCAGGCTGAGCTGGGAACTTGGCACTTGGCAGTTGTGTCAAGTATCCAGTCCCAGACTAAGGTTGTGGATGGGTTGGCCAAAGACTTTGAGGAATTCTATGACTGACTTGTCCTAGGTGACAAGGTCATGGATGATGAGGCACATAAGAAGGCCCAGGCAGAGTTGGATGCTTGTCTGGTCATCCAAAAGAAAGCTGCATCAGAGAAGTCAGATGCCATGTCTGGAGATGAAGAGGGAGTTGGGGAAGAGGAGGTTGAGGGAGAGAAAGAGGGTGAGGATAGTAAGTAGTTGCCTCATGTCTTCCACTCCTCATCATCAGCTTGGCTTTTTAATCATAATTTGTCATATATCATATTGTCTTTTTAGTGCTAGTTGTTGGACTTGTGTGGGGAATTAATGTGTGTTTTCTTGGTCATTGAAGTGTGAATAAGAAGATATAAAGTAAAAGACAGGGTAAGATGGAAATGAGGCTATTGGGTGTAAGTAAAAACAAATGGTAAGTAGGAAATGTGAAAAATTGTCTAAGTCCAAATAAGAAAAGGAGCAAGCCAGTATCATAGAACAGATAATGAAAGTATGTAGCTGAAATGAGATCTAGGGTAACAGAAGCAGACTGGGTTTATCAGGATAAGCAGGATAGAAGTCAGAAATAAGTTCAGCCATGTATATAAGTTTGGTGTAGAGGCTTGTTGATGTATGGATATAACACCAAGTAGAGAACTAGCTAGGTAGCTAGAGTATAACCTCAAACAAATTTGAGGGGGAGTATGAGAAATAGATGAGGATTTAGATAGTTACTACTGAAAAACACGAAATATGTGATGAAACTGAACTCTATACTGGTCACTCTGTGAAGCTTCTTGAAAACTATACTAGATTCCTGACTAAGTGCACTGCTGGCAATACTTAGATAACTTCTTAATCTAAGATCTTTTATCCTGAAGTTGTCTCTATTTCTCTCTAAGGTCAACTGGACCCTGTCTGTAATCACCTACTCAGCCACTCACTGGCACTGGTGCAGTTGATATGCTTTAACTACAAGCCTTCTTACCTTGGTAGCTACTTTTCTGTAATACTAGATTGAACTCAAAACTTAGAATATTTATCAGAATTACTAGTGGAAGTCTTTCTGCTAAAGCTCTCTTAGAAGATTGATAGCTTATTCACCTGAAAATGCTTAGTTTGTGGTCTGCACACCCTATAGCACTATGGAGGCATAGGATCCCTTGCCTATCTGCATGCTGTTGGGCCCTCTTTATATTAATTGAGAGATACAAAAATAGATGAAATATTCTAGAAAGAAATAGACATGATTTGAAATTTACTAATAGAAAATGACTGAATTGTCCTGGATCTGACTGGGTATACTTTTGCCATGTGATGCCAACTGGTAGGTTTGTTTGATTGCCAGGTTATCATATGGGTGGTGGAGTAGCTACCATGCAAGTTTCTTTCATTAATCCTTTCTTGTTCATGGATAATTATTTTAGCTGTGATATTTTCTTTATCTGAGGACCTCTGCTATGCCAATGTGACCATCAGTTTGCTTGGCCAATATAGTCAGATGACTGAGCAGTGCAGAAGTGATGTAGCTAAGTAGTGGGGTAGCTATGTTCTTGTCTTGTACATGTGGAAAGCATGGATTATTATCTGGTAACTGGTCCATTGATCACCCTGGTCCAGTTCTAGACCCTGGGTCTTACTTTAAGATCATTCAAATTGTGCTTGGCATAGAGGTTTCCCTTGAGTTCTAAAGCAGTAGTTTTGTGATGGTGTTGTCTTGAAGTTGAGGGTTTGAATTCCTAGAACAGTTCACAACAGGGGACAGCTGTACTAGATCACCAGTCTCACCTGCTATATTGGTTGACTGTATTACTTCTTAGTAAGTATCTTTGTAGCTACATCACTAATGCACTGTAGAGCTCTTAGATATAGTATCATTCTTTTATAATACTAAGTGTGAAATCACAAAGATATTAGTATTTCTTGTTTTCTTTTGGTTTTCATGTCACAACAGGATGAACAGCATGCATGGAATCAGGGAGGCAAAGTGTGAACAAATGAGAGCCAGGTTGAGCAATAATTTCATATGAACTGAGATATTTTTCAGAAAGCTTCTTGGATGGTCAGGTAATGTGGAAAAATTGAGCTTTAATGAAAACTTTCTGGCTAACTTTGAACTCCAGGGCTGGTAGCTGACATGCATCAGCAGATTGTTGGTAGTGTTCTTGAGCAGTGGCTATCTCAGTGTCACGAGCCGAACCTCAAGAACGGCTGACAGTTCGAACTTAGTATTATTTTCATGAACTCCTATCCGCTTTCGAATATCAGTTACTTCGGTTTATATTGGTCTTTTGCCTTTGGACTTATTCTGACACCTTCCATTTTATTAATTCATACCGCCTTGTCGAAATTTTCTGACAACCATTTAATAGTAAATTTTATATCTTCTAGCCTTGTAAAATTTGCGGACTCCACTTTGATTATTTCTCCGTTTACTACTTTGCTTGTTTTCCTTATCCGATCCTATATTCAGCATCGTATATAAGTAGCACGACTTTGTACTTGGATTCCTTAGTCTGATAATCAAATTAGCAATACGCTACTTTCCTCTGCTCTCTGTTCGTCCTCAGCTCTCTTATATTGTCTGAAATCCAGGTCAAGCATCAGTAGTCGGTACAACACATAAGTTGAGGCCACGACCCGCTCCCGCGTCCAACGACCGGCTCCTGCCTTACCTCTGTCACACCTCTGTCCAACCGGTCCTTGACGTCGGCTCCCTATCCATAGTGTTTGCGTGCTTAACAGTATTATCAGACTCAGATTCTACTGTCGCACTTGCACTTCTGTCATCATGGTCAATACCCGCACTATCAAGGGCAAGACCTCCATCATTGCGCAACCAGAGCGGAAACGCTCTCACACTCCTCCTCCTGTCCCAAGCTCTTCTCATCTGACCGACGATAATTCTTGTATCAGTATCCGCGCTCGTCGTTCACGTCGTCTTAATCCCAATCTCCCAGAAACTCCTCGATCTGCTAGTTCTCCTCCACCGCCTCCTCGTCGTTTTCGAAATATCCGTTCTCCCAGAACTCCTGCCCCACCTGGCAGTCTGCCATCTGACAGAGATCCATCCGATCCCTCAGAACCGGGTGACTCTGATGGTCCAGACTACGCCGATAATCAATCTATGGGCCACGACGGCGATGATGAAGACGATAAACCCATCTATAACGGCTCCCCCGGTGGTCCTGGTGACCCCGACGACAATGATCCTGAAGACCCTTCCCACTCCTCCGACGATGAGCCTCTTCCTCCTCGACGGGCACCTCATCCCCGAGCTCCCCAACAGAATCCCAACAATGATTGTCTAGCCGAGGCCTTGGGTAGGCTCGCTGACAATCTTGATCACCAAGCGGCTGCACAAGCCAACCAGACTCGCACCAATAAGGCTCGCCTCCCAGACACTTTTAGCGGCTCTGACCCCGAAAAACTCAACACTTTCCTAATCCAATGCCGTCTATATTTCCGAGCCAACCCCACACAGTTCCAGCATGACAATCAGAAAGTTGATTTTGCTATGACCTACCTCACCGGTGTCGCGCTTGACTGGTTCGAGGTTGGCCTCACTCAGGAAGAACAGGGTGTCTTCCATGACTGGTTCGATGATTGGAATGCATTTGTCCGTGAGCTCCATATGCATTTTGGCATCGCCAACCCGAAGGGAGAAGCAGCCGAGATGCTGGATACCCTTCGCATGAAACTGGGTGACAAGATTGCCACC
Source organism: Leucocoprinus leucothites (assembly GCA_013368445.1). NCBI lineage: Eukaryota > Fungi > Basidiomycota > Agaricomycetes > Agaricales > Agaricaceae > Leucocoprinus > Leucocoprinus leucothites. The sequence continues at coordinate 135,403 of JAACJO010000037.1, forward strand.
TACAACGTAGAGTTCCTTAAACATGCCTCTCAACTCGGTTGGAATGATGAGGTCCTCTGTCACCGTTACTACAAGGGACTTCTGAACCGCATCCAAGACCCTCTCAGTACCTGCGAGCAGGGCAAACCTACTACCTTCGAAGAAATGCACCATTTGGCCATCATTTATGACGGACGCTACTGGGAGCACGACCGTGAACGTGTTCGTGCCCGCGCTGCAGAGAAGGATGCTGCCGATTCTCTGAGTTGGAAGCAGCCGAACAAGCCCTCTAACTCCAATCCTTCCAATCCGAATCCGTCACGCAGCCAGTCTCAACCTGGCAACAACAACAACAACAACAACAACAACAATCGAGGCAACAACAGTAACAGCAACAACAACAGCAACCGTAATCAGTCGCAGGCCCCGACTACCAAATCCAACACCCCCGCTCCATCCACATCCAGTACCCAACGTCCTACACCGAAATTCGACCTCTCTAGTAAACTCGGCCAAAATGGCAAATTGACACCCGAAGAGCGAAAACAATGCCTCGACGAAGATCTCTGCCTATTCTGCAGCGGCAAAGGCCACAAGGTCGAGAATTGCCACAAGAAACAAAATCGGGCCAAGATCCGCAAAGTCGAAGTGGCTCTGTCCAAGGACTCTGAAAAGAGTCCGGAAAAATAGAGGGTGACCCTCAGGACTCTGCACAGACTGGGGGTCGCGTTGAGCTCATCTGTGCACCAGAGAGTCTCCTCCGCCTCAATGCATCCGCTCTTTCCGACCCAAATTCTCTTATCGCTTCCCTCACTTCTTCTCTCATTTGCTCATCTGATAATATCCAATGGATACCATTTTGTGCTCTCGTTGATTCCGGCTCCACTCATTGCTTCATAGATTCTGATTTCGTCCGCACTCACTCTCTTCCGACTTCGCCCTTACCTCCTATCGAGCTTCGCCTATTTGATGGATCGTCGAATAGTTACATTACTGAACTTGTGAATCTGCCTGTTACATTCTCTACTGGTGAATCTATGACTATTGACTTCTACATCACTCGGCTTGATTCTTCCTGCTCTGTGGTACTTGGACACAACTGGCTCACCCGCTACAATCCGTTGATTGACTGGGTTTCGAGCAGCATATCTTTCCGATCGCATTTGCAGGATAATCTTGCCCCTTCTGCCCACGTCGCATCCGCTCCCATAGCGGCTCCTACATTGTCACCCGCTCCTAGCCCGACGGCTGACACCCCTCCTCTGAATTCACCATCCTCTGGGACTTCTATGTCTACTCCTGGTATTGCAACAGCTCCACGCATTTCAATCATCAATGCTGCTGCATACATTTGCGCTTTGCACCTTCCTGGTTCAGTAAACTTCCGCCTCAATCTCAGCTCGCCTTCCGCTTCCGCCAATTCGGCTCGGGTTTCTGACGAGTCGATTGACCTTTCTAAAGTGCCCGACGAATATCATGAATTTGCCGATGTGTTCAGCAAAGCTCATGCTGACAGCCTTGCACCACATCGCCCTTACGATCTCAAAATCAATATTGAAGAGGGTGCTCAACCTCCCGTTGGCACTATCTATTCATTATCTCCATCCGAGCTTGAGTCGCTCCACAAATTTATTGATGAGCACGTGTCTATTGGATTTATCTGCCCCACTTCTTCGCCTCACAGCGCACCCGTTCTCTTCGTTCGGAAGAAAGACAGTTCATTATGACTTTGTGTCGATTTCCGCAGCCTTAATCGCATCACCAAGAAGGATCGCTACCTGCTCCCGCTCATCTCTGACCTACTCGACTCTCCTTGCAAAGCCCGCATCTACACCAAGATAGACCTTCGACACGCTTACCACCTCGTTCGGATCGCTGAAGGAGATGAATGGAAAACGGCTTTCAGGACCCGCTATGGATCCTTTGAATGGCTGGTTATGCCTTTCGGACTCACCAACGCACCTGCAGCCTTCTAGCGGTTCATGAACAACATCTTTTCCGACCTCCTCAACGTCTGTGTCACAGTCTATCTCGATGACATCCTTATCTACTCTGATGACCTCGACACACACAAGAAACATGTTCGAGATGTCCTCAAGCGGCTCCGCAAGCATGGCCTATATGCTAAAGCGGAAAAATGTGAGTTCCATTCCGATTCTGTTGAATACCTTGGGTATATCCTTTCACCAGCCGGTCTCAAAATGTCGGAAGACAAAATCAAAATCATCCAGGATTGGCCTGGACCGAAGAAAGTCAAAGACATCCAGTCTTTTCTAGGTTTCGCCAATTTCTATCGATGCTTCATTTACAACTATTCCAATATCGTCATTCCGCTTACGCGCCTCACCCAAAAAGCATCTAAGTGGAACTTCGACGAACGGTGTCGCGAAGCCTTCAACTCCCTCAAAGAAGCGTTCACTACTGCTCCCATCCTCACCCACTGGATACCTGATGCCCAGATCATCATTGAGACTGATGCTTCCGATTATGCACTTGCTGCCACCCTGTCCATTGTCGCGGACGACAACGAAGTCCACCCGATTGCGTTCCATTCCCGCACCTTCAACACGGCCGAGTTAAACTATGACACTCACGACAAAGAGCTCCTTGCTATCTTCGAGGCTTTCCGCACCTGGCGGCATTACCTTGAAGGAGCCCCACTTCCTATTGATGTTGTTACCGATCACAAGAACCTGGAATACTTCTGCACTACGAAGATCCTAACTCGTCGACAGGCTCGTTGGTCTGAGTTCATATCACAGTTCAACCTCATCATCCGTTTCCAACCCGGCCGACTTGGAACCAAGCCTGACGCTCTCACTAGACGATGGGACGTCTACCCTAAAGGGGGGAATAATGGCTACGCTTCGGTCAATCCTCATAATTTCCGACCTGTATTTTTGCATGAACAGTTATCGGCTTCAGTTCGAGCTACTTATTTTTCAACTCCTTCCCTTCGCACTGCCACCATACTAGATCTCGAGAAACTTCATTCTGATATCCTTACTTCACTCCCTCAAGACCTGATCGCATCCACTCACATCACTCATCCCGAAGGCTGCTGGTCAGTTGATTCCGCTGGTTTCCTTCGGCTCGACGACAGGATCAATGTACCTGATGTCAACAATCTTCAACTCAGAGTACTACAATACAAACACGATCACGTCCTTTCTGGCCATTTCAGTCAGAACAAGACCCTCGAACTCATCCGACGCGAGTACACCTGGCCTGATATCCGATCTCAGGTCAAGGCTTTCTGTAAATCCTGCGTTACCTGTATGCGATCCAAATCTCAGCGCCATAAGCCGTATGGTAACCTCAAGCAACTCCCCATTCCTGAACGCCTGTGGAATTCGATTTCAATGGACTTCATCGAGAAACTCCCTTCATCCTCTGGCTTTGACACTATCCTCATTATCATCGACCGACTCTCAAAACAGGCTGTATTCATTCCGACTCACGACACTATCACTTCCGCAGAACTAGCACGGTTATTCGTCATTTACGTATTCTCTAAGCACGGTGTTCCTTCTCATGTCACTTCCGATCATGGTTCAGAGTTCGTCTCACACTTCTTCCATTCCCTTGGCACGGCTCTGGACATGCGCCTTCACTTCACATCTGGTTATCATCCTGAAGGTGACGGACAAATGGAACGAACTAACCAAACGCTAGAGCAGTACCTCCGTGTTTACTGCAACTATCAGCAGGACAACTGGTCCGACCTCCTCCCACTTGCAGAATTCGCATACAACAACGCGCCCAGTGCTACCACCGGAATTTCACCCTTCTTTGCCAACAAGGGTTATCACCCTAACATTACAGTCTATCCTGAACGCGATATCGCATCAGCTCATGCACGCAACTTCGCAGTTGACCTCGACGAACTACACACTACTCTCAAGGCTGAGATAGCCACTGCTCAAGAATGCTACCAACAATCTGCTGATGCACGTCGGTTACCAGCCCCGGAGTTCAAAGTCGGCCAGAAAGTTTTTGTGAAAGCTCAATTCTTCCGCACTACCTGTCCATCCAAAAAGCTTTCCGAAAAATATCTCGGTCCATATGAAATTATCACTCAACCTGGCTCTCACTCGTTCACCCTTCGCCTTCCAGATTCCATGCGTGCTGTTCATCCTGTCTTCCACATTTCCATGCTTGAACCAACCACACCCAATCCATTTTCCAATCGCACTGAACCGGCTCCCGCTGCCATTGTCATTGACGATGAACCAGAGTATGAGATCGCCCGCATCGTAGACTCGAAGATCGATCGACGTTGTGTATGCAAACTCCTTTACAAGGTCATCTGGCTGGGATATGAAGATACTGATGAAGAATCTTCGTGGTTACCTGCTACCGAACTTACACATGCGACCGAACTTCTCTCTGATTTCCATTCTGCTTATCCTGACAAGCCTGGCCCACTTCCTTTATCCTAGACGTTATCTCGGCTACATATTTTCTTCACCCCTTTTATGATATCGGCTCACTTGTTTTCTTTTGGACTTAGACAATTTTTCGTACTTTCTTACTTACCGTTTTGTTTTTGCTTACACCCAATAGCCTCATCTCTCTCTCATCCTTTTTTCTTATTTCGGACTTTTCTTTACTCACACTTGGCCCCAAGAAATATCATCCATTTCAAAAACAAGTCCAAAGAACAAAGGTAGAAAATATGCGACAACAAAAAACGGATTGACGACAAAACGAGCTGGGCGTGAGGAACGGGATGGACGAGACAACTATTTACTACCATTCTCACCCTCATCCTCTCCCTCATCTTCCTCTCCTCCTGCCTCTCCCTCATCCCCAGACCCAGCATCCGACGTCTCCGGCACGATTTTCTTCTTAGTGGACAATTTGGCATCCAACTCCGCCTGTGCCTTTTCATGCGCCTCATCGTCCATCACCTTGCCATCAAGGACAAGCCGGTCGTAGAACTCCTCAAAGTCCTTAGCCAGCCCATCCACGACCTTGGTCTGGGACCAGATACTCGACACCATTGCCAAGTGCCGAGTTCCCAACTCGGCCCGGATCCCCTTCAGCTCCTTGAGAATGGCCGATTGGACGGTGCGGGTCTTCCTTTGCTCGACGATGAGCTTGTACGTTTGCTCATGAGGCTGTTTGTCAGCCTCTGTCGGAACCGCACACTTCTGTTTTGAAGTGTGGCACAGCTCGCACATATACTTGCCACTGTGAATATTGTCATTTGATCAGCCGACCCAAGGAATCGGAAGTTACTCACGCGTCACTTTGCTCGGTGCAGTTCTTGCCCAGACGCAAGCACCGCCCGCACTCGTTGTTTCTGCCCATCTTTATCTTCCCTCCCTTCACATCATAGTTTCCGCGTTTTTGGAGGGCGGTGGTCTCGTCTCTTCCATCTCCGGCCAAACCTGAGCCGGGTGTCCACAACAGATCGTCGTCTTGATCATCCAGCTCCATAAGCTGATACTTGGAGGGACCAGCGGCCACACTCCGTTGAGTCAACCTGGCCGTCTCAGCCGGCCCACTCGTCGGTTTCGCACGAGGTTTTCGAACCCCGTTTCCCGCCTTCGCATTCTCCGTCGTTTTCTTCTTCTTCACCAGACTCTCCACTATCTCCACTTCCACCTCCATTGCTGTTCTCTTCCCTTTCCCCTTCTCTTTCTCCTATCTTTCCTTTTCCTTCTTCTCGGCCTCCAGCCGGATCCATTCCGCCAGTTCAGCCTCTTCCTTCTCCTTTTGTAACTGCTCTGCTTCCTCGGCCTCCTTCCTTTTCTTCTCTGCCATTTTCCTCCGCAATTCTTCTTTTCTCTTCCGTCGTTCCTCCTCCTCATGTTTCTTTTTCTCGGCTTCCTCAGCCTCTTGCTTCTTCCGTTCTTCTTCTTCGGCTGCCTTCCGATCATCCTCTTCTTCCAGTTTGCGCAACTCATTCTCCAAGTCGCTATCACTCGACGGGTCAGATCTGTGGGTCACAGAGTTGGGCGTCATGGTAGCGTTAAGGGATTAAGTTGTGAGAAAGCTTAATTTTTTCCTCAGAGCGGAATTTATACGGAGTTTGAATTGGTTCCCACGATCAAGTCACGTGGCTTCGAGGGCTCAGCCCTAAGGGGGGAATACTGTCACGAGCCAAACCTCAAGAATGGCTGACAGTTCGAACTTAGTATTATTTTCATGAACTCCTATCCACTTTCGAATATCAGTTACTTCGGTTTGTATCAGTCTTTTGCCTTTGGACTTATTCTGACACCTTCCATTTTATTAATTCATACCGCCTTGTCGAAATTTTCTGACAACCATTTAATAGTAAATTTTATATCTTCTAGCCTTGTAAAATTTGCGGACTCCACTTTGATTATTTCTCCGTTTACTACTTTGCTTGTTTTCCTTATCCGATCCTATATTCAGCATCGTATATAAGTAGCACGACTTTGTACTTGGATTCCTTAGTCTGATAATCAAATTAGCAATACGCTACTTTCCTCTGCTCTCTGTTCGTCCTCAGCTCTCTTATATTGTCTGAAATCCGGGTCAAGTGTCAGTAGTCAGCACAACACATAAGTTGAGGCCACGACCCGCTCCTGCGTCCAACGACCGGCTCCTGCCTTACCTCTGTCACACCTCTGTCCAACCGGTCCTTGACGTCGGCTCCCTATCCGTAGCGTTTGCGCGCTTAACAGTGTCACAACATGTGATTGGGTTATATAAGACAGCAGCTAACTGGTCTTTAACCTACTTCAATTAATGAGCTTGAGTATTCTCAAAAGCCCAGTAAGAGAAGGCCAAGATGACTTAAGGTAAGTCAAAGGTAGCACAAGGTTCAAGACAGCAACAATAATACAAGTGAATTCAAGGCAAGGTGAGTAAACATAAGTATTCCAGGAAACAAAGGAAAGATTAAACTTGCATTTAATCTTCCTAATACAAAGTCCTTAAATACTGACTAGATGAAATGATATCAAACTATGAAACTACAACTACAAGTCCAATATCACAATCATGATTCTGATAAATACTAATCTGTCTGCTGATATAACAGCTATCATAGTTAGATATCTGATTGTTCTTATCCAAAACACAATGTCCATAAAATGATCATTGTCTGTTCATCTATCTTATTAGTCCATTCTGAATCAAAACATGAAACCATTCCTCCTAATCCTCCTAATAACATCTGTCCAATTATACTCATCCCAATCAACATCAACTCACTCTTCTTCTATATTGAACTTCCTAATGTACTCTTCCCAATCAAGTAAGGCTGCTTCAGACTGGGTGGCTGTGTTAATGTCTAAGATGATCAAGTCACAGTGGGTGTCAATCAGGTTGATGTTTATAACAGATGTAAAGTGAAGGCACATGTCCAGAGCCATGCTGAGGGAACAGAAGAAGTGTGAGACAAACTCTGAACCACAATCAGAAGTGACATGAGAAGGAACACTGTGCTTAGAGAATATGTGAATGACAAATAACTGTGCCAGTTCTGTGGAAGTGATAGTGTTGTGAGTCAGAATGAATATAGCCTGTGTTGAGAGTCAGTCAATGATAATGAGAATAGTGTCAAAGCCAGAGGAGGAAGGGAGTTTCTCAATGAAGTCCATTGAAATCAAATTCCAAGGGCATTCAGGAATGGGAAGTTGCTTGGGGTTACCATATGGCTTATGGTGCTGAGACTTGGATTGCATACATGGAACACAGGATTTACAGAAAGCCTTGACCTGAGCTTAGATATCAGGCCAGGTATACTTGCATTGGATGAGTTCAAGTATTTTATTCTGACTGAAATGGCCAGAAAGGACATGGTCACTGAAGTGGAATGACATGGGGATCACAACCAAAAATGCTAAACCTTGATTCATGGAACCAGGTACATCTTCATTCAAACTCATGTCAAAAACACCTAAACACATAAGTCTTGGTTTGACAAATAACAACAACAATTTACTCACCAGATATACTAAAAGATACTGCTTCACAAGTGACTTCAGTTGGAAGGGGTTGAGGATCAACTAAAACATTGAAGATCAGATTAGGAAAGAATAGAACAAAAATCAATACTGACATTCATATGCTGTTATGTATATTGATTATATTTAGCATTTGTTCCATCTACAATATGAAGTTGATATTAGCTTTACTTAAGTAATATCACAATTATGTTTTCTCTTTATTTGTCTTTGTATTTTCTAGCTTGTTTTGACTTGTTTATCTTGACTCATTATGACTTGTTATTGTTTGTTTGGTTTGGTTTATGTTTTGATGATATGTGATTATTAAATATAGCTGTGCTATATTTGGACTTATCTTGTGATCAATCAGATGATCAAAGAAGAACTTCTTTAGAAGAACTTCTAAAGCTTCTTTGACAGATTGTGTCTTATATAGTCTAATTAGTGTTAAGGAAGCTGTACACTTCTCTTGTTTCATTAGAAGCCCTTAACCCTAGTTAATATTAGATACAGACTTGTATCATATATAAGTTGTCGACATCTACCAAGGAGAAACATTGTTTCTACTTGGTTAGGTGGAGACTCAATACAAGCCTTTATCTATACAAAGTCGAATTGAACTTAAGCTCTAAGATCTCAATTACTGAAGTCTTTACTATTATAATTGCCATATTATAACTCTGACTTAGTAAATGACTTTGTTGCTTACTGAGAAGGAGTCCCCTTTGATAAGATCAATCCGATACTTATCGCACTAGCTTAGGACCAGGCCAGCATCACTATAACAGATATTGACTTCATCTTAACAAACAAAACACAAATGTTGGTCAGATATTTGGGTTTCACTGATATAATATATGGACTTACAGTGGCCAACATAAGTGCAACAAATTCACAAACAAAAGGATACCTGGACTATTTCATCAATATGAATACTTGGAGCAATCATACATGTGACTGGATCCAACAGTATTGAGACATTTCAAAATTGAAACATCTAGAAATTAGAAAAGGAGGCAGGGCAGTAGCATCATTCTCCACATCTCAAAACACCATTTGTCTCAATGGACATACCATGAGATAGGCACAAAACCACCTGCTTTCTTACACCATCACACCAACTCAATCTGAGTTGCTCTACTATTGTTCTGACATGAAAAAGAAATATAATGAATTTCAATATTGATGAATACTGTTAAAAAACAGATGCCTTACCAACTTTTAGTGGATGGGAAGACTGGGAGACCTGTAATGATTGGAGAGAGGATGACACCTGCAACTGGTTGTGCTTGACCAGATTACCTACCTCTCCATCTGACAATTTGGCTACATGTGCAACAATCATCATTGTAAGGTAGACACAGTTCATATACATCCAATGTCACATGAAGTGACAACTCAGTGACAGGGTTGTTAGCATAGTCCCACAGGCCCTTGGTGCTCATGTCACATCAAGCTGATTAGATTACAGTGTAAATAGACCTATAAACCCAACTGAATCAAACCCCTGTCTCTTGCATATCACTCATGAGTGAGTCTGGAGGTATATGGTGTCCCCTGTATTTCCTCAAGGCTCAAGCAGCTTGCTTTCCACTCAATCTGCTGTGGTATGCATCTACTAAAAACCTGTGAGCTTGACAGGCATACCCATCAAATTTAAATCATGTATTGGTATCAAATCAAAGTCAATAGAAGACTGGGAAACTCACTCTTGTATATGCTCTGCTGCTATTGTTCTTGTTAAGTTTCCTCTGCTATGCCTGGTGAAGTCATCTGAATAGAGAGATGAGCTCTCTTTAATTAAGCATGGTCCCCAACATTATTGATCCAAGACCTCTCTTGCTTTGAGCACCCCCATTCTTCACTCACAGCACATCTTCAATAATTGACACAATGTGTCAGACTCAGCTCTAAGCTGAGGACTGGTGTCAAGAACTGGGTTACTAAAGGAAGGGGGACAGAGCCAATGTTCAAGATTGGGTGTCTAGGACAGAGGAGTAGAGATGACTGATTCAGTTGTTGAACACGGGAGTGGGTCTTGGCCTCAACTTATGTGTTGTGCCACTACTGATGCTGACCCAGATTTTGGAAACAGATAGAGATGGGAGAGTGATGAGAGAGCAGAGGTCAGACAAGGTAGTAACACATGACTTAGTCAATTATCAGACTGAGGAGTACAGTACAAGTTCAACTACTTATATATGAGATGGTGGATAGGGTTGGATAGTAACAAAACAAAGATATTGCAGAAAAAGGATAAGAGCAGAATTATTGTCTGACATTTTGGAAAGGCTAGAAGATAAGAATATCTGAGACATTGGAAGGGAACTAAAAATGACAAGGGGAATGGAACATGACATGACATGGGAAAGTCTGAATACAACACACAAGAAGATATGGGGCAAAGAAGAAGAGTGAAGTGAATGAAGTAGAAGCAAGCTGATGTGATGAGACAGAAAGCAAAACATGCATAAAAAGGTTCTAAGTAAGATATTGCCAACCAGGCCAGTTGGGAGGATTGGGTCGTGACAACTGGGCACATGCCTCAGCCCATGATTTGGGTCAAAAATCTTCTAATTGAATGATAAATTTATTTAAGCTGGAATCAAAAAAAGTGAAACCACAGAATTATGAGGAAGTTGACTATCTATGATACTATGGTTTCACATTTTTGAATAATGTTGCTAGGACATTTATCATAAAAATCATGCTTTTGCACGTGACATTAGATGCATATGAACTGCATCTACCTTAGGAAATGTTGCAAACAACCCTGCATTCTTAGGGCCAAATGGTATGCAAATCATTAGCTGCTGAACATCCTGGACATAGATGACTCACTTCACTAAACAAAAGGTAACTGACTTCCAAACTCTCAATATGGTTCCATGGAAAGCACGCACTATTGGCTCAACCTACAGTGGCTCAAAAAACTGTCCCAATGTTTTCGCATTTTGGACATATTTGCTAATACCAGGGCAGATATATGGCCTAGCATCCTGAAAATATTCACACAGGTACCTTGACATATTGGGAGCATATATTCCCATGATCACATGACCTTGTCCATCAATGAATTAATAATGAATTATCGAAAATATCTACTCATTGGGACAGTTTTTTGACCCTCTGTTATCTACCTACTCAATACTTTGTATGACCTCCTCTTGCCCTGATAACTGCCTCAATCCTTCTGGGCATGGTTTCTATCAGCCTTTGGCACCTTTCTGCTGGAATCTTATTCCACTCCTCTACTAGCCTCTCCCACAATTCAAATACTCCCTTGGGTGGTCTTTCATATGCCTTCAGCTGGTCCTTCAGGTAGGTCCAGAGGTGTTCAATGGGATTTAGGTCAGGGGATTGTGCAGGCCATGGTAGAACTTGAATGTTGTTGTCCACAAACCATTGTTGTCCCAGTTTTGAGGTGTGTTTTGGGTCATTATCCTGCTGGAATATCCTCTCCTCCTCCTCCATCTCCAACTTTTCAAAGCTTTCCACCACCCCATTGTCCAAAATCTCGCAGTATTGCACTGCATCCATATTCCCTTGAACCTCTATCAGCTTTCCTACCCCATTCCACCCCATACACCCCCACACCATCATGTTACCACCTCCTCCATGTTTGACAGTAGGGAGAGTGGTCCTATCTGACAGTGGTTCCCCCCTCTCCTTCCAGGTATACACCTTTCCATCTGACCCAATCCTGTTGATCTTTGTTTCATCTGTCCACAACACCCTCTTCCAGTCCTCCACTGTCCAATTCCTATGTTCATGTGCAAAGTCAAGGCGTTCCTCACGATGTCGCTTTTTGAGTAGAGGTCGTTTGATCTTGGTTACAGAGCAAAATCCATTATCCTGAAGGGTATTTCTGACAGTTTGGGGTGTGACAGGGTCAGACAGAGTAGAGTTAATGAAAGTTGTAGCCTGGACAGCATTGTCTAGCTTTCCAGAGGTTATTTGGTGAATTATTGCTTTTTTATCACGAGGAGAAAGCTTGGAAGGACGTCCTCCCTTGTTGTTTTCCTTGTCCCCATCAACTTCTTTCTTGATCCTCCCAACAGTAGACTTTCCTAGACCAGTTTTATGTTCAATCTGGCGCAAGGAATAGCCATCTTTGAGAAGAGAAGTGACTTGGGAGTATTGGGTAGAGGAGATAGCTTTCATGATGTAGTGGCAGGAAGAAAGACAGTTGTAGCCATCTCAACATGTCAACCAAGGTCACATGATCTTGTTTATTACTCCCACGCCTGCCCTGATGCTCCCCTGGCATGTTACAAGGTAGATACTGGGAGGCTGACAGGGGGTCAAAAAACTGTCCCAATGAGTAGATATTTTCGATAATTCATTATTAATTCATTGATGGACAAGGTCATGTGATCATGGGAATATATGCGCCCAATATGTCAAGGTACCTGTGTGAATATTTTCAGGATGCTAGGCCATATATCTGCCCTGGTATTAGCAAATATGTCCAAAATGCGAAAACATTGGGACAGTTTTTTGAGCCACTGTATTGTCTACTGCTCCCAACATTGACAGTATCTGTTTAGACAAGGATGGGTGGACTGCTCTTCACCTTGCTGCTAGGAATGGGCATACAGAGATTGTCAAAGTCCTGGCTGAGCTCAAGGCAGATCTTAATCTCCAGGGTAAGTCAGATGTATTGTCTACTGCTCCCAACATTGACAGTATCTGTTTAGATAAATATGGAGAGACTGCTCTTCACCTTGCTACTAAAAACATACATGCAGAGATTGCCAAATTTCTAACCAAGCTCAAGGTAAATCTAGAGTAGGAAATAGTTGAAAGTGTTGTAAGGTACATAATGTTTTAGCATATGTACCTGACAGATTCTCATGAGCTGGAAATATTAACAGTAGAATCCAACTATACAATTTAGGAGACATTTGTATAAAATTTTCTTCTTTATGCACAGGAAATTTATAGTACTCTACTATCCACTCCAGTACAATTGTCAGAATATGCCAAATCTCACTAAGTTGCATTGTCAGACATTATAATAGGCACCAAAACTATGTACAACAGAAATGGGCAATTATAATATAATACAATAAAATAATTAGTTTATTATATCACTGTAACAACAGCTAGGCTCCTTATAATGACACCAGGTGACTGATGTATCATGTGATAGCATAGAACTAATGTTATAATTATGCCATAATACCACTGACTTGGTGTTTGGAGATCTATAGTAGTAATAATTAAAGTAAGAGTATTGGAATATTGTTTATTATAATGGAAAGTACAGCTGTTTTGATATTCCAGGACAGATCAATACAATTGCCAATAATAAGTAGAGAAGCCTCAAGATCCAAGATAGGGTTATGATTGTATCTTGAGCTATGACTTTGCTGTAGTTGCTGCTGTTTGCAAATTGGGTGATATTTCTTGGGACTTAGATCAAGAAGTTGATATGGTATAATATCAGAAGGGCACATAGTATATGTGGGTACAGAAGCAGCACTAGTATCTGTATAACTGACATATGGGCACTAAATAGAGTACTCAGGAAGGAGAGGGGAGGTGGGACTTGGGAAAGGAGATTGTTGAAGTAAAGCAAGGAGTTGGAAAACATGGATGGTACCTGAAGGTGGCAATGCTGCTAAATTAGAAAGTCAATTATAATGGATGCTCTAGGCTATATACATAGATGACACCTGTATACTTTGTTATAAGAGTGGTTATATGGTATTAAACTGTTAAATAGCTTACAATTGTTGTATTAGTAGAGAAATCAAAACAACTAAGGTAGAGCTCACATGAGATAGTGGTGATCACATATAGTGACATTACTATAACATCAGGCATGCCACACAAAGGTAATACTTAGATTAAATGCATTCTATGTATTGTCAATCAAAGCTCAACTCTGAGTATTTCATTACTAAATATTCATCTATGCAAGGCCAGGACCCTCAAGAATCCTTGGGAATAGTCATAGGAATGACCTGGTGACCACAATATTTTTTGCTAGCCCATGCAGCTTGGGCTTTGTCAAGGCCTTTTCTGTAGGCATTTGCATATTATAAAGAATGTATCACAAACCTGGGGGCTGGATGGTCAGAGTTTGCATAGCCAATTATATAAACAACCTACTGATAAATACTTATTATTGGCACAGGCTTCAGGTAGGCCAAGGTATTTTTCTTCAAATCATCTTCACTTGAAGATGCAGGAAGTAATCTATACTGCCTCTTTGCATACCCCCAGGCTTGTTCAATGGGATTGAGCTCACAGTGAATTTCAAAGGAAATGAGAAGTAAGCTTGAGTTTGGTTGAGAGGTAGATATGCTGTTATGAGGCTCATCTTGCAGTAAATACACTGGAGCATCCTGGAAATGAGGTATTGAAGAAAACTGCCCACAACAAAAGATTCCTTTATATCTAAGCTACATTTCCTTGGAGGTACATTTTTTTTATCTAGGTCAGAGGCCATACCCCTTATGTTTTTATGCCATTTGTCACACTCAAGGTCATGTGGCCACCACCCTCTTATGTGAGCCCTATCTTACCTTAGTCAATTGGTTTTACAATTTTCGGAGAAAACAACAATGCTTGGGACAAACTCACCTTCCCAGTCATTATCCTTGTTAAGCACACAAATGCTACAGATACAGGAGCTGATGTCAGGGACTGGATCAACAGAGGTGGGACAGAGTTATAGTAGGAGCCAGTCATCAAATGCAGGAGTGGGTTGTGGCCTCAATTTATGTGTTGTGCTAACTACTGATGCTTAACCCAAATTTCAGACAAGGGAGGAGAGCAGAAGACAAATAGAGAGTAGAGAATTTAGCATATTGCTAAGTTGATTATCGACCAAGGAAACCAAATACAAAGTTGTGCTACTCATATATGATATGAGATATAGGATCAGATAAGGAAAACAAAGTAGTAAATAGAGAAATAATAAAAGTGGAGTCCATAAATTTTACAAGGCTAGAAGATATAAAATTTGCTATTAATTGGTTGTTAGAAAATTTCAACAAGGTGGTATGAATTAATGAAACAAGTTTTGTTTCATGTGCCTATGGCACTTGGGTAAGTCTGAGTTTCAAACACAAAATCATTTTTAAGTCAAAACTCTGTTGTCCACCCAGCACCTGTGGGCACCTAGAATTTAGTGTGATGCTGAGCATGAGCATATGTAGCCAAGCGTGGCTGAGTGTGATAAGTGTGAGGCCTAAAATAAAGCATGAAAGTGTTTTCCCTGAGTGTGAGTTGAGTGTGAGCTGATTACAGACTGAGCATGGACTGAGTGTGAACTGAGTGTGTGAGTGTGGACCTGATAGTGGACTGAGTGTAAATTATAGGTGTCTGAGTGTGGGCCAAGTGTGAGTTAGCAGGGGTCAGGCTTCAAGCTTCAAGAGTCCAATATCCAAGCATGGATCCAAGCATGGCTCTAAGCATGGTCATTGCAGCCTGAGTGTGAGGTGGGCATGATGGTGAGTGTGGTAAGTGTGATATGTAGCATGAAATAGTACTATAAGCATGATGCAGACCTCATTGAGCATGAAAAACCTGCCATAGCTCTACAACTGAGCATGGGTGAACATCTGCAGGCACAAAAGCATGATGAAGTGGGAAGATGCATGATGGAGCATGAAAAATGTGCTGGGAAGCATAAAGGTGAGCGAGATTCTCTGATATCCTATTACTCCTATATCATCTCTCATATCTACTACTACCCAAATCAGCATACTGGTACCAACATGTTCAGTATTTTTTACAGCAACCCCACTCTGATAATGACTCTAGTGTTGGGTTGGTGAAATGGCAAGTTACTTTGCCCTACATCTTATGATTAAGGCCCTAACCCATATAGATAAGATCACCTACCAGCTTATCTGGCTGAGATTAAACATCAAGCATGAGTAGACCCTCCACCCTTCCACACTTAGCATGAGGGAGTTACACTAAAAACACATTACCCCTTCACCTGTGCCTCAGGAGCAGGGAGAAGCTCTTTATGTAAATCTCAATTTGTGAGATAACTGGTGTTGTGCTCAGGTGTACATTAAGTGCCCTTGTGTGCATAGTGTGTATAGTGGTTTAAATTTTTTTTTACACTTATAAAGTGTTTAAGCAGCTGTCATGAAAATTGAAGTTTATTTATTTAATTTGATCCTGATTTCTGAGTGGGGGCAAGACACCTTCTTTCCCGCGCCCATCGCACGTTTAAGCGCCCATGCGCGTGCAAGATATACTTACCTATGAGCTGCAATGATTAGTTTAAGTTTTGAACTTAGAATATAATTTTAAAGTAGTTCTGCTCTTTTCCCATGCCTTGGATAAGGTCAATTCAAATTGGTTTGAAATAGGGACTGTCACGGATACGTGACAACCGGGTATCTGCAGGTAATGATCCATGATGACTGGATTGGGTCAGGTTGGATACCAGTTTGCCAGATACCTGTGGTAACCTGACAGGAACCAGTTAAAAATAGATATATAGTCTATATATGGGAGCTTTTGAGACTCCAAATCAAATTATTGATGTAAACATGTCAGATAATGAACACGACCCTGTGTTCAAGCTTCTCACCCCTTGTAGTCCCTTCCTGCATTGATATGCCTTGTATGAAATCAAGGCTTCCCTCTCATCCTGCTTCAGGGCCACCATCTAGGGGTTCAAGTGGCAGCAGGGCTGTCACACCACACATTTCTCGGGCCCAGACACCCGAGACTAGGGCTTCAAGTGATGAAGAAGATAATGCCAGACCACTCATCCCTGTACAATTCTCTCCTGTCAAACAGTGTCAGAAGGCAAAGGCTGCTAATCAAGTGGCTGATAAGCATGATCTTGATATCTGGGACCTGCCAGATGATGAAATTATTAGTATGTACATTCACAACCACTTCAAAAATTTATTAATATATATAATCCAATAATTCTAGAGGCTTCATTTGCACATCTTAAGTCTCTTGCATACCAGCACTTTAACATCACCCTTGACTGTGTTCTCAAGGATGATGAGCCTTCTGAACTGGTATTTATCTTCACCTGTAAAACCAATCCAGACTGTCATACAGCACATCATTGGGGACGCATGAAGACACACGCAGGGACTGGAAACCTTCAGAAGAGCATCAAGGCCTGCAACCAGCTGAATGGACTCACTGAAGATGGCTCATTATTGGTCCCACATCAATCTGACTCTGATTATATTCCTTACTCTGAATCAGCTCACTGAGCAATTATTTCATTACAGTGTGCTGTGAATCAGCGCCCATTCAACTCAGTCAAGGATGGGCTTTATCATCTTGAAGTTGCTATGCTCTGAAAGGGAACAGTCCTTCCAAGTCCTGAGCAAGTTGGTCATGATACCTGACTTTTATATCGTGAAGTGTCTGGTATTGTTCATACTCAACTCATGGTATGTTTGTATTTTTCTCACTCTACTTTAGAGACTGATCAGAGCAGTCAATTACTGGTGGTATCCATCTTGTTCTGGATGGATGGACAGCACCAATTGTAGTATCATATCTGGGCCTTGTCGTTATTTGGTCTGAACAGGGTACAATCTATCGGACAGTACTGGAGTTTATTAGGTAAGCAATAATATTATTCTAACCCAGAGTATGAATTAAATTTGCTTAATAATAGGTTAAAACACAAGCACACTGGTGAATATCTTGCTAAGGTTGTTTTTGACTGTCTGAAATGTTGGGGATTGACAAAGAAGGTGAGTAATCTCAATATTTTAATTGACTGGATATGTTTACCAATCAAACTCTAGCTATTTTCTATATGCATGGATAATGCAGCAAACTGCAATAAGCTTGTAGAGTTTCTTCCTCAGCATATACCATCATTTCCTGGTCCAAAAGCTCATACTCAGTGCATGGCCCATATTTTGAATTTGGTAGCAAAGGTGCAGTATTTAATTTAAGCTTGACATTTACCATTATAATAATTTACTTTGCTTAGATGTTTATGTCATTTTTCTTTAAGAAGGGCAAGAAGAAGTTGAACCAGGCCATCATTTCTGATGATGGTTTAGTCTCAGTGGATGATCATTCAATATTCGTAGCAGATCAGGTTGTCGAGGATGAGGATGATGAAGATGATGGAGTGCTCGAAGAAGATGATGGTCATGCTATTTTTAATCAGGAAGCTGTACTGGCACTCCGTCAGCCAGCAATTATGCAGATGCAAGCAAGGGAAGAGCCTGTTACTGCTACTCCTGCTCAGCTCCATACAGCTGAGGGTATTATGCCTCAGGTGTGTCTTTTATACTTGCAATGTGTACTTTTCTAATAATATTTAGGTCTCTAGTCTTGCTTGTTGTATTCATGACTTACCTACTCTCCATGAGCAGTTTGATGAGTTAGTCAGCAAAAATCCCAGGCTTGATGGTGCTAAACGTTCGCTCAATTGCTGGGTGGCAACTCACTGGAATTCAGATTTCCTTTGTCTTAATGCTTATGTTTATTTCCAAAAGGAGGTTGAGACAATGACTGGGATTTCTGACAATAATCTGACACAGTACCGGTTATCAGCTGACCAGTGGAAGATAGTAACTGATCTCCTTCCTGTTCTTGAGGTATGTGTTAAAATTACCATTAAGACATGAGCTAATAGTATTCTAGATTTTCAAAGAAGCAACTGATCTATTTTCAAAGGCTGAAGTTCCCCTCATTGTTGATGCCTTTCCACTCCTACTGGATATCCAAACATATCTTGTCAATGTGCATGAGGATGATGATGACGAGTTATCGCCAGTTATTCACATTGCAGCTCAAGCTGCAATTTCGATGGTTAACAAGTATATCACACTTTGCGAAGAGTGTGAAATTTATTTCATCGCAATTGGTATGTTACTTTCTCTGTGAGTATAAGAGGTGTATTTATGCATTTCTAGTCATGTGCCCTGATCGAAAGCTGCAGTGGTTTAAGGACAATGGTTTTTCATGTGCTGTTATTTCACAACTCAAACAGACTGTAATTGATCAGTGGGAGCAAAACTACCAACCTGACCTCACACCTGACTCAGGAAGTGACTCAGCAGTACATAATCCCATCTCTATTAATATTAATTCTTACTGTTAATTTAGTGAGTCACTAACAAATACATGAAGAAACCCACTGCAGCAAAATCAACAGCAGGGAAACTGGATGACATTCGCACTTACCTGAAAGAGCCAGTCATCCAGTCTTCAACAGTCATTGATTCGGGGGGGTATATGAAGTGGTGGAACACTACTGCAACCAGTCGTCCCAATCTTGCAAGGATGGGAATGAACTACTGCAGTGCTCCAGGCTCATACATTTCTCACACTCAATCCTTCCTTATCTGATATCTACTAGCATCATCTGTTGATGCCAAGCGGGCATTTTCAGTTGGCCAATGACAAATCAATTTTATGCAACACAATATGTCTCCAAGCACTTTCAAAGCTCGGATGGGTCTTGGGTCATGGTATGGAAGCCCACTTTTCCTAGGTATCAAGGCAGCTGCAGCAATCATCGAAGGTAAAGTATCAGAAGATTCAGATGAGGAATGAGTTGATAAGCACTGCTATCTGTGAGCTTCAGTGGGCTGAAGGAAAGGAAGAAATGTATTTGTACGATCTATGAGTCCGTTCGCCATCTCAATTTATATGTTGTTCTGTAGCCCCAGTCAATGCGTTTTTAATGAGCCCACTTTGATAGAAATCGACCAAGAATTGAGGAAGATATGGTGAGTCGAGTGTTGATGAATGCCTCAATCCCCCCCAATATTTGTGAATATTTGGTCAAATTTGAAAGTCCCGTAGTGCACTCAATTTTGCGTATTTTTGCTCGAAACTTATACCAAAATTATCAGACAAGTCTATTCAATCTATATACATGCTCGCCCGAACAAAACGGGTTACTTGTATCTGCAGATGAACCTGCTATCTGCAGATACCCATCTGAAGCCATCCATGACTGCACCATCTGATGGTACCAGTCACGGATTGGTAACATTACAACCCATGATGGACCCTAGTTTGAAAGATCACTGGCTTTCTTGCACCCATGTCAATACAATGCAGGTGCTTGTGGTTTACTTTCTCGCACTCATTGAGCATTTAAGCGCCCATCCTTGCACAATTAGCATAGTTATTCATTCAGTTTCAGCATAACTATTCATTCAATTTCAGCCTAAATACTCAATGAACAAAACATTCTATCATAATCTCTAAATGTAGATGAGACTGCCTCTCTCCTATGCATTTACCCCTGATTTTTGAGTGGGTAAACTGTGTGATTTGGCCATTAGTTAGTTTCTCACATTAATTGAGTGTTTAAGCACCCACATGCACTCATAATCTCATGCATACAACGTGTGAGCTAATGGCATGCAGTTTCTCATGTGCTTTGAGCATCCCAGCTATGCCTCCATCACCCACACTGATGGCTTTCTTGTGCTTGATGTGTAGATAGGTGCTTGTTGATGCACTGTGTTCCAGCTGCCAGTTAGTTTCTTATTTCTTACCCTTTATGTGCATTTAAGTGTGCATAAGTGCATATTACATTTATCTCCTTGTTCTTGTGCTGAAATATGCATTTTATGTGCTTAAACTCATGCAGGATACCCACCAAGGGCCAGTGCAATAACCATCAACACCAGCAGCAGCCCTGGGGAGGCCCTATCAATCAATCCAAACAACCACATGTAAAGCACTCTCAGAATTATGGGGCACTGAAGCTTACTAATTATGACTAAGCCTGACAAAATCTGAGTCAACACCCACTTCTTCCCACATGATTTCCAGTAATTTATTAATGGAAGATGTCAAGATAAGTCCAAAGGCAAAAGTCTGATAAAGCTGATATGTGAAAGTGGATAAAAATTCAAGGAATAATACTAAGTCTGAATCATGAGCTGTTATTGATTATCAGCTCATAACAGTATTTTCCCCTTAGGGCTGAGCCCTCAAAGCTACATGACATAATCATGGGAACCAATTCAAACTCCATATAAATTCCACTCTGAGGGGAAAAATAAGCTTTCTCACAACTTAACTCTCTATCTTTACTATGGCACCTAGCTCCACTACTCAAAGATCTGACCTGATGAGCAACAGCAACTTGGAGACCAAGTTGTGCAAAATGGAGGAGGAGAATAAATAGAAAGTGGCCAAGGAGGAGGAATGGTGACAAAAGGAAGCAAAGGAGATAGAACTGACAAGACAAGAGGAAGAGGTGAGGAAGGAGGAGTTGATGAGGAAGATGGCTGAGAAGAAGTGTAAAGAGGCAGAGGAAGCAGAGAGGAAGAAGAGAGAGACCAAGGAGGCTGTGTGGCTACAGAGGGAGAAAGAAGAGGCTGAGCTCACTGAGTGGATTTGGCTAGAGGTCAAGAAGAAGGAGAAGGAAGGGCAGAAAATAGAGAATGGGAAAGGAAAGAAAAGGGCAATGAAGGTAGAGGTTGAAATAGTGGAGAGCCCAGCTTAGAAGATGAAGATGACCAAAAATACAGAAGTGGGAACTGGGACTAGGAAGCCCCTTATGAATCCAATGAGTGGGCCAGCTGAAACAGTTATGACCCAACAGTGGAGTATAGCTGTGGGTCCATCCAAGTACCACCTGACAGAGGTGGACAAGCACACAGACAATCTGGAATAGATGCCTGGCTTGGGACTTGCTGTCATTGATGGCTATGAGGCCACTGCCCTAAGAAAGCAGGGACAATGCCAAAGGTGGCAAGATCAAGAGGGGTGGAGACAATGAGTGTGGGCAGTGTTTGTAGTTGGGAAAAAACTGCACTGAGCAAAGTGACATATGAGTAATTGCCAATATTTTGATATGGCTCAGCTAAATCAATAGGACAGTGGCAAATATATGTGTGAACCATGTCACACATCCAAGCAGAAGTGTGTGATGCCAATGAAGGCTGACAAGCAGCCTCATGAGCAGACCTATGAGCTTATCATCAAGCAAAGGAAGATCCATGCCATGCAATCAGCTATCTTGAAGGAGTTGAAGGGTATTCAGGCTGAGCTGGGAACTTGGCACTTGGCAGTTGTGTCAAGTATCCAGTCCCAGACTAAGGTTGTGGATGGGTTGGCCAAAGACTTTGAGGAATTCTATGACTGACTTGTCCTAGGTGATAAGGTCATAGATGATGAGGCACATAAGAAGGCCCAGGCAGAGTTGGTGTTATGATGATGCTGGCCTGGTCCTAAGCTGGCACAATAAGTATCAAGTAGATCTTATCAAAGGGGACTCCTTCTCGGTAAGTGACAAAGTCGTTTACTAAGTCAGAGTTATAATACGGCAATTATAATAATAAGACTTTGGTAATTGAGATCTTAATAACTTAAGTTTCAATTCGACTTTGTATAGATAAAGGCTGGTATTGAGTCTCCACCTAACCAAGTAGAAACAATGTTTCTCCTTGGTAGATGTTGATGACTTATATACAATACAAGTCTGTATCTATTATTAACTAGGGCTAAGGGCTTCTAATGAAGAAGAGAAGCGTACAGCTTCCTTAACGCTAATTAAACTATATAAGACACAATCTGTCAAAGAAGCTTTAAAAGTTCTTCTTTGATCATCTGATCGATCATAAGGTAAGTCCAAATGTAGTGCAGCTATATTTAATAATCACATGTCATCAAAGGGTAAACAAAACCAAACAAGTCATAACTAGACAAAGTAAACAAGTCAAAACAAACTAAAGAAAACAATAACAAATAGAAAGAAAACATAATTGCAATATTACTTAAGTAAAGCTAATATCGACTTCGTATTGTAGATGGAACAAATGCTAGATATAATCAATATACATAACATTATCCCTTTCCTAGCTAAGATGTTCACATCTTAGTAACTATTTAAGTCACTAAGGTAAATTACCTTCACCATCTATGTTGAAGTTGGCCTTATCATCATAATGAGATTCATAATTGCCATCTTTGTATGGGGGTGTAAGGGGGTGGTCTCCCTCATAGATGCGAGAAGTTCGACTATGATGGGGACGTCTGTTCAGACTGCATCCTCAATGGTTTGGATGGGAGGAATGGACTGAGGTCTGGACACAACCATACTGTCTTCCTCATGGTGTGGGTTTATGGCCTCATCGCAGTGTAAAAGGAGGGTTGTAGGTGGGGCCGAGAGTGGTGGTGTTAACAGCCGTGGATGTTGGATTATGTCGTTCAGATTGAAGTCTGTCGATATTGGTGATGGGGGTGCCATGATTGCCGGTTGGTACACTGGACTGGTGGGGCTGTACTCTGTCAGGTGGTAGATCTGTAATAAGACCATGGATATTTGGAAAAAGGGCCTTGTGGAAGAAGGGCCTTTAATTGGTCGCATCAGTGGTTTAACCAGATGATGGTTGATTTTGTACTGTTGACAAATAGGGCATCCTTTCACATAGTTCTGAATATATGTGTTCATTCCAGGCCAGTAAACTAATTTAGATAGTTTACAGAACATTTCGGCTGTTCCTGGGTATCCTGATGTCTCATGATCATGTACACATTGTAGAAGTCTTCTTTTTAGTTTGGCATCTTCAGGTATCACATGTCTTCCCTGATATTTATAAATGCCATCATCTTCTGTAAATCTTCCAGATGGGGCGATCTTTGTTTGTTTATTTTTAATTTCTTTTTTAATTTCCTCAGAAAGGAAGTTAATGAATTTTTCTGATGGTATCACAACTAGATCTTCATTATCTTTTCCATCTGGGACTAGGTCTGGTCTTCTACTCAATGCATCAGCAAGAGTATTTTTGTTACCAGCCAAGTGCTTTATGGAGTAATAGAATTGTGTCATGTACAGCATCTATCTGGCTTGTCTTTGATTTAATTGTTGTGGTTCTCACCATCTGGTGAGATTCTCATGATCAGACCATATGATGATAGGGTGTGCTGATCCTTCGAGGTAGTGTTGCCATTCCTTTAGTGCTCTAATAATAGCAAGGAATTCTTGGTCGGACACATGATAGTTTCGTTCCACAGGGTTAAGGGTTTGTGAATAATAAGCCACAGGGTGTTTATCTCCATTTGAATCTCTTTGGAGTAGTACTGCACTGGTAGCAAATGCTGATGCATCACATTCGATTTCGAATGGCTTTGATTCATCAACTATTTGTAGTATAGGTTGCTTAAGGAATTGTTCCTTTAGCTTCTCAAAGCTTGTCTGTGCTTCTGGGTTCCATTCGAATTTCGTTGTTTTACAAAGTAATGTATTAAGTGGTTGTGCGATAGCTGAGAAGTTGTGGATGAATTTGCAATAGAAGTTGCAGAAACCAATAAACTGTCTGATATTTCAGACAGACTTGGGTACAGGCCAATCCTGTATTCCCTTAAGTTTAACTGGATCCATCTCAATAGAGTCAGGAGTTATGATAACTCCGAGATACTCTAGACGTTGCTTCTTGAATTCGCATTTCTCAGTCTTTAAATACAACTCATTCTGTTGTAGAATCTTTAAGACTTGTTTAGTAAGTCTTTTGAGTTGTTCCTTTGTTTTCGCATGGATAAGGATGTCATCCATATAGATAATAACTCCGCCTTTCTCAGTGAGGTCTTTAAAGATGTGATCCATCATGGATTGGAAGGTAGCGGGTGAATTCATCATTCCAAAGAACATGACCGTGGGTTTGTATAACCCATTATGAGTGCGGAATGCCACTTTCCATTCATGTCCTTCATGGATTCGGACATTATTGTATCCTAGTCAGACATCTAACTTGGTAAACCAATTAGATCCTTTGAGTTTATCCATGATTTGTGATATGCTTGGTATTGGGTGAGCATTCTTTATCATATTCTTGTTAAGGAATTGATAGTCTTGACATGGGCATAAGTCTCCTCCTTTCTTTCCTACAAAGAAGAAAGAAGAGGCCATCAGTGACTTGGATTTCTGAATATATTCCTTTCGTAGGTTTTCAGAAATAAACTTGTCAAGTTCAGTTCTCTCCTGGGGTGTCAGGTGATAAACTGGCATGCATTTGGGTTCAAATTCGGGTATAGTCTCGATTTTATGATCCCAGGGACATCTGGGTGGTAATTTCTCAGATTCATCTTTGTTGAAGACTTTGAGAAACTGATGAAATTTCTTTGGTATGGCTTTCACAGGGTTTGATTCCTGTTTTGGTTTAGTTGCCAAATTGTGAAGTTGTTGTGATGTGTTAGATTTCACATTGATTTCATAATACAACTGATTGATGGAATCAGTTTTCACTTTGGTTAATTTGATTGTGTGAGAGTTTTCATCTTGCCAACATAATGACAGTTTCTGCCAATCAACGTCAGGGTTGAATCTCTTTAACCATGTGATTCCTAAGAATAGTTGGTTTGATCCAAGTTTGACTATTCTTGGAGAGATCGTCATAATCTTGTTGTTCACTTCTATTTTTAATTTTGTATAGTGAGTACAACTTCCTGATATGTTTTGTATTCCATCAGCGTTACAGATTTTGATTGCCTTCTTCATTTTGAATTTTGGCAAGTTGTAGGTATTGACTAGTTGTGGGTCGATAAATTCTCCACTAGCTCCTGAGTCAAGTAGTGCTTGTAGGTTGTGTTTTGCTTTGGTTGTATGGAGCAATATTGGTACATGTACTGTTAATCCTTTGTTTGATTGAAGATCAATGATGTCTATCTGATCTTCATGAGTACTCAAAAAATTTCATTTGAGTATTCTTGAAATGGATCATCTTCGTCACTAGCTTGATCTATTTCGTAAACCATGGCATCAGGATCTTTCCTTTTAGGCTTGAAAGGTCTACGATTCCCTTGTTTCAGTTTGGACTGGGACTTCTGCATCTGCTTTGATCCCATGTTTGTCTTTCCTCTCAACTTAAACCAAACCTTCCTTGCCAGACAAGATTTAGCGAAATGTCCTTTCTTGTGGCAGAAGAAGCATTCTCATCTTTTGAGTGCAATTCTCTGCTCATCAGTGAGAACATTATTGATGATGTGGGAGTATAGTGAACCATAGACATCTCTGTCTATGTTGCTTGGTCCTTCATTGTACATTTGGTTGATGTCCTCTCCTTCACTCTCCTCTTCTTCAGGATTATCATCATCCTCTGCACCAAGTTCGTATATACCTCTGTTGTCTGCTTCCCAATCATCTTTGACTGATAATTGGTATATGCTTCTTGATATTCTGTCGATATCCATGTCCCACTTGGATCATCTGGGTCTAGATATGGGTTGACTATAGATGTCATTATATCGTGGTTGAGGTCCATGTGGTCTACTATTCTTTTTGGTCTTTCTTGATCTGTTTGAAGATCCTGGATTAGAATTTCCAATGCGGTATCTCCTTTGCTCTTGGACAACTTTGTATGCCTGTCTTGCAGCAGTTTTCCACTCGTCGAGGGTTTGGGGGTCAGATTGGATTGCTTCAAATCCAACATCATTGTCAAGTCCTTTGGCAAAGTAGGATTAGAGAGAAGTGCTGTCAGTAAGTCCTACACGTGAGGCAAGGACGGAAAAATTGGTGATGTATTCTTTGATGTATTTGTTTCATTGTCTGTAATAATGGAGCCCTCTTTCAGCCTCAAAGCTCTGTTGTGTTGGAGCAAATGACTGTTCGAGTGCATTCTTGAACTGGTCAAAGGTGTGTGGGACATGTCCTGCTTGGGTAGCTGCAGCTGCTTGACTAAGTCTGTAATCCTGTTGCCATAACTTGGCGGCTCCATCGAGTAATCCAAGGGTGTAGTTGATTCTTGCTTGATCATCTGTGACACCATATGAGTCGAAGTAGAGTTCGACTTCAGCCATCCATGGTCTGTAATAGCTTGGGTTGCCATCAAACCTGTTGGGCTTTGGGTATTTAAGCTGGAATCCTGGCTGAGGTTGTGCCATGTTTGGGTTTGGTGGGGGGTTTGGATTAGGATTTGGTGGTCCTCCTCCTGGTCCTCCTGGTCCTCCTGGTCCTCTAGGCAGATTACCTCCGGGACTTGGTGGTGGCAGTGTAGGGCTTCTTCAATTTGAAGAACCTCCTGTGTTGGTGACAGCTGCCTTTGCTTTCCCTTTTGTTTGGGTGTTAGTGGGTATGGTGATGGTGGTAATGGCTGTAGTAACATTAGGATTGGTTGTTGGTAGGGTACTGGTACTGGCAATACCAGTGGGGGAATTGGTAAAGCTAAAGGGGATAGGGTTCATAATGGGACTGAGGAACCTTGGGCTATGTCCAAAGGCTGGGCTCGAGGAGTAAGAAGGGGGTCTATCAACTCTGGGCTTCTCTGGGGATTTGAGTTTGAGATTATCAATTGCCCTTGCGAGTGCTTCTGCTTCCTCTTCTGTTTGATTTCCTTCAGATTCCTGTTGGCTTCTATTTCCACTATCTGTTCCTTCTTTGTCTTCTTCTTCTTTGTTGTCTTCATCAGCTTCACATTCTTCTGAGCTTGGAGTGTCAACTCTGGGCTCTGAATTATTTTCTTGAGAGGTTTCTCCAGTTCTTGGGGTAATGTCAAGGACTGGTTCTGGTTCGATGGTCCTGCTAGATTCTGCAGGGGTTTCTGGAAATGGAGTTTGTTGTCTTCTTGCTTCTTCAGTGTACTGTTGTGGGGTAACATCTCAAAGTTCTTCAAGACCAGCTCCTCTTTCGATTTGCTGTTTGACAGTTCTGTGAAGTTTCTTGTGACCAAATGCAGCGAATTCAGCTTCAAGGATCCCTTCCTGTTCTTTCTTGATTGGGATGTAGGCAACTTTCCCTTTATGTTCTTTGATGTATTAGAATCTTCCTGATCTTTTATTTCTGTAGAATCTTGTTCTTCAGGTTTCACTGTAGTAGGTACTGTAGGATTCTTCTGGAAATTCCCTTCTTGTGAAGATTTTGACCTGTCTTGCAAACTCTGCTGGGTCCATTATGGACTATGTTTATGGGTGCCTATAGAGACACCTGGTATGGTTTTAAATGGTAAATTGTCCTTAAGACAATTATCACACTTGCAGTTTGATTCTGCCATGATTGGAAAATTAGTTTATAGTCGCTTTGGACTCACTTTTATAGTCACTAGGACTGTGTATTTATAGTCTCTTAAGACTTTCAACAGATAAACTGTCTTCCAAGTATTTACCCTCAGGTCTGGTATTCTTCAGAGATATGCCTAATCTTCTGGCAAATTTCTCCCTTCTGAGTATCTACCCTTGGGTCTGGTATCTTATTTGAGATTCAGGTACAATGACCTTAGCTCTCACAAGCCTCCAAATGTTTTTAAGAGCATGGGAAATCGCTCAGATCAATAAGAGTGATCCTCAACTGTTCCACTAGTTGGCAATGTGTGTTGACCCCCTCTTTGTTGTTATGCACAATAGTTTTGGGACAGTTTGTGCAATAACCACGATAACCCAAATCGACAGTGTTTGCAACATTGTTGGGTTACTGGGCAAAGTAATGGCTCTGTGCTAACAGAGAAGGATCATTTTTACTTAATGTTATGATGATGCTGGCCTGGTCCTAAGCTGGCACAATAAGTATCAAGTAGATCTTATCAAAGGGGACTCCTTCTTGGTAAGCAACAAAGTCGTTTACTAAGTCAGAGTTATAATACGGCGATTATAATAATAAGATTTTGGTAATTGAGATCTTAATGACTTAAGTTTCAATTCGACTTTGTATAGATAAAGGCTTGTATTGAGTCTCCACCTAACCAAGTAGAAACAATGTTTCTCCTTGGTAGATGTTGACGACTTATATATGATACAAGTCTGTATCTATTATTAACTAGGGCTAAGGGCTTCTAATGAAGAAGAGGAGAAGCATACAGCTTCCTTAACACTAATTAAACTATATAAGACACAATCTGTCAAAGAAGCTTTAGAAGTTCTTCTTTGATCATCTGATCGATCATAAGGTAAGTCCAAATGTAGTGCAGCTATATTTAATAATCACATGTCATCAAAGGGTAAACAAAACCAAACAAGTCATAACTAGACAAAGTAAACAAGTCAAAACAAACTAAAGAAAACAATAACAAATAGAAAGAAAACATAATTGCAATATTACTTAAGTAAGGCTAATATTGACTTCGTATTGTAGATGGAACAAATGCTAGATATAATCAATATACATAACAAAAAGAGGATATTCTTTAATCCCTGAACAACCCATGGCCATTCAGTCTCCTGGAGTCAATCAGACTCTAAAAACACATAACTATCAGATGCATGAATGATTAAAATCGATTATATGAGAATATTTATATCAATCATTTCTATTCCCAATAGACTATAAGCCATCAAATAATAATCTCCCAAGTGATAAGGTAATAGAGCCTTATTGGGGGAGCTCAAAGTTTAGTGATTTGGAAAACTTTGTGTTAGCTGTTTTCATAGACCTTTCTTTGAAGGGTCTGGGAGGAATAGAGCCTGCTAGAGACAAGCTCCAGCTACTGACTCTCCAATACCATCTAGGTGGAGAGGCAAAGAAAATGTATATACAACATGCTATAAATGTCAACCATACTAAAATACACTGGACATTTGAAGAGGCAATCTGCACTTTGTATGATCACTTTGTTCTACCAGCTAATATGCATAATACCCAAGAGAGCCTCAAGAGAATTTGTTACAACTCCCACCTAGGAGTCCAAGGATACTATGATGCCATTATGGATA
Organism: Leucocoprinus leucothites; assembly: GCA_013368445.1. Lineage (NCBI taxonomy): Eukaryota > Fungi > Basidiomycota > Agaricomycetes > Agaricales > Agaricaceae > Leucocoprinus > Leucocoprinus leucothites. Next base: position 164,889 of record JAACJO010000037.1, read on the forward strand.
GTGCACAGTGTATGACTGCACACTCTGATGATTATATGCTAGTGGAAGTATTCCTAGAAGGAATACCTCAAGACATGAAAACAGATATGCTATTCTACAATGGACTTTCCCCAGAAGTCCATTCATTAGAAGAGTTCATGTCATATGCCATCTCATATGAAATGAGATGAAAAACTATGGCTTTCTATCATAAAGCCCTTAATAATGGTAAGAGCATTGAACCATTAATGCACAATGCAAGACCTTAGAACCCAAAAGGCTTGGAACACAAGTTGATGGCCTTTGTGCCAAGGAAGTTTGTCAATAGGCAAACTTCCATTTCATCAAAGGAGCTTCATTTCTTGAAATCAAAATGATCTCCAGACAGTCATCCACTGAATGGTAGACCTAGTAAAGAAATGAACCCAAAGGCTAGATCATCTAAATCCAACCAAAACATGAACTGAGCTCCAGTGATGGCAAGCAGAAAGAAGGCAGAGAGTAAGAATGTATCTTGCTATAGTTGCAGGGGACCTCATTATGCTAATGAGTGCCCTAATAGAAAATTGTATCTGTGTGCAGCCCACACAGAGATCCTGTATGAGGAGAGACCTCAATCTGAGAATATGGATGAGGCAGATTCTATTATTGCTGAAACAGCAATAATTGACATGACAGCAGAAGAAGATGAGCATTCTATAGCTGTGACAGAACACAGTGATGACCTTGTCAAAGTAGGGGTTATTGAATTGGACTATGGATTGGGTGAAGAAGACAGTGACTTTCTCAGATCCATATGCAATGGATCCCTGACAGAGATAATGTCAGATATGGATCTGACATTGGAATATTGGAGATACCTGAAACTAATACATCCATGGAAGTTGACATGGATAATACTAGTGGTCTTAGGGCTATGACAGATAGCCCTACTAGTGAAAATAACATCTGTATGTGAAAGATCACACTACAGAAAAATAAAGATAAGATCCTTCATCCACAATTACCAACAAAGGATAAGCAATGTCTCACATCCTTTGTCAACAACAATGGAGTTGATGCTTGGACACTATGGGATTCCAGATGTATGACATCTGGAATGACACCTACATTCACTCATGTAGCAAACATAAGGGTAAATAATTTAATTGATGAACATAAGCTCCAACTTGGCATGGTCAGAAGCCATGCTACTGGCAAATTTGGAGCTAAGGTTGACCTAACAATTTGAGGTTGACCATATCCTTGCTACCTTGATGTAGCAAATTTTGATTGTTATAACATTATACTAGGAACACTGTTCATACATAAACATAGAGTGAAGTTGGACTTGGAGAAGTCCACAGTTGTTATCAATGGGAGTGAGCTCCCAGCTGAGGACATAGTGGGTGACAAATATTCATAAATTTGACACCATAGGGTAACAGATAAATACCCAATGCAAAAATGACTATTGGAGGGTAAGGGTACCACTTGAGTCATAAAAGTAACCCTTGAGGAGGTACCTGAAGACCTGATAACCAACAAAGGGGACACATTGCCCCCTAATCATCCTCATGTACTTTTAAGGACCACTAGAAGGGAAGACCATGTCTTCCCTAAATTCAATAAAGGCAATGGATGTTATAAACATTGATTTGATTGATGCCCATTGTGACTTGATTGTCTTAGACATCAACACAGCCACCTGGTCTGAAGCAGCATTACTCAATTGGGAAGAGTATATTAGAAAGTTCAATGTGGAAGAAGAACAGTTCAATGTCAATTGGAATGAATACAACTGGACAGATGTTATCAAAAGAATTAGGAGGAATAGTTCTGCAGTATGATGAAGAATGGACTAATGAGATTGTTGAACAGACTATGATTGTTTTATGGACATTGTGTTTGGATTAGAACAATTAGATATCTAACTATGATAGCTGTTACATCAGTGGAAAGATTAGTATTTATCAGAATCAGGATAGTGATATAGGACCTGTAGTGGTAGTTTCATAGTTTGATATTGTTTCAGTTCATTAGTATTTAAGGATCTTGTATTATGAAGATTAAACTTGTGTTTAATCTTTCCTTTGTTTCCCAGAATACTTGTGTTTACTCACCTTGCCTTGAATTCACTTGCATTATTGTTGTTGTCTTGAACCTTGTGCTACCTTTGACTGATCTTAAGTCATCTTGGCCTTCTCTTACTGGGCTTTTGAGAATACTCAAGCTCATTAATCAAAGTAGGTTAAAGACCAGTTAGCCACTGTCTCATGTAACCCAATCATGTGTTGTGATGTGTGATGTTACTAGGTGCTCTGACTATAAATCTTAACAATAAGATTAAACTTCCTACTATGCTGATTCTAGTAGTATCCCCTCAACAAACCCATTGCATTTGGTTCTCATTGCCTAGTTGGTGTACCATCCAACACCTCTTACAAGCTAGTATTGCTTTGTGCTACACCCAAGCAGAACACTGAACTAATCTATAACCAGCAAGCCTCTGATTAGGAATTACACCTGAGAGTTATACATCACCCCTAGTGCATGCCAAAGAACTGACCTGATTCCTTGCATACAAACTACAAAGGCAGTCAATCAGAAGAGTCTGACCATGAGTGTCCAACTAGCAGACTAACATCATCTGAAGAACCTAAATCACCATCATGGATCAGTGAGATCAATGATCAAACTGAAAATTATTCCACCTCAGGGTCCCACTAGGAAGGTCTAATTAGTAATAGTAGTTGAATCAAATACCCTGTCAAATTTGACAGCTTTCCTGGCCTGTCCCCAATGGCTTCTTAAAAGCTGAAAAAAGGTGGCAACTTAGGCTGTTCTCCACTGTCTGGTCTCAGACCTTTCAGCTATTGCTCTCCCCCAAGCCACTCAGCAGCACCTTCGGACCTCTCCATAGTCCTTCTGTCCCCTTCCATTCCCTACCTCCTTGCCCTTTTCCCACCATCCTCTCCTATTAACAATCACCATTCCCACCATCTTTTCTGCCTCCTGCCTTTGTGACAGAGTGACATCCAGTTTAGACATGGCTGTATTGCTGTGTTGCCCTCTCCCATGGATCACCTCTACCCTCCCTCTTACCTCCACCCTCCCTCTCACCTCCACCCTCCCTCTCACCTCCACCCTCCCTCTTGCCTCCACCCTCCCTCTTGCCTCCACTCTCTCTCTCACCTCCACCCATCTGCCCACTTCCCCTCCTCTCCCCTCTGGTGACAACAGTGTTAATAATGGCCAATAGTCACTGTCCTCTCTCATAGTGATCATCTACTATAAGGTATATACCTTCCTCATGGGCTCATTGCCTTATACTCTGACAACTGCCCACCATGGCCAGCTCCCATTGTCATGCAGCAGTGATATTCTCAAGAATGGTCATCCTCCACAGGCTGTCACCATCTTCTGGTGTCAATTATGGCCTCCTTGTGATGAGGTGTGCCACCAGCTTTGCTCAACCTTCTGGTGATGCTCAACACCCCCCTTTCTTGGCTGCACTCATCAAGACCTCAACACCACCTTACCTGCTTGCACAATCATCCTCCAGTCATGATTGCTGCTCATACTTCTCTCCCCGACACTCATTCTAGGTACTGTACATCTCTCACTTAGTTCAAGATGATGATATCCGACACCAGTTCTCCTTAGGTTACCCCCTTTGTAATCTTCCTCACTATCTTCCTTGTTATCTGCTACTGGTGTGTCCCCCTCCACTTGCTCTCTTGACTCACTATTCTGATCATCTGACTCATACAGCAGCTGTGCACTTACTCTACTCATGACCACAAAACCCTTACAACTGTGAAACTCTTGTTGGATTGGCACCACCTGCTAGGCCCACTCCCCCCTTGACTCTCCCTGAATCACCACCCATCATTGATGTGGCCATGTCATTCCCACCTTTACTCATCATTGATGTGGCCTTGCCATTCCCACCATTGCACCACCTCTCACTCACTCAATGGGACCCCTGAAAGCTTGGTGTCCACCTTCCATACAATTACCTTCCCTTACTATTCAAAATCACTGGCCATCACTTATCACAATATTCATTCTGGTGGACATAGCAACTCTCACCCTTGTGCTCTATTTATATTATGTGTATCTCTCACTGTTTGCTGTCTCCCAAATTCAATCCTTCCTGTGGCTCCCTATTGATGCTCTTACCTATATCACTCTGAGTTATCCTGAGACTCATTAGCTCTCTACTCAGTCATCAAGCTCTCAGCCAATGCTTATTCATGCAATTAATATTGTGAGTTTTTATGCATTTTTCATGCTCAGATGGCAGCCCTTCAGCTACCATGCCACTGCAACCTAATCATTAAACTTGTCATGTGTCTGGTCAACACATCAACCACTTGTTTCCCTCCAGATCAATCCCATGAACACCATTTATTCAAAGTTCACCATCCCTTATTGTATGACAATGTGATGACTAGTAGGTTACAGTCATCAATATCTCAAACCTGTCTTGAAGCTCAACATCATCAGGAGAGTCCAAACCCTGAAGATCATCAGTATCATCTGGTCCATCCATGCAAGAAGTGTCATCATCAGCCACATCATTGTTGTCTTTGCATTGACAGCCATGGGAAGCTGAGCCATCCACATTCATCAGGGTTTTGTCTTCAGGGATACCTGTGTCAGGATCGCAAACCCCTGCCGAGTCCTGTCTGCATAATATCAGCTCATTATCTGTATGGTATCCAAGTTTCGTCTCGCCGTGCTGACCATACATTTTTCCGTACATTTATTCGTTGTTATCATAATGTAACTGAGCATGTTGTCTATGAGACAAGCTCTGTATTCAATATTGTCCTATAAGTAGTATACCAACATGTCCTGACACTTCAGTTCTCGTGTCGAGATACTGAAGTGAGTTTGTTATCTAGTCTTTCTTACTTTTCTTACTTATGCTAATCATATTTGTAGTATATATTTATCTTTCAGGTATTGACTACAGTTCTCGCATCGAGATACTGAATATATATTTATCTTTCAGGTTATGGGCCCCACCCCATTGCATTGCTAAAGAAAGAAATTATCTATATTGAAGTTTACGATGACTACCAATATGCTGTCCTCAGCAGTTCCGAAGTTGGATGTGTCTGGTAGTAACTGGGCGATATTCGCAATATGTTTTCAGACAGAGGTCCAAGGAAAGGATCTGTGGGGCCACTTCAATGGTAGTGAACCTCGCCCTGTAATCAGAGCTTCACCTTCTGCTAGTCAGACTACTGGATCCCAGTCCGGCGCCACTCCTTCTGCTCCTACTACACAACCCACTGCTACTGCCTCTGATGCTACTCCTGCAAACCCTGCCGCTTCGAGCACTGCCTCCACTCCTGCTACTGTTCCTGCCACACCCTTGCAGACTGCCGTCCCTATGAGCACTCAGCCTACCCTTGCTGTCACAACAACAGCATCTGCCATCCCTACTCAGCCTACACAGCCTGCTGTCACAGTCGAGATGGTCGAGAGTTGGGTCAAGAACGAAAAATTTGCTCGTGCCTTGCTCGCCCAATGACTCCCTGACTCTACTTTTTTGGTTGTATCTGGACAGCCAACCGTCAAAGAAATGTGGGCGGCCATAGTGCAGGAATACACTTACAAGAGTGCCTTCTCACAGGCACGTCTTCGTCGTGACTTCATGTCCATGCAATGCCCTGATAAGGGTGATATTTGTATATTCCTGAGTGAGCTTCACTGCCATAAAGCCAAACTTGAAGCTGTTGGTGTCATCATTAATGATGATGATTACAGGAATGCAATAATACAATCCTTACCTTGGTGGCTTGCTTCATATGCTTTGAACCAGCTATCTGCTGCCCGACTCCATAGCTCCCTCCAACACACCATAGATCCCGACATCTTGATCATCTTAATTAGTGATGAATGGGATAGAACACGCCCCAATCAATCCAGGGGTGGTGCCGCTAAAGCCGAAAGTGACGATGCTTTGATGGTTGTGGGAAACAAGGGAGGGGGCAGTGGTGGAAACAATGGCGGCAGTGGAAAGTTCAAGGGAAAGGTGAAAAGAAGGGGCCATGTTGGATTTGTGGCAGTGATCACTGGAAGAGAGAATGCCCTAAGAGAGGCACTAGTGAGAAGAAGGAGGGGGAGAAGGGAGGTAACGCACCTAGAAAGGGTGCCAGTGCCAATATTGTCACCAAAGACGATGACGACGACTGCTCCTTCATGGTAGAGGAGCTATTGGACTACGAGAGTGACTCAAGTTGGTCCGAACTCGAGGCTGATCACTTGAATAGTGTGTCGGAAAGTGATGAAGGGATCACAAGTGAAATTGATTTCGGATCGGATTTTGAAGAAGTCAATATCGCTGCAAATGAAGAGGTCATCAGTGTCAGCAAATCCACTCAAACATGAGTCGAGGTGTTCGACTCAGGTGCAACAACTCACATTACTCCCTACCGCGATCATTTTTCCACCTTCAAATCCATTCCCCCTCAACCCTTGCATGCTGCGAACAAGAAAGCTTTTGACGCTGTTGGAAAGGGTGAAGTCACTTTAGACTTACCAAATGGTGCCGCTTCATCCCAACTCCACCTGAGTGAAGTGTGTGTATTCCCCCAAGGCTGGTTACACACTTGTATCCATTGGTCAGCTCGATGATGCCAGATTCTCCACCACATTTGCAAATGGAAAGTGTGTCATCTGCGATGCAGGCGGCGCCCGAGTAGCTGAGATCCCAAGAAATGGGAAAGGCCTGTATAAACTAGTCAGAGAGGGTGCAGAGGAAGTGAATGTGGCGAGTGAACCACTCACCCTAGATATGCTCCATTGCCGCTTGGGCCACATCGCTCCTGGAGCTGCTCAGAAACTTGTCCGTGATGGTCTAGTCACTGGCTTGAAGCTTGACGATGGAAGTGATACCGATTTCTTCTGCGAGTCTTGTGCCTATGCAAAGGCGACTTGGCTACCAATTTCCAAGTTTTGTGAGGGTGAGCAGGTGGAAAAGTTTGGTGATGAAATCCATTCGGACATCTGGGGACCTGCACGCACTGAAACAAAGAAGGGTAAATGTTATTATGTGACATTTATCAATGATTTTTCGAGGTGGACTCACATTGATTTCCTCTCGAATAAATCTGACGTCTTCGAGTCATACCGCAACTTCGATGCATGGTGTGAAACTCAGTTTGGTGTGTGTATCAAAGCCCTGCACTCAGACTGTGGTGGTGAATACACTATGAACAAATTTCAGTCATACCTCAAATCCCGTGGCATGAAAACAAAGCTTACCGTGCACGATACACCCCAGCACAACAGCATTGCCGAACACCGAAATCGAACCATCATCGAACGCACTCGTGCCTTGTTACATGCTAGTCATTTGCCAAAGTCGTTGTGGGCAGAGGCGGTTGCCCATGTCATGTGGTTAATGAACCGAACAGGCATGAAAGCGATAGAAGGACGAATGCCTTTTGAGGCATTGTACGGTCGGAAGCCAGACTTGCGGGCAATACATGAGTGGGGAGAGGAGGTGTGGGTACACCAAGCCGGTGGTGACAAGCTCGGTGGACGGGCAAAGAAGGGACGATGGGTGGGATATGACACAGAGAGCAATGGCTCTCGTGTGTATTTCCTAGACACGGGCGCTGTCAAAATTGAAAGAAACTTTCATTTCATTAATACAGGTCGTTCCGGGCTTGAGGGGGAGCACTCACCTGGGAACAAGCCTCGAAATGACGGCCCACGGAACAGCAACCCTCTGGCGGGAAATCCTGACACAACACCTATCCCTCCAACTCCTTCCCCTGATGAAAAACCCGCTGAAACTGAGCTGCACAAATCAAGTGCTGAGAACGATGATGTCAACCCCAGAGAAGCACCCCGCGATGATGTTCCTCGAGCCGGAAGGACTTAGCGCATTAGAAATCCAAGTGCAAAAGCTCGGGCGATCCTTGAGGGGACAGCGGTGACATTAGCTGAGGAAATCGATTGGGTTGATGTCCATGTTCTTGTGGCAGATATTGAGGAGACAGAGGGGCTGGAGCCAGGAAGCCTGAGTGAGGCAAAGACAAGGGGTGACTGGGAATTGTGGAAAAAGGCGATGGAAGAAGAACTTACCATGCTGGGTGATGCTGGCACATGGGAACTCATTGACCCGCCGATCAGAGTCAACATCGTTGGATCAAAGTGGGTGTTTAAAGCAAAGAAAGACGCCACTGGCAACGTTGTCCGCTACAAAGCAAGACTCATTGCGCAAGGGTTCTCACAGGTCCCAGGTGTCAACTATTTTGACATGTTTGCACCTGTTGCGTGCCTCTCATCCATCTGATCCATACTTGCCATCGCTGCCGCCTGTGATCTGGAGATCCATCAGATCGACATCAAAGGGGCCTACCTTAACGGGAAATTAAATGATGATGAGAACATTTACATGCGGCAACCACCCGGCTTTGTCTCTTCCTCTCATCCTCATTGTGTATGCCACCTCAAGAAGACCCTCTACGGCCTCAAGCAATCCGGGAGACGATGGTATCAATGTCTCTGCGAAATATTAGTCAATAATCTGGGATTTTCGCACTGTGAAGTCGACCAGAGCGTTTTCTTCAAGACCATTGCCCCCGACCTCATCATTATCCTTGTTCACATCGACAACTGCACAATTGCTGCCTCAACTATTGCATTAATTCATTGGGTGAAGAATGGAGTGAAGCAATTCGTGGAGATTACGGACCTGGGGGAGATACATTGGTTGTTGGGCATTGAATTGAAACGGGATAGAGAACACAGTAAAATCTCGCTTTCCCAACGTTCCTATATTGACACTTCAATTCGCCGTTATGGTTTTGAGGATGCGAAGCCTGTCAGCATGCCCATGGACCCATCAACTCGACTAGCATCCACACAATCGCCTCAAATGACCGCCAAAATCGCTCAAATGTCCAAACAACCCTACCAAGAGGCCGTCGGCAGGCTTATGTATGCTGCACTTGGAACGCGACTGGATATCGCATATGCAGTGCAGGTGCTCTCGAAGTTTTCGAGAAATCCCGGGGAAGTGCATTGGGAGGTAGTGAAACGAGTCTTCAGGTATCTGAAGGGGACTCAGGAGTATTGGTTGACATATGGAGGCATTGGAGAAAGCCTCAAGGGATTTATGGACGCAGACGGCAACATGGCGGAGGATCGCTGTGCTACATCAGGGTATGCTTTCATCATTAACGGTGGAGCGGTTTCTTGGAGTGCGAAGCAACAAGAAATCGTTACTCTATCTACTACAGAACCTGAATATGTTGCTGCAACACACGCCGCTAAGGAAGCCTTGTGGCTTTGTTCGCTTATATCTCAAGTCTTCAATATCATGCTCCCCTTGACTACCATCTTTTCCGACAACCAATCTGCCATCGCACTTGCCAAGGACCACCAGTATCACGCTCGCACCAAACACATTGACATACGCTATCATTTTATTTGCTGGATCGTTGAAGAGGACAAGATTCGGCTTGTCTATTGCCTGACTGAAGACATGGTCACAGATGTCTTCACGAAGGCACTCGCATCACCGAAAGTCAAGCATTTTGCTTGTGAACTCGGCCTCGTCAAGGTTTGAGGGGGAGTGTCGGGATCGCAAACCCCTGCCGAGTCCTGTCTGCATAATATCAGCTCATTATCTGTATGGTATCCAAGTTTTGTCTCGCTGTGCTGACCGTACATTTTTCCGTACATTTATTCGTTGTTATCATAATGTAACTGAGCATGTTGTCTACGAGACAAGCTCTGTATTCAATATTGTCCTATAAGTAGTGTACCAACATGTCCTGACACTTCAGTTCTCGTGTTGAGATACTGAAGTGAGTTTGTTATCTAGTCTTTCTTACTTTTCTTACTTATGCTAATCATATTTGTAGTATATATTTATCTTTCAGGTATTGACTACAGTTCTTGCGTCGAGATACTGAATATATATTTATCTTTCAACCTGGATCCAAGTTCCCATTGAAACCTGGTATTTTTTGCAGTTTCTGAAATCAGCAAAGGTGGAGCTCATTGAATCATATTTGCTTGCCTCAGTAGAGGTGGACATAGTGTGCAAGCAGAGGATCAGACTGAGAGAGTTGATTCTCTTGATCCAACAAGAACTGTTCTTTGTCCTGGATATGGGTTATGACACATCTTATCTTGCTATTCAACTAAGTGATTTCTTCATTTGCACACTTAATTTTGAAATGCTGATCCATGAGTGCTTGAATAGCAGGCCAAGACCAGGGACAATCACATATATCTTGATGTGAATCTTGCAGCAGATCAAAATTGGAGAGAAAGGCATATTCCATGACTTCATTCCATTCAAGTGCAGGGCAAGGTGGAGACATTTCTTGTGCTGCCTTGTTGTACTGCTCCAAGGCCAATTTCACAGCAATTGATTGTGCATGTAGGGCCTTGCCAACTTGTTGTCGGAGCTTGTACCCTGACAATTACCAGTAAGCCATGCTCTCAGAACCAATACTCAAGGCACACCTGACTGAGACATGTTCATCTTTGATAACTCAAAGATGTGTGAAACTACTAAGCCCTCCAGTTCATCCAGGTGGCGCTGATACTGCTGCTTATTAACTATTTCCTTTGCCCAGCACCAGGGCTCAGAATCCACTTCCCATCGCTCCTCAATGCTGAGCTTTTCTTCAAGTTTGTGTACAGCTTGGAGACAGTGCTCTTCTTTCTCCCATGGGTAACAGTGCCAAACAGCTGTTGCCATACCCTTCAGTGCTCTGTACTGCCCGCCCTTTGCACTCCCCTAAGTTGAGTTGATAAACATAATGTTTATATTGTTGGTCTCCAGACTAAAAGGCAGTGCATTTCAATATGATTCTAGGTAATAGCAGGCACAATGTACGTTAGCTCCTTCATCTCCACCAGTCTCTGATAGTATTCCATCTCCAGCATCTCCTGAATGGGTTCATGTGATAAGCCCTGCAGGTACATTTGCTCTTCTTTGAGTCATTGTGTGAAAATTTTGACATCCATGATTCCCTGCATTTGAAGTGATTGAATTAAATTTGTCATGACAGTCTCCAAGAGTATTTTAGATTTGGGTCAATCAGAGGTATTTCATGGTTGATTTCTCGTAACAGCAGAAGCAGTGTGTCTAATCCATCCCTACAGACCTTCTTTGCATAGTCAACAAGATGTCCAGCAACCTCAGTCAATTTATCTTTGTACATAGTCATTGCTCAAGAAGATAGCTTGGTCACACAGACTCCTTTTAATGGTATGGGTGTTTCACTACCTATTACCACTGCAGGTGGTTCCAGGCATATGCTAACCTTATGTTGGAATAGAAAGGGGGTGCCTAGTATGACATCATAATTCACCAAGTTCATCACATCAAACTCTTGCTTGTAACTGAGTTTTTGGTAAGTGAAGTGAATTATTGTTTGGTAGTTGATATTTGACCGTGAGCCTTGTGCTGCCATTTGCACAGGTATCACCTTTTCTAATTCAAATTCCAGTAAGTTCAGTTGTTGCACAATTGTAGTGGAGACAAAATCTCCCATTAATCCAGTATCAATTAGTGCTCTACAGGGATGTCCATTGACTTTAACAACTACAACTATGGGTCAAGGGATGACTCGAGAAATGTCTCGAGGGGTTGTAGAGTTCTGTTGAATGGATGGTTAAGTTCCTGTTTCGACTTGTAGGCCATTAACTTCAAAATTTATAATATTGGTAGAAGTACACACATTGGAGTGAGAGTCATCAGTTTTGAGATCTTTGAAGAGGGTCCTTATGTCTTCCAGAGCATCCTCAGACATGATGAGAGGTGAGTGACTGTTGTCTCCCTGAGTGTGTTGCTTTCTGACCCAATCAACAATGTTAAGTTTTTCATTTAGCAAGTGCCAACAACTTATTTTGTGGCTCAGATCAAGAAGATGATCACAAACAGTCACCCATGGCCCATTCCCTATGGCCCTGACCAAATAGCGAGGTGGATGTATTATGTGTATGAAATCATCTATGTATTTGCAGATGTCATGTGAGTATGTCAGGTTGAGGATGTTTTCTGCATTTGAAAAAGGTGGGTCATTGAAGTAGAGGAGATCATAGCTAAGCTGGTCAATAGTCTCAAGGAGACTCCTTGGCAGTTGTTAGTGAGCTGAATAGTAGACTTTTCGAGTGATATACCTGGTTAAAGACTCAGGCCTCCACCTAAACACATACGAAGCTTTGACAGTAATTATGCCTGTCAAAATATCATTGTAGATTTGTATTATTTCACTTCTGGGTGAGTGGTATGAGACTCCGAGTCCCCAGCTAGTGGGTAAGAGTTTCTGTGTAACTCAGTCTAGCCAGAAATGTTTTGCAGAGCCAATCACCTCACATTTCTTGCCTAACAGACCTTCCATGTATTTCACAGCTTGAATGTCTGATATCAAATGACTATAAGCATGTGGAATAGACCTGCTAGGCTTGAAGTAGTCTCCCTCAGAATTGTAAGGATCATCATCATCTTTGGTTATCCATTCTGATACCTTCTCAAAGGAATCCATTGGTGGCATGGTGCATAAATCCTTGAGACCTTGGTAGTCATGCACATGCAACCGAGTACTGCTAGGATTGAGGGCTTTTGGATCATTGGATTGAGTCTCATTGGACTCAAGATCTGTTTCAGATTCCTCAATTTCAGGTAGTACTATTTCATCATAGAGGTGAGTGTAGAATTCAGCATCATCATAATAGTCCATGTCCATCATTCCCAATTCAATGAGATCTGTGCATTTGGTTGTTTCAGCAAGTTCTTGAAGATTTTCAGCCTGGTGTATGGCTGGGATTTCAATGTTATTTAGTGACCTGCTACCCAGTGACCCTTGGCTGGAGGATGCAACATTGTTGCAAGTTGGACAGTGACGTGAGGTGTGTCCAACTTCCTTACACCTATAGCACCAATTTTCTGCACATAAGTGTTCTATCTCTTGTTCAGATAGACTGTACCAATTATTGCTACTAGATTTCCTTTCCAAAGAATTTTTGTCAGTTTTCAATTGTTCATTGCTGTTACACTGATCATGATTACAGTGTGAATTACTAGAGCTGTTGTGGCTGGGGCAAAGCCTCCTATGACCAGTGTCTTCAAATCAGACCCTGTGCTCACAATTTCTGGAAGGGATGTTTCTGGATAGTTGACTGTTGGAGTGATGTGAGCACTTGCTTCTGGGGCCATGGGTCCTTCTATTGCTTCTTGAATCATTGTCACTACAACATGCTTGATGGGCTACTGAATTAGTCATATTGATAGTTTCTGCTGTCCTTAGTACATCAGCATATGTTGATTGTTCAGGATTTAATTGTTCTAACCACAACTGCTGTTGTATGTTGGGATTTAGGCCATACAATAATTTGGTGACCATATCAACTTCATTTCGCTTTTCATCATATCCAAGGATTGAGAAGTATTCATTTAATTGTAAAGCATATTCTCAAATGGATAGACCATTCTGATAGAATCTAGCTAGCTTACAGCATTGTTGGGCCCTGAAGTTGGTTGGGAAGCAGTAATCAAATAGTGCTTTGAAGAATTCACCAAGGTTCCAACATGTTGGGTCCAATGATGCTTCTCTAGCATAGAACTCATAAGCTTTTCCTGTGAGAGAATGAGATATGATTGATACTTGACATTTGGGTCGAGTCCTCCCATCATTCACATAGTCCAGGGAGTGCCTGACAAATTGAAAGAATGATTGAGGGACAGGCTGCCATCATATTTCCCAGGGGGAATGGGTTTGAGCAGGGACCTGACCGAGTGGTGATGCTGACTGCTGTGATGACCTGGGTTGGCTTCACCAGAATCAGTGGGCCTCAAAGCACTGGAAGTTTCAGAATTTGTGGTTGTTGATGTAGAAGAGAATCCACCTGAACTAGATCCCCTGCTGGAATGAGATGAACTGCTGGAGCTACTAGAGCTGCTAGAGCTGTCACTCGAAGTATCATTGGCATCAGAGCTGAGGTTACCATTATGGGAGTCATTTTCATCTGATGATGATGAACTATCACTGCTAGAGTCTGAGAGAGAGGGGCTGCACTTGCATTGACTATGCTTGTGTTTGCCTTTCCCTTTAGATTTTTTCTTTGTCCTCTCTGAGCAATGCTTCTTTTTGGGCTTGCTATGATCTCCAGGGGGAACTGATGGTCAAATTGAATTGGCTCTTGCATCAGCAAAGGCCTTGCCCAAATAGCTATGTGGGTTAATTTGCTGAGAGGGGCGCAAATTATCATTAATTCGGTGCAGGTTATCAGAACAGGAAGTTGTTCTTTCTTTACTAGCATCAACTATGCAATGGATGTGGTTAGCTATGCCATCAGAGACATTGGAGAAAGTGGAAGTCTCATGGGTTCTGTCTACATCAACACTCCCCTTATGGAACTTAGCCTTCTTGTTAATCTTAGACTTCTTACGATGTTCATATTCTTTCTTCTTAGAACACTTCTTGTGATTTTGTTTGGACTCATCAGTCCTAGTCTCATGCTGGGAATCCTTATACATGGCTTGCTGCATGTTATCATTGAGTTCATTTTCCAGTATACCAGTGGCTCCCCAGTTGTGAGGGTCAGCACCTTTCCCTTTGTCTTTGGAGGTACCAACATGGGGGATGTTGTTAACTGGAGTGCCTGGGTGCCTATGGTGATAGTTGTCTCTTTGTTCATCTGAGAGACCTGCAGCGGCTTGGTTGACAGTGTCCAACTGTTCAGGGGACAGCTGCTCATTGGGTTCTTTAAGCAGGTTGATTACAAACATGATTGGTTGGTCAAAGGTGGTTATATCATTGATATTAGAGGGTCTATCAACAGACTCAGAGTGGAGAAGCAAAGATAGAACTTTGAAGCAGTTTTCAGACCACAGTGTGCTACTGAGGGGACTACTGATGTTCATATCTGAATGACATTCACTACAGAGAGTCACACGAGGATGCCTCAGGACCCATTCCCATGACCCTGGAGGACTGGGGGTCATTGGTGAAGGGTTAACACCCATGCCAGCTACATGTACCACTAACAGAGTTGCCTCCACAGACTGAGCAGAGATGGCAGGATTCACCATGTCATCTGCAATGTTACCTGTGGACATAGTGTCAGATCCTAAAACTTGTAGGAGAGTACTTACCTCCATCATCCTCACTAGGAGGGTTTTCCAGTGCAGTTTTGTGACTGCAAAGATTGTATCTACTAGCAGCCATTCCAGAGAATGCAACACAAACAAGTATTTGGTTGAGATCAGAGCTAGGTGTTGACAGTCATCGACAGCAGACTTCTGGGTTGATCAGACTGGGGGGCATCCAGAGGTCAGTGATGTCAACAAGAGAGTGACTTAAGGTTTTATAGTTCCTTGTTAGGGCAAAGTGAGAGTTTGTACTGTCAAAAATATGTGGTGCAAGAGTGTTGACAGTTGTGACACATAGAAGGGAGAACTCAAGAATTGGTAACTTGACAGGAGTAAATCTCAATATTCAAGAGTCCAAACCATTCTCTAATACACAAGTAGCTGCTTACAGTGGCTCAAAAAACTGTCCCAATGTTTTCGCATTTTGGACATATTTGCTAATACCAGGGCAGATATATGGCCTAGCATCCTGAAAATATTCACACAGGTACCTTGACATATTGGGCGCATATATTCCCATGATCACATGACCTTGTCCATCAATGAATTAATAATGAATTATCGAAAATATCTACTCATTGGGACAGTTTTTTGACCCCCTGTCAGCCTCCCAGTATCTACCTTGTAACATGCCAGGGGAGCATCAGGGCAGGCGTGGGAGTAATAAACAAGATCATGTGACCTTGGTTGACATGTTGAGATGGCTACAACTGTCTTTCTTCCTGCCACTACATCATGAAAGCTATCTCCTCTACCCAATACTCCCAAGTCACTTCTCTTCTCAAAGATGGCTATTCCTTGCGCCAGATTGAACATAAAACTGGTCTAGGAAAGTCTACTGTTGGGAGGATCAAGAAAGAAGTTGATGGGGACAAGGAAAACAACAAGGGAGGACGTCCTTCCAAGCTTTCTCCTTGTGATAAAAAAGCAATAATTCACCAAATAACCTCTGGAAAGCTAGACAATGCTGTCCAGGCTACAACTTTCATTAACTCTACTCTGTCTGACCCTGTCACACCCCAAACTGTCAGAAATACCCTTCAGGATAATGGATTTTGCTCTGTAACCAAGATCAAACGACCTCTACTCAAAAAGCGACATCGTGAGGAACGCCTTGACTTTGCACATGAACATAGGAATTGGACAGTGGAGGACTGGAAGAGGGTGTTGTGGACAGATGAAACAAAGATCAACAGGATTGGGTCAGATGGAAAGGTGTATACCTGGAAGGAGAGGGGGGAACCACTGTCAGATAGGACCACTCTCCCTACTGTCAAACATGGAGGAGGTGGTAACATGATGGTGTGGGGGTGTATGGGGTGGAATGGGGTAGGAAAGCTGATAGAGGTTCAAGGGAATATGGATGCAGTGCAATACTGCGAGATTTTGGACAATGGGGTGGTGGAAAGCTTTGAAAAGTTGGAGATGGAGGAGGAGGAGAGGATATTCCAGCAGGATAATGACCCAAAACACACCTCAAAACTGGGACAACAATGGTTTGTGGACAACAACATTCAAGTTCTACCATGGCCTGCACAATCCCCTGACCTAAATCCCATTGAACACCTCTGGACCTACCTGAAGGACCAGCTGAAGGCATATGAAAGACCACCCAAGGGAGTATTTGAATTGTGGGAGAGGCTAGTAGAGGAGTGGAATAAGATTCCAGCAGAAAGGTGCCAAAGGCTGATAGAAACCATGCCCAGAAGGATTGAGGCAGTTATCAGGGCAAGAGGAGGTCATACAAAGTATTGAGTAGGTAGATAACAGAGGGTCAAAAAACTGTCCCAATGAGTAGATATTTTCGATAATTCATTATTAATTCATTGATGGACAAGGTCATGTGATCATGGGAATATATGCGCCCAATATGTCAAGGTACCTGTGTGAATATATTCAGGATGCTAGGCCATATATCTGCCCTGGTATTAGCAAATATGTCCAAAATGCGAAAACATTGGGACAGTTTTTTGAGCCACTGTATCAATGTTGAAATTTGTGTCTCAGTGGAAGTTGTGAAGTATATTCACAAATATATCTATAAAGGCCATGATAAAGCTACTCTGGAAATTAGTGCACGTGGGGATCAGCAGCGAGATGAAATCAAAGAATATCTAGATGCTCACTATATCTCTCCAATAGAAGCATGTTGGCGCATCTTTGAATTTCCTATGCATAGTGAAACTCCCACTGTATATCGTTTACTAATTCACTTGCCCAACCAGCAGTTGATCTACTATGATCCAGATCAAACTGCAGAAGAAGTCATTGCCAGAGACAATATTCATAAAACTGCACTTACAGCTTGGTTTGAGGCTAACCAGCAATATAGTGAAGCTACACAAAATATTCTCTATCAAGACTTCCCCCGCACCTTTGTTTACAACAAAAAAAGCAAAAGGTGGACACCCCATACAAAAGGATATGCAATTGGAAGAATGTATTTTGCTTCTCCTACACAGGGTCAGAGATTTTATCTCAGACTCTTACTCACAGCTGTTCTGGGTGCAACATCATTTGAGTTTCTGCGGACTTTTGAAGACAGGCTCTATCCTACATTCAAGGATGCCTGTTTAGCACGAGGACTATTGGAAAATGATGGAGAGTGGGAGCAGTGCTTGGATGAGGCCAGTGCTACTAAGACTGGCTCTGCATTACAGTCTCTATTTGCAGTAATCTTGATATACTGTGAACCTTCTGAACCTGAAAAACTGTGGGAGAAGTTCCGGGTTTATATCTGTGATGACCTTCGACGAAGACTGGGCAATATTAACCATTACCGGGATCGAGAATTTACTGATGTACAAATCTGGGACTATGGACTCCATCTGCTTGACAAAATCTTACACAAGTCTGGCAAGGACTTGACCAAGTTCCCTAATATGCCACTTTCACAAGGTCCTGGAAATGGTGAAGCATGGCATGATACTCATGCTAACTTCATATTGCATGAGCAGCTTGACTATGATTGACCTGCACTCAGAAGAATGGTAGCAGATAACCGTGCATTGTTCAATCCAGAGCAGACTGCTGTGTTTGATGCAGTAATTGCATCTGTTGACCAGGAACTAGGCAAAATGTTTTTTACCCACAGTGCAGGAGGGAGAGGAAAGACCTTTGTGTGCAATACTCTTGCTGCAGAAATCTGATCACATCCAACTGAAGATGTTGCATTATGTGTAGTATCTTCTGGAATTGCAGCTCTACTACTTGAGGGGGGCTGAACAGCTCATTCCAGATTCAAGCTTCCATTAGCTATTGATGAAGCTACAGTAGCACCCCTCACACCTCAACATCACATGTTTGATGTTTTAACATGCACCAAAATTCTCATCTGGGATGAAGTCCCAATGCAACATCGTCATGCAGTCCGTGCTGTTGATCACTGCTTATGATATTTGCTTGGCAAGGATATATCCTTTGGGGGGATTACTGTGGTCTTTGGTGGTGACTTCTGTCAGACACTTCCTGTTGTTCCTAGAGGACTGCGCCCAGATATTATAGGTGCTTCTCTTTGCTGAAGTGAATTCTGGCAGAATATTGAAGTTCACTACTTGGTGCAAAATATGAGGTTGGAAAGAACTGCTGAAAGTGATGCCCATGTATAGTGGCTGTTGCAAATTGGTGCTGGAGAAAATATGGGGAATGATAATACAGTGTTGGTCCCTGAGATAATGCAAGTTCCAGATAACTCACTGGAAAACTTAATTGCATCCACCTATCCCAATATTAATCATCAACAGCCAGATCAGTATTATCTGGATAGGACAATTCTATCGTCGAGAAATGATGAAGTTGATGATATAAATGAAACTATCCTTGCCAAGTTCCCAGGACAGAGAAAAGTGCTTATGAGTGTTGACTCAGTTGTTCTGGAAAACCAAGAAATACGAAATTACCAGCCTTATCCTCCAGAATACTTGAACTCACTTAATGCAAGTGGGTTGCCACTTGCAAAGCTTGCTCTCAAGGAGGGTGTTCCTGTAATGCTTCTTCGGAACCTGGATCCCTCTAGAGGTCTCTGTAATGGAACACAGATGGTTGTACACAAAATTGGGAGAAGGGCACTTACTTGCCGTATTATTTCTGGAGATGCAAAATTCTCAGGAAAACTAGCATTCATTCCAAGGATTGTGATTTGGCCAACAGCTGAAACACTTCCAATCCCTCTTCAGCGATGTCAGTTTCCAGTCCATCTTGCATTTGCAATGACAATCAACAAATCCCAAGGACAGTCGGTTAAACATGTTGGAATCAATCTGCAAACCCCTGTATTTTCACATGGCCAATTGTATGTAGCTTTGTCTCAATGTACATCTGGATCTAGGATCAAAATTCTTCTACCTTCAGAAAATAGAAATAACTGGACCACAAATGTAGTATATAGAGAGGTTTTGTCTGGACTTAGACTTTGATTCCTTTTTTGTTTTCTCATCTCTTACTTCAGTTCTTGGAGGGCCTTTAGTATATATATATATTCTTTTTTCAGATTTTTGAACAGTCTTTAGAATATAGGAACAATTGTTTTACCATTTGATGTGAATTTTGTATTTTCAAATGATACTATCCTCCAGAACTCAAAGCCTAAGTTTGAAAGCTCAGATTTACCATTGTGTCACACCCCGTGCCTTCGGCATGGGTATCAAAACTCGTAGGTGACTATGTGGTATAAATAAGAAAGATCAGTTGCTTAATAAGCAACTGTACAGGTGAATATAACAGAATTATTACATAATGTGATCAATTCATTACAAAATACATACAAACATAAATGTGGGTCATTGATTAATGACCCAGATTTGAGAGAGATCATAAGAGGGTAGTCCAGTATGAACCAGACTACAATGTCCATAGTATAGACTCCTTACATTGATGTTCAGTGTTGTCATTTATCCCCCCCTTTTATAGGTTTTTCTCCTGGAAACCCTCCATCAAATTCTTTGATGGCTTCCTTGGCATTTCCCAGATTTGTTATTGGCTCCCATGAGTCTTCCTCATCTCCAAACCCTTTCCAGTGGACAAGGTATTGAATTTCTCAGCCTTGTTTTTGCCAACCTCTGATTTCTTCAACTTCAAACTCTTCTTCTATGATCTCAGGTGGCAGTGGTGCTGGCCTTCTTTGGCTGTCAAACTCTGGTCTGTGGAATGGAAGCAACAGGGATTTGTTGAATACATCATGGATGGCCCAGTTTGCTGGTAACTCCAGTTGGTAGGCTCCATCCCCTACTGGTTCCACAACTGGGAATGGACTGTATTGGAGGTGATATAATTTCTGTGATGGTCAGTTGCTCTTGATATTCGATCCTTCCAGCCAGACCATGTCTCTTGCTTTGAATTGATTGTCCCATATTTGCCCCTTCTAATGTGACTGTTTCATCCTTTGCCAGTTGTCTTCTAGTGCTTTTGTGGTCTTTTCCCTTGCTTCTTGTAGCTCCAGTAGGAATTGGGATACTGCTGGTGTTGGTATTTCAACTGTCGGGTTTCCCTTCCATGGGTGCTGCCCTTGGTTAAGGAAGAATGGTGTGTACCCTGTGGTGCTGTGGATCTTGTCATTGTATTGGAATTCTGCTATCACAATCCAGTTTGTCCAGTTGTCTTGGGTGTAGTTGATGTAGCTGCATAGGAATAACTCAATTTCTTGGTTGATCCTTTCTGTCTGACTATCTGACTATGGGTGGTATGCTGTGGACATGTGTCATTGTATTCCTATGGCTTCATACAGATGTTTGATGAATTTTGATGCAAATTGTGGACCTTTGTCACTGACCACCCTTTTGGGAACTCTGTGGATTTTCCAGACCTCGTCTCAATATAGTGTTACTAGGTCTTGAGATGTTAGGTTTGTTGTAGTGGGTATTAGTTGGATCATCTTGGTGAATCTGTCTACCACCACTAGGATGGTGTCCTTTCCCTGGGAATTCAGCAATAGTCTGATCATGTCAACTGTAATGTCTATTCAGGGTCCATCTACCATGGGTAATGGGTGTAGTAGGACCTTCCAGCCTTGTCAGTTGATCTTGTTCCTTTGGCGGGTGTCATATCCCTTGATGAATTGTTTGACCTGTTTCACCATCTCTGGCCACCAATATGTCCTTTTGATGATTTCAAACATCTGATGTTGACCCAGGTGTCCCATGTCTGGAGGGTCATAGTGATCTTGGAATACTTGTTCTCAGATGTTTGCAGATTTTGGTAGGTAGATGTGCCCTTGTCAGAATACGATCCCATTGTTTTCCCAAAATAGATCTTTGTTTTCCTGTAGACCCTTGATCACTTTTGTTTCCCATTGCTTCATTTTCCTTATCTTTTCCAGTAGTTCTTCATTTCCAGATACTTCTATCATGGAGGATCAGATTAGGATTGTCTCAAGAGGGGTTGGTTCTTTCAACTGTTCAGAGATTCATTGGACAAATAGTTGTTCCTTGAGGAGGACTATGTTGTTGTTATCTTAGGATGTGTCAACTGTCATTTTCCTGGAGAGTATGTCTGCCTTCATGTTTGTCTTTCCTGGTATGTGTTTGAGTACAAAGTCATAGTCTTGTAGTTTGAGGTGCCATCAGGCTTGTCTGCCATTGAGTTTGTGTATTTCTCTGAAATATTTCAGGTTCTTGTAGTCTATCCAGATTTCGAATCTTTCACGAGTGTCTAGGAGGTAATGATGCCATTTCTCTAGTGCTTCGATGATTGCAAGGGGTTTTTTGTCATAAATTTGGTAGTTGTACTCTGCTTCATTCATGGTTCTTGAGAGGAAGGCAATGGGGTGCCATTTTCCTTCCTGTTCTTGTGACAGTACTCCTCCTATCCCTACTCCTGAGGTGTCCACTTCTACTCTGAATTGTCCTTCTGTTCTTGGTAGTGCTAGGACCAGTTGTTCTGTTATACATTTCTTGAGTGTGTCAAATGCCTCCTGCTCCTCCTTTCCCCACTTCCATGGATTGTTTCCTTTGAGCTCATTGAGTGGCACTGCTATGTTGCTGTAGTCTTTGATAAATCATCTGTAGAAGTTGGTGAATCCTAAGAATTTTTCCACATCATGGCATGATTTTGGGTTGTCCCAGTCACTGACTGCTGCGATTTTTTTGTTTTCTATCATGACTTTTCCTCCTCCCACTCATACTCCCAGAATTGGTATCTCCTCTGCATTGAACATGCATTTCAACTGTTTGAAGTATAGCCCATGCTTCTCTACCACTGTTAGGAATTGTATAGTTCTTTCCTCAAGTTTGTCCATGTTCCCAGCTGGGATGATGAAGTTGTCCATGTAGTTCACTAAACAGCCTTCCCTCAGCAGGTCCCTGAAGATGCTGTTCATCATTTGTTGGAATGTCCCTGGGGAGTTGCTCATTCCAAAGAACATGACTGTAGGCTCAAAAAGTCCTTTGCTTGTGAGGTATGCTGCCTTCCACTTGTCCCCTTCTTTGATTCGAATGTTGTTGTAACCCCAGATGATGTCAAGTTTGTTGAAGTACTTGGCATTCTTGAGTTTGTTGATAACATCATTGATCAGGGGGAGTGGTGTTTGGTGTACTTGTTAAGCCTTTGATAATCTTGTACCAGTTGTTTGGATCTGTCTTTCTTTGGGATGAAGAAGCAAGGTGCTGTGTATGGGGATTTGGAAGGTCATATATGTCCTGAGTCAAGGTTTTCCTTCAAGAACTTGTCCAATTCTTCTTCTTCTTTGATAGTCATTAAGTAGACTTTGACAGGTAATTCTGGTGGTGCATCTGGTGTAAGGTTGATTTTGTGGTCCCATTCTGATCTCTTGGGGAGTTTCTTGAAGTTTTGCTTGTTGAAAAGATGTGTGAATTGCTGGATGTATGGTGGTAGGTCTTCTTTATTTGTGGGATCTGGTTCATCTTCTTCTGCTCTTGTGGGTTGGTCTGTGCTTGTCTGCATTCTGGTTGTTGAGTGTCTGTCCTGGTATACTGTGCAGTCCTTAGGGCATCTGGTGAATTGTATGACTCTCTCTTGCCAATCTATCTCTGGGTTGTGTTTCATCAACCAGTCATATCTGAGGAATACGTTACATGAGTTGAGTTGGGTTACTACTGCTTGTATTTGTTCTATATGACCATTGGTGTCCATTTGGAGTATGACATAGTCTGTGATGTGCCCTTGTGTGTTTTTGTTCCATTTGCATTGAAGACTTCAATTGGTCTTGCTAATTTGCTTGTCTGTAGGTTTTCTATTTCAACAATTTCTTTGGCAATACTTGTTGATTGGCATCCTGAGTCTATGAGGGCAGTGATTTTCTATGGGCCTTGAGGTGTCTGGATTGTTGGTTAGATTATGATTTCTCATGCTTTGCTCCATCTTTGAGGAATGACATAATTATTATGGGATGGAGCTTTAGATACATGGGCTCAGCAGTTTGCACTCACTCTGAGCCTTTGACAAAATCCTCCTTTTCTTCAGACTCCTTGTCTTCCATGCCTGTGACTTTGACCTTCTTGGTGTTGCACTTGTTAGCCATGTGCCCAAAATGTCCACAAGTGAAGCACTTGGGTTTCTTGGGGTTTTGGCAGTTCTTGGCAATGTGACCTAGTTTGTCACATGCATAGCACTTGAGGGATTTCCTTTCTTCCATTCTTCCTATCTCCATGGGTTGGCCATTGCCTCCATAGGTGATTCCTGATCCTGTATGAGTGTCTTGGCAGATTTCTGTGGACTCATATCCTTGTCCAACAGAGAGAATGGCCTTTTTCCACTCTTCATAGGAGGTTGGGATGTTGTCTGGAGGATAGCCAAGTATGGCTTTAATGATGTTGCGGTATGTGTTTTTTTTTGGGGAGGAATTTGGCATGTGCATCATTGACTTGAGCTCAGATTTTGAGTGTTTCAAATTCAATAAGGAAGTTGGCAGTATGTCTTTTTCCTTGCTTGAATGACTTGATGATCCATTCAGCATTTGATTGCAGTGCATCATCGCTGAATAGTTTCTTGAAATCTGCTTCCCATCTCTTCCAATCTATGGAGTTGTCCTTTTGATTAAGTTTTGCTAGCTCCATCTCTGCAAATGCTCCAGCTGTGCCTCCTCTAAGGCTAGCAAGTATCATGATGACCTTTTAATCTGCTGCTTCTATCTTGTTGAACTTGAGGTAGAAGGCTATTATCCTCCACCAATCTGCAAACTGTTTCCTGTTTCCATCAAAGTATCCTGGTTCTGGGACTTTTGATTTTGCATCAATCACATTGCTGAGTTCTAACTGGTTGCTTCCTTCAGCCATTGCTTCTCGTTGTGGTGATTGTGCTCAACTGATGCTGAGTAACTGTAGTTGGGACTGGATTTGTTTGAGCTGTTGTTCTATAGGTGATATAACTGGTACACTGTTACCTTGTTCTGCTGATTCATTTACTGGGCTGGTGCTTTCTTCTACTGAGGCAATTTCTTCTTCTGATTCTGACTGGAACCTTTCTTGATCCAGGTCAGCTTCAATTTGTTTATCTTCTTAGAGTATGCTGGTTACTGTGTGCCTCTTTGGTACTCTGGTTCTGAGCTGGGAGTACTTCTGTGGTTGACTAATCTTGGTTTGCCCCCTTTATACTTTGTCACAGGGTGAGTTGATGATGCTTTACCAAATGTTATGACCTAAGCTGGAACTCAGGCTGTGACAAGTGTGTAAAGACTTGAGAGGAATGAGAGAGTGAAGGAAAGAAGAACAAGTTGGTAAAGTGTGAGGTACTACAGTGTAGCTACATGGTTTATATACTAAGGGAATGAGTCATAAGGATCTAAGAATAGAAATGGATGTGTAAGCAAGGAGTCATACTGACTAAGGGGGTGACTAAGAAAATGACAATGGCTAAGTAATGCTGTGTAAGGCTGTGTATCTAGGCTGTGCATAACACAATGAAAACATTGAATGTGCAGATAAAGAGAGCAAGGAAAACAAGCACAATGACCCATTGGATGTCACAAGGGTTACCCTGCCACCATTCCTCTTCTTTGGCACCCTTCATGAACAAGGTAGTGATGCAAAAGTGACATGTCCCAAGGTAAATGCTGTAGAACAATGCTTCGCAGAAGATACCAAAGAAATGAGCAGGGGACATTGGCTAGGCATATTATGTATAGCTCCAGTCTGATACCAAATGCAGACCTTAAGAGAGGGTAAGGACAATAGCCTGAGCCTGAAGGAACATCTCAGGATCGAAAAGCCTGATAAGCTTCTGATGATGGAGGGATGAGGATAGGCTATCAAATCTACCTCCAGATATTAAATAGTTGGCATGATAATAATAGCAGCAGCCATAGTCCAGGAGTTGGTATGCCATGGACCCTTATAGTCACTAAAATCACCTTGCTCTTGGCTGCTACATGAGAACTTGAACTATTTGTTCTATAACTGATAAATAGATATACACATATCATAATGGTGGTGTTGATTCCAGCACAATCTAATAGCACATGAAATTAATAAGGGGAGTCCAACAGCAATGGTGATTGTGGAAAATGTTACTCATGAAGTGACCATGCTCAACTGTATACATGGACTGCCACCAGCTCACCAGAGTTCCAGGTGTTACTTCATCCAGGCCTCTGTGGGAGGCCCCTTCCCAGGCCTGAGCTTTTGGGGGTGACCATGAGGTCATTTGGGTGGTGGTTTACCATGGGGTTTTGGTTTCAGAGGTCAACCACATTTGCATTTGATAGCCAGGGGTTTCAGTGCAGCTCTAGCTGATGGAATGGGTGGCAATGGCAGCCTCAGTGTAGTTGGTATGGTCAACATCTGTGTTAGCTGTGGCTGATTTGGTAGCAGCACTCATCTCACAGGTTGGATAGCCTGAATGAAATGAAATCAGTATGCTATCGAATCTTCCTCTATCACAAAAGTTGAGTAATCATGCACACAAAATGTTCAGCACTGATGATGCACCACCAAAGGTGAATGGTTCACCACCAGTGCCAGTGCTGGGCATTCAAATGCTAAAATCAGCTGCTCTCACTGTGAACAGCCATAGCAAATTCTTGATGATGTCCTCTTTCCTATGATGGCTTTGATAGGTGGGAAGTGGTCTTCTCTCTCTACACCAAAACATTTGACAATGGCATGGAGGGAGTTTTTGAGGAGCTTGAAGATGATGTGGGAGAGGTGGCTAGGGACATAGGGGAAGGGGAGGTTTTTGGGGCAGATGAGTTGGACAGGAGAGCCTTTGAACATGGTGTAGTGTTCTTCACAGACAAATCAGGCATTTTCAATGGCTTCTTGGACAATGTCATGGACATTCTGTGTTTGTTGTTAAGTTGTTGGGGTTGGTTTGTGAGAGGAAGGAGGTTACATACTGCTTTTGTACAGATGATGCTGACATAGTCCTCATGTGCCAGTTGAGTATTCAGAGCCACATCTTAGCCACATGAATGCCACCAGATCAGTCCTTTTTTTTAGGTGTCAGCAGGAGGGTAATAATATTACAACTTACATTGACTGATCAGAAAGCGGATCCTGATACGTGACATGTAGAATCAGTCGAGCCAAGCTTGGATATTGTGACCAATGTGCCATGCATTCTAACTTCATTTCCACTCGAGAACACCTTGAGCAACAGTGGTGACAGTGGGATCCTGTCAGCTCTTGATGTGTTCAAGGAGTTTGGTGAAACACTTATTGTAGTCTTGGACTTCTGGTGGACAGTCCATTCGGTTTGTACTTATATAGTACCTACCAAATGGGGCTTTTTTAGTTTGACGATGGGGAAGAGAGAGATGAAGAGAGACAAACCTTCACTCCATGGGGACCCTCAACCACAGTTTGTTGAAGCTGTTTGTGCTATTGCCATTCCCACCCCCATTGAGGCCATGAGAGAGGTTTGTGTATCTGTTGCTGAGAGGTTTGAGGGAGGGGTTGGGTGTGGATTCTGGGAGAGTGACTTCACTAGACCAGGGCACCATGAGGGCTTGACAGATGCTTGGTGAGAGTTGGATGAGGGGGAATGTGATAAGCTCCTTTTGATAATGAGTTAGAGAGGTTAGTTGGAGTGGGGGTGACTCTTGAGTTGAGTCATTTGTGGTCATACCTCAAAAGACTGGGCATACCAGTTCTTGACTTTCTTGATAGAGAGCATGATGCTGAGATTATGAGGTAGCTTGTCTAGCTCCTTCACATGATGAGCCAGTCATACTGGTAGTTTCTCTGTGTTCCTCATCTGTGAGCACAGAGAGAGGTGGAAAACTATTAACTCTGCACCTGCAAGGAACTGGCTAGCTTTCAACAATGTTCCTTGACTTGGATTCTGGCCGAATAGGACCATCTGTTGGAGGGAGACTGCAGTGGAGTCAATATGGATGAAGATCAGACAAGCTGGCACAACTGGAGAGAGAGAGAATGAGAGGAAAAGTGTACCGCCAGTTTGTGGAAAGGAGGCAAAGTGGTGGATCTTGTTGCACAAGGCTGGGGAGATGCAGAAGCCTGTGGACATGGTGTTGTAGATGTGTGAGGTGCTGTTGTGGACTGTGAGTGCATGAGCATAGAAGAGAAGTGAAATATCAAAAGTCAGTCACTGCAGCTTGTCCAGATCTCAGATGTCAGGTCTGCCCCTAATCACATGTGTCTTGATATTACAGTCATGTGTTTATTTTGGACTCTAACACTAGGCTGTAGTGTGGCTCGTACTTAATCTCCAGGCCCCTTCAAATATCTTCAAAAAAAACCCCAGAGTGTAATTAGCTGTGGTATACTATGAATTTACAAAGGCTACAGCTGTCTTAAGTAGTGCTGAGGGTGAAGACTGGCTCCCCACTGCCCAGGAGCCACTGAGGGGGTGCAGACAGATTACTCACTTGACTATTCATCTATGTTCCATCATAATACATTCTACATGCATACATGTGTACATGTGCAAGGCATAGCCAAATCAGAGTGAAACACCTCACCTCACATCAACTTTTCAGAAACCCACCACCCCTTTGGATCCATTTCACCATTGAAATCCTATGTATTCACCAACAACAGTTTCGGCACCACACCTCTTTCTACATCTTCTTTGTTTGCAGCTTTCACAATGACTTTGCCCTTGCTAGTGATTTCTTCATGGTGGTAGGATCTTGTTGA
Source organism: Leucocoprinus leucothites (assembly GCA_013368445.1). Lineage (NCBI taxonomy): Eukaryota > Fungi > Basidiomycota > Agaricomycetes > Agaricales > Agaricaceae > Leucocoprinus > Leucocoprinus leucothites. The sequence goes on from JAACJO010000037.1 coordinate 193,041, forward strand.
GGTCTTGAGATGCTTGCATGTCTGGGTGTTGATGGGGATGCGAGCCTGCAGGTTTGAGTGAGACCTGGTGAGTACTATGCATTTTGGCCAAAGAAGTGAAGGGGATGAACTTGATTTCTCCACACAGGACGAGAGCTTGATAGAAGAATCACATGAGTTAATTGTGCAGACTAGGCTGAGTGAACTTAAAAGGCCATACCAGTGCTAGTGGTAGAGTCTGCATTTGATTTTGTACTTGCTTTTACTGTGGAGGTTCAGATGCTCATTGAGCTCATGGAATCGGGGAGAGGTGGGTGTGGTCTTACCTCTTCACAGAGCGCTTGAGTTTCTTAGCCATTGTGGAGGATAGCTAATGGTTCCATCCCATTAATTTCAGCTAGCTCATCCCCTCCCTTGTTCTGTTTCCTCTTCGATGACAGGTGTTATCCCAGCACCCCCAACAGGCTGCTCAGGTTGTGTGTACTTCAATACTTTACCAGCCACTTTCTTCAAAGTAGGATTCTCCTCAGCTTGTGCATTGTAGTCCAGTTCATCACTCACCCCCTTGTGCTTGGACATGGGTCTCACTCAAAGAAAAGCTGCAGCTGCCTTACCACCATTTGGAGGAGGGCCATTAGGATTCTCCAGTGGGACATCCTCCTTTCCCTCTTACCACTATCATTGATTTCTTTGACAGTGTCTAACTACACATTGACTATGAATACTACTGTTATGACTGCACCATTGCATTGGGTAGACCTTAAGGGTACCTCTCCACCATCTTCAGACCCCATGAACATTGCCGACACTGAAACATGTATCTCAACCTCAAAGCATGATTGCTCAATTTCACCCACCCTTTCTATCAAATCATCTAGGCATTTGGTCCAAGACAACACCAAATTGGCTACTCCATCCAGAGCTGGTTCTGATCAATCAGATAGTGGTGAGAGTGATTCAGATTCATCTGATGATGATTCCATACCCCCCTCCCCTGTACCCATCTCAGTTGCATTATCACATGCAGTATCACACTCTTCTTTAAGGACTCCTCCCCCTCCTTCATCACATGCTAAGCAAGCTCATGCTTGTACTGCCCTTTGAGGATTGGACACCACTCTGAAAGCCATCTCAAGAACTGCTTCAATGAGCATGTATGATGGATACAAGTCACCTATCCCCTTCCAACCATTTGGTGAGGGGTTCCTAGGTGAGTTTCAACCTCCAGACCCTCTGAATCTGAGCTTGTGTGGGGACACATGGGCAGATGATAAAGAGGAGATTGTTAATGATGATGGGGCTCCCAAGAATTGTTTCTTTGAGAGACCCCTATCTGCTGAGTCAGCAAATGCTGTGTCAACTGGCACCCCAGCTACTTTCTTTGCTAGCTCATCTAGTACTAATGATATCACTAGTAATGTCACTGCACAGCTGCAGAGGCCTGGACCTGCACAGCCACATCTACCAGATCTCAAGGATCCTTCCAACACAGCCACCAAAGAAACTGTGATCATTAGTGAAGCTGCATTCAAAGTGCTTGAGGTGCTTAAGTATGTGACAGATTTCTTTAAGCATCAAGCTGGTCTGGGCCTTAAAGCCAGACAGAAGGACCTGAGGTTTCCCCAGATGGGGGAACTGATTTATTGCTTATTCATATCTATGTTTGAATCAGGCTGGGATTGCATGCCCATCAATAGCAAAAGCAGTCTCATGATTGTTGAAGCACTGAGGGAATACCTTAGTCCCCCAGCTGATATCCCCATGATGGACTCTTCCTCCCCTCCAAAAGGAAAGGGCAAGGAAAGAAGGTATGCAAATCAACTCCATCAAATATCCCTACCCCTCTTTTCCCACCTGGCATTGTCATTGGGCAAACTAACTCCACAGCTTGCATCAATGATGACACCATGAATGTTGATCAAGCCTCTCTTGCTGAGGGCATTCCTCACCCCTCTCTCCCCCAGAATGATATCTTGTCTTCTGGTAAGGCACATGACGTCTTGTCTGTGTCAGGCAACTGGAAGGCTAAGAATGATGTCACATCTTCTAAACCTGCCAGCCCCATCCATGTCTCTAGGGCACCCCCTCCACCTTCCAATCACATGACTCCAAGGAACAGGAATGGAAATTTTGAGCACTCAGTTGGGTGCCCTTCTTTTGATGGCCAGGCTCAGCCATCAAAACTTAACCCCAAGGGTGCTTCTGATCTGCCACCCTCCTGACTGTAAGGCATCCACCAAACCCCTTATGGAATATTTTAACAAGAAGAATGTGTCATTTCCTGATGCTGCCCAACAGGGTGTCTAGCTGGTGGCTTTCTCTTCCACTTTCTCTGCTATTGACAGGGTCAAAATGCAGAGATGATACTCACCTTCCCCAAACTCTCTTATGACAAAGTCCTTGCCATGTACAAGGCAGGTTTTGGTGGTGGTCAACCTTAAGCACCTGAACCCTCAACCTCAGGCACTCAACACACCAAACCCAAAATGACGACTCACTGCCCTACCCGCTGCCAAGTCCTTATCCCTTTTGAGGGAAACATTATTGCAGACCACATCAAAGACTTCAACAAAGCAGCTGAATTTTGTAATCGTGGTCTCACTGCTGCTCAATCCAAACTCCACATAGAATCTGTCTGTGAGTCATACAATGGTATCTCCATTGCTACATCTTGTGTTGCCAGCCCAAATGACCTGGAAATGATTAAGTCCTGGCTGAAAAAAGCTTGGCAAATTGGAGACTCAATCCCCATTAAGTCCCATCTCCCACAATCCAAATTGTTCTTGAAGATTGTTGGTGTCCCATATTGGGTAGCCAACTCTTCCAACCCCCTGTCCCCTGCCTTTGTAGAGCAAGCCCTCGGGCAATCACCTCTCTTCAAAAACATAATTCTTGCTGCTTGTCCCTGCATTATGAAAGCCTCTCCCAAGTCTGATACCACTGTTGTGTGGTTCAATATTTAGGACTCTCAAAACAGTACTAAGACCAAGACATTGGTCAACTGTACTATAAACTTCAGATGCCATATTGGCACTATCTGTGCCACCAGTATGCATCCTGGTGTGGCACAATGCAGAAACTGTTGGTACTATGGCCTGGTGTTGCAAGGCCAACCCTAAATCCAACCCTCCTTGTGATGCCACTCCTGACAGTGCCCCTTGCCCCCACCTTGAGAACTTCAAGTGCCTCAACTGTAAAGGTGACCACCATGCTAACAACACTAAATGTCCATTCTGGAGAAACAGCTTTGATCACACCTGGCATTCCAACCAAGCTACTGAGTCATGCACTGCACGTGCTGTCTGCACTAACACCAATTGCTCCAGTGGCAGAGTTGCTGTTTAATTATGCCTGGTAATAACAATATTATCTCATCTGTTTGTATCTATTTGCAAAATGTTGGGCATTCTTATGCCCTCATTGACACCCTCCTTGAGTCCAAGAAGAAGGACTTGGACATTGTCTTTTTACAGGAACTACCTTGGAATCACATTTGCAAGGCACCTTTTACAACTAACCCTGAAGGGGATGATGTCATAGGTGCCCCCATTCACCCAGAATGGCTTTGTATGGTTCGCCCTACTAAGTCTAATGATCCTTGACCCCGCACTTTGACTTACATTCACAGACATCTCCTTTGTATGCAACCTATCCTTCAACAGGAATGGGCCAATCACTGTGATATTCAAATTCTCAGACTCTTCAATCAGGGTAACTATATTCATTTCCTTAATATATATTCCAACTCATTGTCATTGGCAATCACATTTCCTTTGACTAACTTCATCAACATCCTGAACATTGTATACATGGGAGGCAACTCCAATTGTCAATCTCTGGAGTGGGATCCTCTAATCGCCCACCTCTCTCACACTGCTATAACTCTGATGGAGTTAGTGGAAAGCTTTAATCTCTCAATGTCCCTACCGACTACATCCTCTCCCACACATTTCTCTGCTATTGAAGGACATGATAATTCTGTTATCAATTGGATTTTTTGTGCTAACAATTCCATCCATCACATTATTGACACAGATTTGAGGCTTCCCTCAGATCATGCACCTTTAATCATTAATCTTCCAATCCAACCAGATCACATTAACTATAAAAAGCATGTTTTGCCCAAAGATAGTGATGAAGAGACTGCTTTCCTTTCTCAGGTCTCAGAGTATCTGGCAGCTATTGATTGTTCAACATTTATTCCACTTCTTGTTTGGACTATATGTTAGAATAATAGCAGTCTATGGTGACTTCCTGTAGGTGCTAGTGGATTAGGCTGTGGGCAGTAGGGAACCTGGGTAAGGGGCTTTGTATTCGAGGTGGAACATGATAAGGTGATAACCTTGCTGTGTCCATAACTATAAACAACTGCGCATGGACCAACTATACAGTACATAACAAAGATATACAAACATGTGGTACTGCATACAAACAAGAGCAAATATAAAAGTATTATGAAATAATAGTCAATAGCCAAGGAGGCCAAGATTGCCGAGGACCCTGAGACTCCCAAGAAGACCAAACATGGCCGAGATGGCTGACTTACCTGAGATCACCAAGTCCAGTCAGATTACCCTCCTCTAACACTATATCTCCGATTCTATTTCTCATATATTTAATGATGCTTGGAATACAAACTCTAAAAACATATGGATTACTAACCAGTCGAAAGAATGGTGGACTCCTCACTGTTCTGAGACCTTACTTTCTTATGGGAGAACCAAAGACTGAAAAGATTGGTGAGCATTTAGGGTGGCTACCTGAGCTGCTAAGTGTTCTTTCTTTGACACACACATTCATAAAATTGCATCTACTAACAAATGCCCCTGGGACCTCATGGAATGGGTTAAACAGTGCAAGTTACCCACTATCGAGGGGATTGGATATCAAGGATGCCCATGTAATGATCTACCAGATCTATGGAATGCACTCCATTCATTGTACAACTCTGCATCAGGCTGACTGGTAAGTCCTCATATTCTTAGTGAAATGAAATATCTCCCTACCTGTTCTTGGGTGGACTTTTCCACTCTTGAACTAACCAAATCATTATTGTCTTGTGCTAACTCCTCAGCACCTGGACCTAATCATGTCTCTTGGAAACACTCGAAGAGCATAGTTGCTCACAACAACTGCCTCAAGAATATCATCCTCATTGCTAATGCATGTGTACATCTCTCTCATTGGCTGAGTCACTTCAAAGACTCAGTCTCTATCATCCCCAAGCCAAATAAACTGGCCTATGATACTCCTAAAGTATTTTGTCCTATTGTCCTACTAAATACTTTAGGCAAACTTATCAAAAAGATGATCACTCACTGTATGCAATTTGAGGCAGTTTCTACTGGAGCTCTCCACCCAAATCAAATGGAAGGAGTTATTCAGTGTTCTACCAAGGATGCAGGAGTTTTCCTCACTCACATTATCTGGACTGGATAGGCCAAAGGTATGATTACAAGTGTTTGTGCTTTCGATATCACCTTATTCTTCCCTTCCCTAAACCACAATATTTTAACTGACATCTTACAATGACAGGGGTTTACCCCCCAACTTGTCAACTTCTTTTCCCACTACCTCATAGGTCGCTCCACACAGTTTATGTGGAATACATTTTTGTCTGATGCCCATGACATGGCTGTTGGCATAGGGCAGGGTTCAGCTCTATCCCCTATCCTCTCAGCACTTTACTTGGCACCCCTCATGTTCATATTTGACCAATGCACTAAACTACAATCCATCCCCTCCTCCCTCCTCTCTTTTGTTGATAATGGGCTTTGTATATCACAAGTGAAGAACTACACTGACACCACTTCTTCTCTTAAAGCAGCCTATTCCATTATCACATCCATTTGCACTGACCTCAGATTAGTCATGTTCCATGACTAATCTGAGGTCTTCCACTTCTCTCACTGCCATAATGACTCAAACCCTCCACTTGACCTATCTGGCATCAGTGGACCCATCCTCTCACCAAAACCCTTCTGGAGATATCTTGGCTTTTACTTTGATTATTGTCCCTCATTTCAAGAGCATGTTTGGTTTTATTCAACCAAAGCATTGTCTACGGTGAAAGCCATGGGCATGCTAGGTAACTCCACCCAAGGTCTCCTCCCTCTCCAAAAACAACTCCTCTATAGGTCATGTGTTGTCCGGGTGGCTATGTATGGATTTTGCTTATGGTATTTTGAGGGTGCTCATAACAAGGCACTTCTCAAATCCCTTTCTACAATGCAAAGACACACAGCTTTCTAGATTACCAGCACTTTCTGTACTTCTCCTTCTGGGGGTGCTGAGAGTATTGCTGGACTCATTCCCATTCATCTCCACCTTCATAAATTAGCTATTCATTCCTCATATTGGGTTTCTACTCTACCTTCCAACCATGCATTATGTTCCCTTCTCTCTGATCATTTCTCTCTTAATTCCTCCCCTCATCCTCAATCAATTTGCCTTCTAACTCCGGCCAAAAAAGGTAAAGTCAAAGGCACTCTTATTGAAGTAGATAGTTCTCTTTCTCATCTTTCCAATACCTTTTCTCCCTGTGCTCCTGAATCCAAGCCTGGGTCTTGTCTCATGGATATCTTTTCTGATTCTGTTCATTTTCATCCTTGCAATTGCTCTGATAAACACAAAATGTATAAACATGTCTCATCTCTCAATTCTGTTTTTTCTTCATCTTCTTCTGATCGAACTTGTATATCAGTTGTTACTGATGCTTCTGTTCCTCTTGTAGGTTTCCTTCAGGCAGTTTTGGCAGCACATTTATATCATGGCAGACAACAAGTGTCCCATGCAAAACAGGCTAGTGGCCAGGCATCTTCAACAGACCCTGAACTCTACTCCATTCATATTGGCATTGCTAAGGCTATTTTCCTCTAGTGTGACAAAATCATCCTCATCACTGACTGTCTCCCAGCAGCCAAGCTGGCAGTCGACCCCTCCATCCATTTGAGTCAGTCACACTCCATCCATGTTTGCTGACTACTATCTGACTGGCTCACAGCCAAGCTATCTCAATCCATTGACTTCTGGGATGTCTCTTCCAAATGGTGATGGAAGCCCCACCTCAAAGTCCACAATGACATCACTACCACATGCATCCATGCCCACCCCCCCACACAGGTGCCACCCTCGACTTTTGGCAACACAAAGCCACCAATGACTGTCAGAAATCCTGGAAGTCTACATTTTGGAAGAAGAAGTACTGTGGCAACAGTTTCCTTCTCTCAAAAAAGAATCACAAGTTCCTCATTCCCACTTACATCAAGGGAGGTACCTGGCTCTCTCTCACCAACAAGTCACCATCATTAGGTGCATGAATGACTCATGCTATTCTTAACCACACTTCTGTTGGAGCTTTTTGCAAGAGGTTCTTCCCCCTCAAGCCTAATTCCTGTTGTTGTGGCCATCGTCTGGAAACATGACACCATATTCTCTGCTACTGCCCCCTCTACTCCATCCACACTCAATGGGTGCAATGCACTTTCCCTCAGTATGAGTTCCTCATTGAGTTCTTAAAAAAGAACCTGACTGCTTTTGCCTTCACTAACCAAGATACATGTCCACTGCTACTTCAAGCCCCTGTGCCTGCTGAACCAAATGAAGGTGAACTTTTTTCCTTTATTTCATCTCTTTCCTCTTCTTTTGAGTCCGATCTCTGCATGTAATGCCTCATTTCATAGTCTCCATCAAGTCTTCTCTATTTTGCTGGACTAATCATATATAGTCTTTGTCTTAAGCAGTCTTTGACCACTTTGTGTACCCCAGCTTGCCATAGTGTACTGTCTACTTGTATTATTTAGTTGAAAGCAGACTGCAATCAAGCACCACTATATAAATTTATTGATTTAAAATAAAAAAAAGCGAACTGTAATTGAGCACCGCTATATAAATTCATTGATTAAAAAAAATAAAATAAAAAGATTCTCCAGTGGGATATGCATGTTCTTGTGTTTGTCACTGAGAAAGGCTTTGAGGTGCTTGTGTGTACAAATGTCAATGGGGATGCCAGCCTAGGATAAGACTGTTGGGTAAGAGATGAGCTAGGACAGTAGTTCCAATTCAGAGACAGACCTATTTTCTCCAAGCCTTTGAAAGCAAGGAAGGATACGAGCAATAGCAGAGAGGAGAGTAAGATGATTCCATGCTAGACAGGTACTATGACAGCCGTCAGTGATTGTGAGGGATCCAACCTGGAAGCACCCATTCAGTGCTTTGAGCTACAGGAAGTAAAGAATTTATCCAGCTTATCTATGGGAGAATCACATCTGACTACTGATGGGACATTGCACACTCCCAGTTGCCAGGCAATACCACCAAGGCCACAGTGATTCTCCAGCCTAAAAGTGTGCAAATTGAGGATGGCAATGCTCATTCTCTCTGAATGCTACTTAAGCTCCACAAACTTGATTGGTCGAGGGTAATATAACACTGATGATCATCCTATCCCTAGTAACTGCATGGGATTCTTAGCTGCTCACCAAAATGATGAGAACCCAGAATATCACTTGCCTATTTCCACTAGAGTCCATGCCCCTACCATTGTTGATGCTGACAGGCATTCCTCCATCTTGTATGCTCCTCAGAACTTTACTGTACCTCAGCAGCCTCCTCCTCCAGTGCCAGCTCAACACTATGTTGATCCTTCAGCTTGTCAGCCTAGTAGTCAATTTATTGGTCATGGAGAGTATTCACAAGGGCACTATCTTCAACCCCTTCATGAACTGACTGCTCAAGTAATAAGTGCATTCACTGATTGTTATCATGCCAAAACAACTGATCATTATAGCTTCTTCTCTGGTGGTACAGTAGGTTTAATGGCCTCATTCCCACCTTAGGTTTGGACTTGGTGATGGTCATGGTAGTGGCCACCATGGTGGTGTCAGATGTGCTCTGGACAGTCTACAAGTATTTGTGATTGATTTGTTGATGTGTGAACTTAGAGTTGATGCAGAGGTTGCTTAGTCAGTTGTAGATCACCTGACTGCATGTTCAACTCTCCTGTGGACGCTTTCTTGACTCTCAGCCATTTACAGTTGTCCACAGGTGAGTACAAATCTCTATCTTGTTAATATAGTCATTTACAGTTGTCCACAGATTCCTGTGCGAGTTGTGAGCTCCCTGGGCAATTTCTCCGGTTTCTAGGACCTCCTACACATCCCCTGTGCGTCACCTTCTAACAGGTTATGGGCCCCGGCCTCTAGAAGCCTCAGACAAAGACTTTTGTTCCATTTCTTCCTCAACTGTCTTTCTCTTCTCCAATCCGCCATTTTTGCGTTTTCTCCCTCATTTTTGCGTCGCTCTGGTCGCTTCCGCACACACCCATTGATCTCGCGTGTCTCCACGACTTCACCAAGTTTTGCCACGTTCCGACCATTTCTTGTTCCACTATCCCACTTCCAATTTTTTATTTTTTTATTTCTTTAAAATCAATGATTTATTACATGGTGCCCGGTCACAGTCCGTGCCTGCCAACATAATGTTGGAATTACTGTATATTAGCTGCTATATTTGGGCAATCAAAGAAATGCCCCCGTCTCCATTCTTGTTCCATAGTATATCTTATTGTCATTCTATTATTTAAATACAGTAGAGTAAGACATGTATTCCTTGCTGCTTTGCCCCCAAATACACCCACTTTTTCATCCTCTCACACATAATACAGGGCCTAAGTACTGCTACCTAAGCCAAACACTACAAAGATGGGAATAGATAAAGTCCTGTCCAAATATAGTACACTACTCAACAGCAAAGAGATATGGCATAGTAACAAAGATGAAACTAAAGTCCAACTCGCAGACCTCTAACAGTAAGCTTACATGCATGTGTGGCCCTAGCAATGAGATGATGGGGTTGGGGAATATGTTGAAGCAGGTATATGACCTACTCCCAGGGCCTCCTATTGTTCTCCTTGTGATGGCTAAGCCAATCATGGTCAAACTGGTGGTGCCAGAATAGGCACTTTCAATCATCAGCTGCATGGTCACCCTTGCAGTTGATACATGAGATATGGGGACAGGGCTCCCCGGCAGGTGTGGGCAGGATGGGGGAGTTTGCCTTTGGACTCCCCTTACAGCATGATGATGCAGAGCAATGGTTCTCACTACAGTGAGGACCTCCACACTGGGAACACCTGAGTACATGGTTGCAGCAGGTGGGAGTAGAGTGACCAAAGCACCAGCAGTGCTGGCACTGGGGGACACTGGGGTGGGCACAGGCAGGCTTGATGATGGCCTGCATACCATTGAAGTTGAGGTACTTGTTGAGGAGCTTCTTGGCATTGGCTCCTGACTGAGAGTCCTATAGGTCAAACCAAACAGTAGCAGTATCAGCCTTGGGGGAGTTGCACATGATGCACACAGATGAAACATTAGCAAAAGTGTTTTTGAAAGGAGACAGTTGCATGCAATCGGTGATGTGGATCTGCATGATGTGAACACTGTTCATGTGGAAGGGGACATCAAGGATCTTGAGATAAGACCTCAACCTGGGGCAGTGCATCTTCAGCTGGAATGGGGCAGTGAAGACAGAGGGGATTGTAGACTTGACAATGGCAATGTCAGAATCTGAGGGCACAGTGGAGGTGTACAGTGCAATGGTGCTGTACACCTTGGTGATGTTCTCAACATGCAAGGATGACTTGGCATGTGAGAGGGCATCATTGAGAAGGCACATGGCCTTGTGATGGAGATAAGTGATCTCACTGGCATCACCAGTGAAATCAAGGAACAATTAATAGCAGTGGTCATGCATGGCTTCTTTGCGGAGCCAGCAGTAGCAGTAGCAGCCTGATACATTGCGGTGACATGATCAGGGTTGAGGGAGGGGTTTGCCTGCACCAGCTTGAGGAGCAACACAGGCAACACCAAAGCACCAGAACTGTTAGAATGTAAAAGAATAGAGAGTAGAGGATGATAAGAGAGTAGAGGAAAACTCAGACACTGACACTGACACACACACAAAAGTGGGGAAGAAGATAATGGATTGGGAGGCTGAGGCCCTCTTTATATACCTAGCTATATGGTCTGTGTACAATATGGTCATGTGACTACAACTATCCCATTTGGGCAAAGGGGGGTGAGGCTAAAGCTGGTCATAATCTAACAAGAACGAGTGACTTCCACAAATGAGTGCTGATAAGGCATTGGAGTAGAAGTGGGGATGGGTGCCTTTGTGGGCACTCAGGGAGGGCTGCTAGTGTGCACCTTAGGGGGTGCTTGCTTGGGCAGTATGGGGGGACAGGCCATGTTGCCTTGGCTGTTTGCTTGGGTGCCTTGGGGGAGCCCATGTCAATATCATGTGGTTCCGCTTTGTCAGTGGATCCATGGGTTGCCTTGTGGATAATGCATGTGTCTTTAGGGGAGGCTTTAGGCTTGACAAAGTGAGTGAAGCCCTGCATGAAGGAGTGGAAGGTGATCCAGCTGCAGCTAGTCCACTTCTCACCCATGGAAATGCATGCACTGCCATGCCCACTCATCTCAAATTTGAATACTGCACCAGCAAAGTAACTGGCACAGGACTTGGCATACTCCTTGTTGAGGAGGGAATCATTGGGGAGCTCATGCATGAAGCACATGAACTTCCTGAGGCCATTGAAAGCCCACTTGGCCATGGCATTGTCTCCAGACACAGTCCCAGAGGAGGAGGATGGGGTGGATGGTGCAATCGGGGGAGGAGTGGGAACTGGGTAGTACATGGTACCACCAGCAATGAGAGGGGCCTTGGGACCAAGGGTCACCAGAGGCTGAGTAGTAGGCACCAGTGATGGAACATCAGCGGACACCAAGAGGAGGCATGAGGGCAACTGAAAGTCAGCCCTCATGGAGGTGGCAGCAGCCTTGAAATCCGCAAGAGTGCAAACTGGCTGGGTGGAGGTGGAGGACCTGGAGGCCTCTTCAATAGTGTTGAGCTTGTCATCACCGGACACAATGTCAGAGTCAAGGTCCATGTTTGTGATCTTGCAACTAATAGCTTTAGACTTTCACCTACCTATGTTAACTAGTGTAGACAATGCAGTAATATACTCTAAATGTGACATACCAACAAGAGATGGTGGTGGTAAGAGGACAAGAAGGGATGTATCCCATGATCCTCCTTTCCCTCTTACCACCATTATCAATCCCTCTGAAGGTGTTTTCTAACTACATTGACTACAAATTCTATTGATATGACTGCACCATCACATTGGATGGACCTTAAGGGTACCCCTCTACTGTCTTCAGACCCTATGAATATCACTGACACTGAAACACATGTCTCAACTTCAAAGTGTGATCACTTGATTTTGCCTGCCCTTTCTATCAAATCATCCCGACACTCAGTCCAAGATGATGCCAAATCAGCTGCTTCATCTAGAGTTGGTTCTGATCAATCGGAGAATGGTGAGAGTTATTCAGATTTGTCTGATGATGATTCCACACCCCCCTCCCCTATACTCACCTCAGCTGCACTATCATGTGCAGTATCACACTCCTCCTTTTGGACTCCTCCCTCTCCTTCATTGCATGCTAAGCAAGCTTGTACTTGTGATACCCTTTGAGGATTGGACACTACCCCAAAGCCATCTCAAGGACTGCCTCCATGAGCACATATGATGGCTTCAAATCACCTATTCCCTTCTGTCCTTATGGTGAGGGATTCCTAGGTGAGCTCAAATGACCTGATCCTCTGAATTTGAACTCATGCAGGGACGCATGGGGCAACCAAGAGAAGAGGATATTCACAAACAGGGAGCCAGACAATCATCTATTTGGACACCCACCCACCTCAAGGCTGCCTCATGCAATCCACAGATCTGCTGAGTCAGCAAATACTGTGCCAACTAGTACTCCAGCCACTTTCTTTGCTGGATTATCTGATACCAATGACATCACACCTGACATCACACATGATGTCACTGGTGATGTCACCACACAGCTGCAGAGGCCTGGACCTGCACAGCCACAACTTCCAGATCTCAAGGATCCATCCAACACAGCCACCAAAGAAACTTTGGTCATTGGTAAAGCCACATTCAAAGCACTTGAGGCACTTAAGTATGTCATGAATTTCTTCAAGCATTGTAATGGTCTGGGTCTTACAGTGGCTCAAAAAACTGTCCCAATGTTTTCGCATTTTGGACATATTTGCTAATACCAGGGCAGATATATGGCCTAGCATCCTGAAAATATTCACACAGGTACCTTGACATATTGGGCGCATATATTCCCATGATCACATGACCTTGTCCATCAATGAATTAATAATGAATTATCGAAAATATCTACTCATTGGGACAGTTTTTTGACCCTCTGTTATCTACCTACTCAATACTTTGTATGACCTCCTCTTGCCCTGACAACTGCCTCAATCCTTCTGGGCATGGTTTCTATCAGCCTTTGGCACCTTTCTGCTGGAATCTTATTCACTCCTCTACTAGCCTCTCCCACAATTCAAATACTCCCTTAGGTGGTCTTTCATATGCCTTCAGCTGGTCCTTCAGGTAGGTCCAGAGGTGTTCAATGGGATTTAGGTCAGGGGATTGTGCAGGGCATGATAGAACTTGAATGTTGTTGTCCACAAACCATTGTTGTCCCAGTTTTGAGGTGTGTTTTGGGTCATTATCCTGCTGGAATATCCTCTCCTCCTCCTCCATCTCCAACTTTTCAAAGCTTTCCACCACCCATTGTCCAAAATCTCGCAGTATTTCACTGCATCCATATTCCTTGAACCTCAATCAGCTTTCCTACCCCATTCCACCCCATACACCCCCACACCATCATGTTACACCTCCTCCATGTTTGACAGTAGGGAGAGTGGTCCTATCTGACAGTGGTTCCCCCTCTCCTTCCAGGTATACACCTTTCCATCTGACCCAATCCTGTTGATCTTTGTTTCATCTGTCCACAACACCCTCTTCCAGTCCTCCACTGTCCAATTCCTATGTTCATGTGCAGAGTCAAGGCATTCCTCACAATGTTGCTTTTTGAGTAGAGGTCATTTGATCTTGGTTACAGAGCAAAATCCATTATCCTGAAGGGTATTTCTGACAGTTTGGGGTGTGACAGGGTCAGACAGAGTAGAGTTAATGAAATTTGTAGCCTGGACAGCATTATCTAGCTTTCCAGAGGTTATTTGGTGAATTATTGCTTTTTTATCATGAGGAGAAAGCTTGGAAGGACGTCCTCCCTTGTTGTTTTCCTTGTCCCCATCAACTTCTTTATTGATCCTCCCAACAGTAGACTTGCCTAGACTAGTTTTATGTTCAATATGGCATAAGGAATAGCCATCTTTGAGAAGAGAAGTGACTTGGATTATTAGGTAGAGGAGATAGCTTTCATGATGTAGTGGCAGGAAGAAAGACAGTTGTAGCCATCTCAACATGTCAACCAAGGTCACATGATCTTGTTTACTACTCCCACACCTGCCCTGATGCTCCCTGGCATGTTACAAGATAGATACTGGGAGGCTGACAGGGGGTCAAAAAACTGTCCCAATGAGTAGATATTTTTAATAATTCATTACTAATTCATTGATGGACAAGGTCATGTGATCATGGGAATATATGCTCCCAATATGTCAAGGTACCTGTGTGAATATTTTCAGGATGCTAGGCCATATATCTGCCCTGGTATTAGCAAATATGTCCAAAATGCGAAAACATTGGGACAGTTTTTTGAGCCACTGTAAACCCAGACAGAAGGACCTGAGGTTTCCCCAGATGGGGGAACCAATCTATTGTTTACTCACATCTATGTTTGAATCAGGCTGGACCGCATACCCATTAATGTGAAAGTGGTCTTATGATTACTGATGCACTGAGGGAATACTTTAATCCCCTGGCTGACACCCCATGACAGACTCTTCCCCTCCTCCAAAGGGCAAGGGTAAAGGAAAAAAGGCATGTAAATCAACTCCATCAAACATTCCCACCCCTCTATTCCTGCTGGCATTGTCATTGGGCAAACTAATTCTTCAGCTTGCATCGATGATGACAATATGAACATCTATCAAGCCCCTCCCAATGAGGGCACCTTCCCCTCCACTCCCCTGGAATGATGTCTCATCTTCTGGCAAGGCACATGATGTCTTGTCTGTGTCAGGTAACAAAGGCTAAGAATGACATCATGTCTTCTAAACCTGCTGGCCCCATCTGCATCTCCAGGGTGCCCCCTCCACTATCCAATCACATGACTCCAAGGAATAGGAATAGAAACTTTGAGCATTCAGTTAGGCACCCTTCTTCTAATGGCCAGGCTCAGCCATCAAAACCTAACCCTAAGGGTGCCTCTGATTTGCTATCCCCCATTCCCCCTCCTGACCATAAGGCATCTACCAAACCCCTTACAGAACACTTCAGCAAGAAGAATGTGTCATTCACTGATGCCACCTGACAGGGTGTCCAGCAACTACCTCCCCTTCCTCCACTTCTTCCATTGATGGGGTCAAGATGCAAGAGATGATACTCACCTTCCCAAACTCTCTTATGACAAAGTCCTTGCCATGTACAAGGCAGGTTTCAGTGGCACCCAACCTCAAGCACCAAACCTTTGACCTCAAGCACTCAGTGCACTAAACCAAAATGAATGACCCACAGCCCTATACATCATCAAGTCCTCATCCCTTTTGAGGGAAACATCATTGCCAACTGCATCAAAGATTTCAATAAAAGTGGCTGAATTCTGTAATCATGGTCTCACTGCCACTCAATCCAAACTACACATGGAGTCTGTCCATGAGTCATATAACAGTATCTCTATTGCCACATCAGGAGTTGCTACACCTAACAACCTTGACACCATCAAGTCCTGGTTAAAGAAAGCCTGGCAACTTGGAGAAGCAATCCCCATTGAGCCTCATCTCCCATAATCCAAATCATTCCTAAAAATCGTTGGTGTCCATACTGGGTAGCCAATTCCTCAAACCCCCTTCTCCCACCTTTGTTGAGCAAGCCCTTGGGCAATCCCTCTCTTCAAAAACATTGTTCTCACTGCTCGCCCCCCAAGTCATGAAAGCCTCTCCCAAGTCTGACACTGCTGTCATGTGATTCAATATTTGGGACTCACAAAATGGTACTAAGGCTGAGACATTGGTCAACCATACAATCAACTTTGCTCAACATGTTGGCACTATCCGTGCCACGAGTATGCATCCTGGCACAGTGCAATGTAGAAATTGTTGGTGGTGGGGTCATTCCACTCATGCATGTTGTGCCCTTGGTGCACATCGTCAAATCTGTGGTGGCCCTCATCATGTTGAGAACCATCATACTATGGCCTGGTGTTGCAAGGCCAATCTGGAATCCAACCCTCCTTGTGATGCCACTCCTGATGGTGTCCCTTGCCCTCACCTCAAGAACTTCAAGTGTCTCAACTGCCAAGGTGATCATCACACTAATGACACTAAATGTCCATTTTGGAGAAACAGGTTTGATTGTACCTAGCATTCTAACAAAGCCGCCGAGTCATGCACTGCACATGCTGTCTGCACTAACACCAATCACTCTGGTGGTGGAGTTGCTGTTTAGATATGACTGGTAAGAACAATGTTACTTTGTCTGTTTGTATCTATTTGCAAAACATTGGGTGTTCCTATGCCCTTGTTGACACCCTCCTTGAGTCTAAGAAGCAGGACTTCGACATCATTTTCTTACAGGAACCACCCTGGAATCATATTTGCAAGCCACCCTCTACAACTAATCCTGAAGGGGATGACATCATAGGTATCCCTATTCATCCAGAATGGCTTTGTATAGTTTGCCCTACTAAGTCTAACGATCCCTGACCCCATACTTTGAGTTATGTTCACAGGCAACTTCTTCACATGAGACCCATCCTTCAACAGGATTGGGTTAATCACTGTGATATTCAAATCCTTGGACTTTTCAATCAGGGTAACTATATTAACTTCCTGAACATATATTCTGACTTGTCTTCATTAGTGATCACTTTTCTTTTGACCAACTTCATTGACATTCCAAACATTGTATATATGGGAGGTGACTTCAACTGTTGTTCTCTGGAATGGGATCCTCTAGTCACCCATTTTCCTTGCACTACTATAACTCTGATGGAGTTAGTGGAAAGCTTTAATCTTTCAAAGTCCCCACTGATTTTGTTCTCTCCCACCCATTTCTCTTCCATCGAAGGACATGATAATTCTGTTATCGATTTGATTTTCTGTGCTAATGACTCTACTTCTCACATTATTGATGCAAATTTGAGGCTTCCCTCAGACCATGTGCCTTTAATTATTGATCTTCCAATCCACCCAGATCATATTAACTATAAAAAATATGTACTGTCTAAGGATAGTGATGAAGAGACCACCTTTCTTTCTCAGGTCTCAGAGCATCCAGTGGCTCTTGATTGTTTGAACATTCACTCTACATATTGTTTGGACAATATCTCTGATTCCATTTCTCATATATTTAATGACAGGTGGATTACAAACTCTAAAAACATATGGATTACTAACCGGTTGAAAGAATGGTGGACTTCTCACTGCTCTGAGACCTTACTTACTTACAGGAGAACCAAAGACCAAAAAGACTGGTGAGCATTTAGGGCAGCTACCCAGGCCACTAAGCACTCTTTCTTCAATGAGCACATCCATGAAATTGCTTCCTCCAACAAACACCCCTGGGACCTCATGGAGTGGGTCAAACAATGCAAACTACCTGCCATTGAGGGGATCTGTTATCAAGGACACCCATGCAATGATATACCAGACCTATGGAATGCCCTCCATTTGTCATACAACTCTGCATCAGGTCAACTGGTAAGCCCACATATTCTCAATGAAATGAAATCCATCCCTACCCATTCCTGGGCAGACTTCTCCACTCTTGAACTAAATGAATCATTATTGTCCTGTGCTAACTCCTCAGTGCCAGGACCTGATCACATATCCTGGAAACACCTGAAGTTCATAGTTGCTCATAATGACTGCCTCAAAGATTTGTTCTCATTGCTAATGCATGTGTACGTCTTTCTCATTGGCTGAGTCATTTCAAAGACTTGGTCTCCATCATCATTCCCAAGCCAACAAACCAGCCTATGAAACCCCTAAAGTGTTTCGACCCATTGTCCTACTAAACACTTTAGGAAAACTTATTGGGAAGATGATCGCATGTGAAATGCAATTTGAAGCGGTCTCAACTGGAGCTCTCCACCTGAACAAAATGGGGGGAGTCATTCAATGCTCTACTGAGGATGCAGGTGTCTTTCTTACTCACATTATTCAGGCCAGATGGGCCAAAGGTATGATTACAAGTGTTTGTGCTTTTGATATCACCCAATTCATCCCTTCTCTAAATTATGATATCTTCACTGACATCCAGCAATGCCAGGGGTTTGCCCCTCAACTTGTAAACTTCTTCTCCCATTACCTTATAGGTCACTCCACATAATTTATGTGGAATACATTTTTGTCTGATGCCCATGACACAGATGTTGGTGTAGGGCAAGGTTCGGCTTTATCCCTCATCCTATCAGTGCTTTATTTGGCACCTCTCATGTTCATGTTTGATCAATGTGCTCGTCTTCAATATATTCCCTCCTCCCTCTTATCCTTTGTTGATGATGGGCTTTGTATTTCACAAGTGAAGAACTATTCTGACACGATTTCTTCCCTCAAAGCAGCATATTCCATCATTACATCCATATGCACCAACCTCAGACTAGTCATTGAACACAACAAATCTGAGGTCTTCCATTTTTCTTGCTATCACAACAATTCCAATCCCCCACTTGATTTATCCAATGTCAGTGGTCCCATCCTTTCTCTGAAACCCTTTTGGAGATACCTTGGCTTCTACTTCAACTGTCGACTCTCATTTCAAGAGCATGTCCAGTACTATTCAACCAAAGCATTGTCTATGGTGAAAGCCATGGGCATGCTAGGCAACTCCACCCAAGGTCTCCTCCCCCTTCAAAAATGACTTCTCTATAGGTCATGTGTCATCCCTGTGGCTACATATGGCTTCTGACTATGGTACTTCAAGAGTGCTCACAATAAGGCACTTCTCAAGTCCCTCTCTTCTATGCAAAGGTGTGTGGCTCTTTGGATCACAGGTGCCTTTTGCACTTCTCCTTCTGGCAGTGCTGAAAGTATTGCAGGACTCGTTCCCATCCATCTTCACCTCCATAAATTAGCTATTCATTCTTCATATTGAGTCTCTACTTTACCCTCCAACCATGCATTATGTTCTCTTTTATCTGATCATTTCTCTCTTAATTCTTCCCCTCAACCCCAATTGCTTCACCTTCTGACTCCAGCCAAAAAAGCTAAACTAAAAGGCCCTCTTATTGATGTAGATAGTTCTCTTTCTCATCTTTCCGACTCATTCTCTCCCTTTGCTCCTGAATCCAAGCCTGGACATTGTCTCATGGATATCTTCCCCAATTCCATTCATTTTCATCTGTGTAATTGATCTGACAAACATGAAATGTACAAACATGTATCATCTCTCAATTCAGTTTTTTCTTCTTCTTCCTCTGATTGTACTTGTATATCAGTTGTTACTGATGCTTCTGTTCCACTTGTAGGTTCCCATCAGGCAGTTTTGGCAGCACATTTATATTGCAGCAGACAACAAGTATCCCATGCAAAACAGGCAAGTGGCTGGGCATCTTGACAGATGCTGAACTCTATTCCATTCACATTGGCATCACTAAAGCCATTGCTTGTCACAATCTGTGATCGTGACCTCTCTGATTCAATCTCTGACTATTCTTTCAATTTCCAATTCCCACAATTTTTCATTATCTACCATTTCTATAAATATTTCGCAGCCTGTTTCTGCTCATCATTCTATCCTCCTTTCATTTGCACTCATATTCATTTCTGCCATTCCCTTTATGTTTGTCATTCTCTGTTGTGTTGCATCTGTTGTTGTCTATTTACCTTTCATTTGTCTGTTTATTTATTTATCATTACATTGTGAGTTTCGTGATATTTACATGTTATTTGTCTGATTTTGCATTATCTTAAATATGTCACTACTAGCTCATGTATTACCCATTCTGAATATTGACTAAGATTCCATCCTTACTCTCTGTCTGATTATTCCTTCAGTGTTGAATTCCAATTTGCACTGCCTGTCATCTTCCTCATAGACCAAATCAGTCAATGCAATATTGGAAGAGCACAGCACATACGCTGAAGCCAATGACTGATCTTTCCATAACTTTCACATACTTAGTAAGCACCAGTAATTCACAAATCTTGACATCTCTCCAGTGTGACCACATTATCCTCATCACCGACTGTCTTCCAGCAGCCAAGCTGGTAGTTGATCAATCAATCCATTCCAGCCAGTTGCACTCCATCCACATATGCTGGCTCCTTTCTGACTGGCTTGCAGCCAAACCATCCCGGTCTATTGATTTTTGGGATGTCCCATCCAAGTGGCTATGAAAACCCCATCTCAAAGTCCATAATGACATCACATCCACACACATTCACACCCCTCCTCACATGGGTGCCACCCTTGACTTCTTGTGATGCAAAGCCACCAACAACTGCCAGAAATCCTGGGAGTCCACATTCTGGAAGAAGAAGTACCACAGTAACAGTTTCCTTCTCTCCAAAAAGAATCGCAAGTTCCTCATCCCTACCTACATCAAGGGAGGCACTTGGCTACCTTTAGCCAACAAGTCACCTTCTTTATGCACTCATATGACTCACACTATACTCAACCATGCTCCTATTGGAGCTTTTTGCAAGAGGTTTTTCCCCCTCGAGCCCAAATCCTGTTATTGTGGCCACTGCCTAGAAACACATCATCATATCCTCTGTTACTGTCCTCTCTACCCCATCTGCACTCAATGGGTGCAATGCACTTTCACCCAGTATGAGTTCCTCATCGAGTTCTTGAAAAAGAACCTGGCCACTTTTGCCTTCATCAATCAAGATATGTGTCCACTGCTGCTCCAAGCTCCCATACCCACTAAACTAATTGAAGGTAAACTAGATTCTCTCATTTCATCTCTTTTCTTCTCTCTTGAGTCTGATCTCTGTGTATGACACCTTGTTCTATAGTCTCTTTTCGAGTCTTCTCTATTTCACTAGACTAATTGTATATAGTCTTTGTATCAAGTGGTCTTTAACCACTTTGTGTACCCTGGCTTGCTGTAGTGTACTATCTGTTTGTATTATTTAGTTGAAAGCAGACTGTGATCAAGCACCGCTATATAAATTCATTGATTAATAATAAAATAAAATAAAATAATAAAATAAAAAAGGGATGTATCCCACTTCCATTTCTAATCACTATATCCTAATCCTAATCCTCCTCTGCTCCTCCCATGCCAACCATTGCTCCATTCCTCTCTGAACTTCACCAGTCCATTGATCCCACCATTTGCCATATATATCCCTTGTTACATGACCACCAACCCTTTCCTCATTGCCCTACACTGCATTTCAGCTTCCTAGTCTGCCCAGATGTCTTCCTCTGGCCCCAACTTTGACAAGCTCAATACAACCAACTACTCTACCTGGGCAGGCGAGATGCAGGCATGGCTCCAGGCCTCTGGCCTGTGGAGACTGGTCAAGGGTGAACTCCTCAAGCCTGAGATCCCTTCCCATACCACCCAAGCCACATTTGACTCAAGGGAGGCCTGGAATGTGAAGGCTGACAAGGCTGCTGGCTGGCTATATCTCATGGTGGAACCAGACCAGAGGGTTCATTTCACTGATAGGGATGATCCTGTCAAGATGTGGACAGATTTGCAAGCTGTGCACCTCCAGAGGCATCCTGGCACTCGTTTTAATGCCTATGATGACCTCTTCAATATCAGGAAGGCTGAGGACGAGTTCCTGCAGTCCCTCATCAGCAGGGTTGAGGAGAGCATGAAGCAGATCCAAAATTTTTGTCCTGATGACTTTGACCTCAAAGGCCTGGATGAGGAGCTCGCTTCTATGGCTCTAATCCAAGCTCTGCCCACTGAGGAGTACTCTCCTTCATTTCCTCCCTCCTCCTGAAGGACAAACTTGACAAGGCTGCTGTGCATCAGGCCTTTGTCACTGAGAACACCCAACATCGTAGGAGGGCCATACATAGACCTTCCCTCTTCCTCCTCTATGCTTTCTGCTGCCTCCAGAGGCCTCAAAATGTCGAAATTGACCGATCCATGTGGCTGGAGTCACAAAACCAGTCATACAGAGGCCAAATTCTGGAGAAAGGACAAGGATTGCCTCAAGGCCCAAGAGGACACTCAGAATACTCCCCCCTGGTCCAATCCTTCCTTTCCCTCTTACCACCATCATCCAATTCTTTGATGGTGTCTACATACATATTGACTATGAATACTATTGACATGACTGCACCATCGCACTGGGTGGACCTTAAGGGTACCCCTCTGCCATCTTCAGACCCTATGAACATTGCCAACACTGAAACATGTGTCTCAACTTCAAAGTGCAATTGCTCTATTTTGCCTGCACTTTCCATCAAATCATCTGGATACTCTGTTCATGACAACGCCAAGTCAGCTGCCTCTTCCAGAGCAGGCTCAGACCAGTCAAAGGACAGTGAGAGTGATTCAGACTCATCTGATAATTCAACCCCTCCCTCCCCCATAATCATCCCTACTGCACTATTGTGTGCAGCTTCACATCCTTCCCTTAGGACTCCCCCTCCTCCTTCATCCCATGCTAGGCAAGCTCATGCTTGTGAAGCCCATTGAGGCTTGGACACTACTCCCAAAGCCATCTCAAGAACAGCCTCTATGAGTGCATACAATGGCTTCAAATTGCCTATTTCCTTCTGTCCTTACAGTGAGGGATTCCTAGGTGAGCTCAAATGACCTGATCCTCTGAACCTAAACTCACATGGAGATGTGTGGGTGACCAGGAGGAGGGGATATTCAGTAATAGGGAACTGGACAATCATCTATTTGGACCCCCACCCACCACAAGGCTGCCTCATGCAATCCATGGATCTGCTGAGTCAGCAACTGCTATGCCAACTGGCTCTCCAGCTACCTTCTTTGCTGGATCATCTGATAGTAATGACATTATACCTGACATCACACATGATATCACTGGTGATGTTACTGCACAGCTACAGGAGCCTGGACCTGCACAGCCATGACTTCCAGATCTTAAGGATCTATCCAACACAGCCACCAAAGAGACCTTGGTTATCAGTGAAGCTGCATTCAAAGCGCTTGAGGTGCTTAAGTATGTGACAAATTTCTTCAAGCATTGTAATGGTCTGGGCCTTAAACCCAGACAGAAGGACCCAAGGTTTCCCCAAATGGGGGAACTGATCTATTGTTTACTCACATCTATGTTTGAATCAGGCTGGGACTGCAACCCCATTAATGGCAAAAGCAGTCTTATGATTGTTGAAGCACTGAGGGAATACTTTAATCTCCCAGCTGACATCCCCATGACGGACTCTTCCCCCCTCCAAAAGGCAAGGGTAAGGGGAAAAAAGCATGTAAGTCAACTTTGTCAAACATTCCCACTCCTCTCTTCCCGCCCAGTATTGTCATTGGGCAAACTAACCCAACAGCATGCATTGATGACTACAACATGAATGTCAATCAAGCCCCTCCCAATGAGGGCACCCTTCCTCCCCGCCAGAATGACATCTTGTCTTCTGGTAAGACACATGACATCTTGTCTGTGTTGGGTAACTGAAAGGCTAAGAATGACATCACATCTTCTAAACCTGCCAGTCCTATCCACGTCTCTAGGGTGCCCCCTCCACCTTCCAATCACATGACTCCAAAGAATGGGAATGAAAATTTTGAGCACTCAGTAGGGCATCCTTCTTCTGATGGCCAGGCTCAGCCATCAAAACCTAACCCTAAGGGTGCCTCTGATTTGCCACCCCCCATTCCTCCTCCTGACTGTAAGGCATCCACCAAACCCCTTATGGAACACTTTAACAAGAAGAATGTGTCATTCACTGATGCCACCTGATGAGGTGTCCAGCCAGCAGCTTCCTCTTCCACTTCCTCAGCTATTGATGGGGTCAAGATGCAAGAAATGATACTCACCTTCCCTGAACTCTCCTATGACACAGTCCTTGCTATGTATAAGGCAAGCTTCAGTGGTGCACAACCTCAAGCACCCAAACCTTCAACCTCAAGTGCTCAGTGCACTAAACCCAAGATGACCACTTATGGCCCTACTCACCACCAAGTCCTCATCCCTTTTGAGGGAAATATCATTGCTGACCACATCAAAGATTTCAATAAAGCAGCCAAATTCTGTAATTGCAGTCTCACCGCTGCTCAATCTAAACTTTGCATAAAATCTGTCTACAAGTCATATAATGGCATCTCTATTGCCACATTGGGTATTGCTACACCTAATGACCTCAATACCATCAAGTCCTGGTTAAAGAAAGCCTGGCAACTCAGAGACGCAATCCCCATTGAGCCTCAACTCCTCAATCCAAATCTTTCCTTAAAATTGTTGGTGTCCCATATTGGGTAGCCAATTCATCTAACCCCCTTTCCCCTACCTTCATTGAACAAGCCCTTGGGCAATCCCCCCTCTTCAAAAATGTCATCCTTGCTGCCCACCCTTGAGTTATGAAAGCCTCCTCCAAGTTGGATACTGCCGTTGTGTGGTTCAACATTTGGGATTCTCAGAATGGTACCAAGGCCAAGATGTTGGTCAATCATACTATTAACTTTGACCAACACATTGGCACTATCCATGCTACTAGTATGCACCCTGGTGTGGTGCAATGCAGAAACTGCTGGCAGTGGGGTCACCCCACTCATATGTGTTGTGCTCTTGGCACCTGCTGTCAAATTTGTGGTGGCCCTCATCATGTCGAGAACCACTGTACTATGGCCTGGTGCTGTAAGGCCAACCCCAAATCCAATCCCCCTTGTGATGCCACTCCCAACAGTGTCCCCTGCCCCCACCTTGAGAATTTCAAATGTCTCAATTGTAAAGGTGACCACCATGCTAATGACAACAAATGTCCTTTCTGGAAAAACAGGTTTGACTGCACCTGGCACTCTAACAAAGCTGCCAAGTCATGCACTGCATGCACTGTCCATGCTAATACCAATCACTCCAGTGGCAGAGTTGCCATTTAAATATGCCTGGTAAGAACAACATTATTTTGTCTGTTCATATCTATTTGCAAAATGTGGGACATTCCTATGCCCTCATTGACACTATTCTGGAGTCCAAGAAGCTGGACTTCAACATTATTTTCATACAGGAACCCCCATGGAATCACATCTGCAAGGCACCTTCTACAACAAACCCTGAAGGGGATGATGTTGTAGGTGCTCCTATTCACCCTTTTTTTTTTTTTTTCCATCAATGAATTTATATAGCAGTGCTTGATCACAGTCTGCTTTCAACTAAATAATACAAACAGACAGTATGCTACAGCAAGTCGGGGTACATGAAGTGGTCAGAGACTGCTTAAGACAAAGACTATATATGATTAGTCCAGCAAAATAGAGAAGACTTGAGGAAGAGACTATAAAACAAGGTGTTATACACAGGATCAGACTCAAAGGAGAAGAAGAGAGGAAATGAAAGAATAAAGTTCACCTTCATTTGGATTGGTGGGCACAGGGGCTTGAAGCAGTGGTGGACGTGTATCTTGATTTGTGAAGGCAAAAGCGGATGGGTTCTTTTTCAAGAACTCATACTGAGGAAAGGCACATTGCACCCATGGAGGCTCCTATTCACCCTGAATGGCTTTGTATGGTTTGCCCTACTAAGTCTAATGATCCCTGACCCCATACTTTGACTTATGTTCATAGGCAGCTCCTTCATATGAGACCTATCCTTCGACAGAATTGGGTCAATCACTGCAATATCCAAATACTCAGACTTTTCAATCAGGGTAACTATATTCATTTCCTTAACAAATATTCTGATTTGTTGTCATCTGCAATTACTTTTCTTTCAACAAACTTTATTGATATCCTGAATGTTGTATATATGGGAGGCAACTTCAACAGTCACTCACCAGAGTGGGATCCTCTTGTTTCCCATCTCCCTTGTTCTGCTATAACTCTGACGGAGTTAGTGGATAGTTTTAATCTCACAAGGTCCATGCTGACTTTTGTTTCTCCCACCCACTTTTCTTCTATTGAAGGACATGACAATTCAGTTATTGATCTCATCTTTTGTGCTAATGACTCTACCTCCCATGTTATTGACATGGACTCAAGACTTCCCTCAGACCACGTGCCTTTACTCATTGATCTTCCAATTCACCCTAATCATATTAACTATAAAAAGCATGTATTGCCTAATGATAGTGATGAA
>JAACJO010000038.1:0-215098 GCA_013368445.1 Leucocoprinus leucothites
AAGGACAAATATATGTACCAAAACTTGCTGAATTACAGGAAGACATCATGATCACACACCACAATGACCCAGATGCAGGACACCCAGGGCAGCACTATATGATCAACCTAATCAAAAGGACCTTCTGGTGGCCATCATTATGAAGCAACATCAAGCAATTTGTCAAAGGATGCCACACATGTCAACAAAACAAGACATCACACACCCAATCAGTGGGACCATTACACCTACTGTCCACACCATCACAACCATGGGAAGAAATCAGCATTGACATTATTGGACCACTCCCACCATCACAAGAAAAGGATGCTATCTTGGTGGTAGTCGACAGGTACTCCAAGATGATATGACTCATCCCCACAACAATGAACCTGTCATCAGGAAAACTAGCTGAAATCTACAGAGACGAGATCTGGAAACTCCATGGGGTCCCCCAGGGCATTGTCAGTGACAGAGGGCCCCAATTCACATCAACATTCATGAAAGAACTATGCAAAGCATTGGGAACCAAATGATATCTTCCAACAGCCTATCACCCCCAGACAGATGGACAAACAGAACGAATTAACCAGGAAGTCAAAACATTCCTACAACACTACATCAACTACAAGCAGGACGACTGGGTAAGGTGGCTCGCAATAGCAGAATTCCAGTATAATGACAAGGCACATTCAGCGACAGGCCAATCTCCGTTTTACATCAACTATGGATGACACCCATGGAAAGGAACCCTGACAGTTAAAATGGAAATACCATCCCTGGAAGAATGGTTAAAGTGACTGGAAGAGACAAGAAAGGAAGTATTGGCAGCATTAAACAACAACTGAGAGGCAATAGAAGAACAACACAATTAGTGGAGAGGATAAGCCCTTAACCTCAGGGAAGAAGAACTTGTGTGGGTCAAAGGTACCCACATCACAACCAGCTGACCCACAAAGAAACTCGATCACAAGAGATATGGACCCTTCAAGGTTAAAGAACCAATTGGAGAAGGAGCTTATCAACTAGAACTCCCAGAAGAATGGGTAATACATGATGTGTTCAATGAGAACCTCCTGACACATCACCATGGACTGGAGTTTGACACACAAAAACTTCCTACCCCACCACCACCTGACCTCATTGATGGAGAAGAGGAATATAAAGTTGACGAAATCTGTGGCCATCAGAAGGGACATGGCACCCAATACCTGGTACACTGGAAAGGATATGGGAATGAACATGACCAATGGGTAGCGAGATACCCAATATAGGATCCAAGTTGCCAAGCTTTTTTTAGCCAGAACTTGATGGTTTCTAGGTTGTCAGGATTTGTGATACCCAAGGTGGCAATGGATATGCTATTATATGATTCACAGACAGATTTGATGTGAAGTTTGGACTGAGCAGTGGTGAGACCATGATTGCAAAATTCTGCTGCCTTATTAAAATTCTTGATGCAATTGGTGACAATGTTTTCCTCAAAAGGGATGATGACTGGTGACAAGTGGGACTATGTATTGTCATTTTGGGCTTAGTGTGTTGAGTACTACAAGTAGAGGGCTCAGGTGCTTGAGGGTTAGCACCACCAAAACCTGCCTTGTACATGGCAAGGACTTTTTTGTATGATAATTTGGGAAAAGCAAGTATCATTTCTCACATCTTGACCCCATCAATGGAAGAGGGAGAGGAAGAGGAGGTCAAAGGTTAGACACCCTGTCAGGTAGCATCAGCAAATGACACTTTTTTTTTCTTTTTTTTTTAAAAAAAATCAATAATTTATTATGCAGTGCCTAAATGCAGTCCACACCTGCCAACATAATACAGGCCTAAGTACCACTACCTAAACCAAACACTACAAAGATGGGAATAGATAAAGTCCTGTCCAAATACAGTACAATACTTGATGGCAAAGAGACATGGGATAGTGACAAAATGAAACTACAAGTCCAACTCCCAGACCTGTCAAGATTTGTGAATTACTAGCACTTACTAAGCATGCAAAAGTTATGGAGAGATCAGTTGTTGGCTTCAGCATATGTGCTGTGCCCTTTCAATATTGTGTTGACCAATTTGGTCTATGAGGAAGATGACAGGCAGTGCAAATTGGAATTCAACACTGAAGGAATAACAGACAGAAAGTCAGAGTGGAATCTTAGTCAATATTCAGAGTGGGTAATACATGAGCTAGTAGCAACATATTTAAGATAATGCAAAATAAGAGAAATAACATGTAAATATTGTGAAATTCACAATGCAACAATAAATGAATAAATAGATAAATGGAAGATAAATAGACAATGACAGACACAATGTAACAGAGAACAACAAACAGAAATGGAATGGCAGAAATGAATATGAGTGCAAATGAAAAGAGGATAGAATGATGAGCAGAAACAGGCTGTGAAATATTTATAGAAATAGTATATAATAAAAATCACAGGAATCAGAAGTTGAAAGAATAGTCAGAGATTGAATCAGAGAGGTTGTGATTGCAGATTGTGACAGTATTCCCCCTTTAGGACAGAGCCCTCAAGGACTTACTAATCCTTGATCTCTTGTCAAGATCACCTTGCCTCCTACCACCATGGCTCCCCACTCCTTGAAGAAGACCCCTGACCTAAGTGCAATGACCAACAATGAACTCATGGCAGAGATTCAACATTGGAACACCAAACAGAGAGTGAATGTACAGCCAGTAATGGCTGCTGTGTTGGAAATAACAATGAGTCAACCCAGTAACTGTGCAACAATGAATCTAGCTCCTATGGTGAAATGAAGGGCCACTAGATTGTGACAGATAGTCCAAAGCAATGATAACAATGATGATTGGAAGGTGGAGGGGGAGCCCAGGAGACACAGATAGGGCCAGCAGGCTTAGAAGACGTGACATCATTCTTTGCCTTTTGGGAGCCTAACACAGACAAGACATCATGTGCCTTGCCAGAAGACAAGACGTCATTCTGGGGGAGAGGAGGAGTGCCCTCTGCAGGAGGGGCTTTGTCAATGTTCATGGAATTATTGTCGATGCAAGCTGTGGAGTTAGTTTGCCCAATAACAATGCCAGGTGGGAAAAGAGGAGTAGGGATGAAAGATGGGAAAGGTTTATGTGCCTTCTTTCCCTTGCCCTTACCCTTTGGAGGGGGGGAAGAGTCCATTATGGGAATATTGGAAGGAGGGCTAGTATATTGTCTCAGTGCTTCAACAATCATGAGTCTGCTTTTGCCGTTAATAGGCAAGTGGTCCCAGCCTGATTCAAACATAGTTGTAAGTAAACAATAGATTGGTTCCCCCATTTGGGGAAACCTCAGATCCTTTTCTCCAGGTCACAAACCCAAAGCAACACGATGTCTGAAGAAATTAGTAACATATTTTAGCACCTCAAGCACTTTGAAGGCAGCTTCACCAACAATCACAGTTTCTTCAATGGCTATGTTTGATGGATCCTTGAGATCCAGAAGATGTGGCTGTGCAGGCCTAGATTCCTGCAGCTGTGCATTGACATTACCAGTGACATTATGTGTGACATCAGGTGTGATGTCATTAATATCAGATGAACCAGTAAATAAAGTAGCCAGAGTGCTGGATAGCACAGCTATTGCTGACTCAGCAGATCCATGGATCGCATGAGGCAGCCTTGAGGTAGGTGGGGGTCCAAAGAAATAAGTGTTTGGTACCCCATTACTGAGTATCCCATCCTCTTGGTCACTCCATGTATCCCCATGAGAGTTCAAGTTCAAAGGATCAGGTTGTTTGAGCTCACCTAGGAACCCTTCACCAAAAGGGTGGAAGGGAATAGGTGATTTAAAGCCATTGTATGCACTCATAGATGCTGTTCTTGAGATGGCTTTGGGGGTGGTGTCCAAACCTCAGCGAGCTTCACGAGCACAAGCTTGCTTGGCACATGACAAAGGGGGAGGGGGAGTTCTGAGAGATGAATGTGATGCTGCAAGCAATAGTGCAGTAGGAACAATTATGGGGGAGGGGGGGGTTGAGACATCAGACAAATCAGAATCATTCACACCACTCTTCTCTTCATTAGAGCCAGCTCTAGATGAGGCAGCAGACTTGGCATCATCATGGACTGAGTGTCTAGTTGATTTGATGGATAGTGCAGGCGAAGCTGAGTGGTCACACTTGCTAGATGAGACACGTGTTTCAGTATCAGTGATGTTCATTGGGTCCAAAGACGGTGGAGGAGTACTCTTAAGGTCCACCCAGTGCAATGGTGCAGTCATATTGGTATAATTTGTAGTCAATGTAGTAGTAGACACCATCAAAGAAATTGATGATGGTGGTAAGAGGGAAAGGAGGGTCATCGTGGGCATTTGTGGTCATCAACTGCATGCAACTTGGCACAGTTGACACAGTTGATGTGGGGACAGGGATCCCTGGCAGCAGTGGGTGGAATGGGGGGATTGGCCTTTGGACTCCCCCCCCCCCCCCCCCATTTCTTCTTGATCTCATACCTTTTTATTTTTATTTTTTTATATCAATGAATTTATATAGCAGTGCTTGATCACAGTCCACTTTTAACTAAATAATACAGATAGACAGTACACTATGGCAAGCCAGGGTACACAAAGCGGTCGAAGACTGCTTAAGACAAAGACTATATATGATTAGTCCAGCAAAATAGAAAAGACTTGAGAGAGACTATAGAACAAGGTGTTATATACAGAGATTGGACTCAAGAGAGAATAGAAGAGAGGAGATGAAAGAATGTAGTTCACCTTCATTTGGTTTGGCAGGCACAGGAGCTTGAAGTGGTGGTGGATGCATGTCATGATTAGTGAAGGCAAAAGCAGCCAGGTTCTTTTTCAAGAACTCGACGAGGAACTCATACTGAGGGAAGGTGTATTGTACCCACTGGGTGCAAATGGGATAGAGAGGGCAATAGCACAGAATATGGTGACATGTTTCCAGGTGATGGCCACACTGACAGGAATTGGGCTCAAGGGGGAAAAATCTCTTGTGATAAGCTCCAATTGGAGTATGGTTTAGGATAGCCCAAGTCATGCAAGCGCATAACGATGGTGACTCATTAGCTAAAGGAAGCCAGGTACCTCCCTTGGCATAAGTGGGGATGAGGAATTTGTGATTCCTTTTTGAAAGAAGGAAACCGCTGCCATAGTACTTTTTCTTCCAGAATGTAGACTCCCAGGATTTCTGGCAGTCATTGGTGGTTTTGCATCACAAGAAGTCGAGAGTAGCACCCATGTAAGGAGGGGTGTGGATGTGTGTGGTAGTGACATCATTGTGGACTTTGAGGTGGGGCTTCCAATGCCACTTGGATGGGACATCCCAAAAGTCAATGGAATGAGATGGTTTGGCTGAGAGCCAGTTGAATAGGAGCTGGCAAACTTGGATAGAGTGCAACTGACTCGAGTGAATGGAAGGGTTGACTGCCAGCTTAGCTGCTGGGAGACAGTCAGTGATGAGGATGATTTTGTCACACTGGAGGGAGATGGCTTTGGCAATGCCAATGCGAATGGAGTATAGTTCAGTGTCTGTGGAAGATGCCTAGCCACTTGCCTGTTTTGCATGGGACACTTGTTGTCCACCACAATATAAATGTGCTGCCAAAACTGCTTGAAGGGAACCTACAAGTGGAACAGAAGCATCAGTAACAACTGATATACAAGTTTGATCAGAAGAGGAAGAAGAAAAAGCATAATCAAGAGACAATACATGTTTGTACATTTCGTGTTTATCTGAGCAATTGCAAGGATGAAAATGAATGGAAGCAGAAAAGATGTCCATAAGACAAGACCCAGGCTTGGATTCAGGAGCAAAGGGAGAGAAGGAACCAGAGAGATGAGAGAGAGAACTATCTACATCAACAATAGGGCCTTTGACTTTAGCTTTTTTGGCTGGAGTGAGAAAGTGGAGCAATTGGGGATGGGGGGAAGAGTTAAGAGAGAAACGATCAGATAAAAGAGAACATAACACATGGTTTGAAGGTAAAGTGGAAACTTGATATGAAGAGCAAATAGCTAGTTTATGAAGATGAAGATGGATAGGAATAAGTCGAGCAATACTTTCAACACCACCAGATGGGGAAGTGCAGAAGGCACCAGTGATCCAAAGAGCTGCATGCCTCTACATAGAGGAGAGGGATTTGAGAAGTGCCTTGTTACAAGTGCCCTCATAGTACCATAGACGAAAGCCATATGTTGCCACAGGGATGACACATGACCTATATAAAAGTCACTTTTGAAGAAGGAGAAGACCTTGGGTGGAGTTACCTAGCATGCCCATGGCTTTCACCATAGACAATGCTTTGGTCGAGTAGTATCGGATGTGTTCTTGGAAAGACAGTTGACGATCAAAGTAGAAGCTGAGGTATCTCCAGAAAGGTTTCGGATGAAGGAGGGGCTACCGATGTCAGATAGGTCAAGTGGGGAATTGGAATCATTGTGACAATGAGAAAAATGGAAGACCTCAGATTTGTCATGTTCAATGACTAATCTGAGGTCAGTACAGATGGAAGTGATGACAGAGTACGCTGCTTTAAGGGAAGAGATGGTATCGGTATAGTTCTTCACTTGAGAAATACAAAGCCTATCATCAACGGAGGATAAGAGGGAGGAGGGGACTGATTGAAGATGAGCATGTTGGTTGAACATGAACATAAGAGGTGCCAAGTAAAGTGCTGAGAGAATGGGTGAAAGAGTTGAACCTTGCCCTACAACAACATCCATGTCATGGGCATCAGACAGGAAGGTGTTCTACATGAAATGAGTAGAGCAACCTATAAGATAGTGAGAAAAGAACATGACAAGTTCTGGGGCAAACCCCTGGCATTGTAAGATATCAGTGAGAATATTGTGATTCAGAGAGGGGAAGAATTGGGTGATGTCAAAAGCACAAACACTGGTGATCATACCTTTGGCCCATCCAGCCCAAATGATGTAAGTGAGGAAAACACCCATGTCCTCCATGGAGTGTTGAATGACCCCCCCCCATTTGATTTGGATGGAGAGCTCCTGATGAGACTACTTCAAATTGCATGCATCATGTGATCATCTTTTTGATTAGTTTACCTAAAGTGTTTAGTAGGACAATAGGACAAAATGCTTTAGGGGTATCATAGGCCGGTTTATTTGGCTTGAGAACATGCCTTCTTGTCCTCTTACCACCACTATCTCTTGAGTTGGTGTCTTAGTTTGAGTACAATACTACATTGTCTACACTAGCAAAACATGGGTAGGCGAAAGTCTAAAGCTATTAGTCGTGAGATTGTGAACATGGACCTCAACTCTGATATCGTGTCTGGTGATGACGAGCTCAACACTATCAATGAGGCCCCCAGGCCCTCCACCTCCACCCAGCCTGGCCACTCTATGGCAGAATTCAAGGCTCTGGCCGCCTCCATGAGGGCTGATGTTCAGTCATCCTCACCTCTTCCCTTGGTGCCTGCTGATGTTCCATCGCTGGCACCTACTACTCAGCCTCCAGTGACCTTAAGTCCCAAGGCCCTACTCATTGCTGGTGGTACCACATACTACCCAGTTCCCACTCCTCCCCTGATTGCACCATCCACCCTGTTATCCTCTGCTGGGACCATGCCTGGAGACGATGCCGTGGCCAAGCGGGCTTTCAATGGCCTCAAGAAGTTCTCACATGGAGTACGAGAACTCCCTGATGATTCCCTCCTCAACAAGGACTATGCCAAGGCATGTGCTAGCTATCTTGCTAGTGCTGTCTATGAATTCAAGATGAGCAGGCACAGGAGTGCATGCATTTCCATGGGTGAATAGTGGGCCAGCCATGGCTGGACCACCTTTCACTCCTTCATGCAGGGCTTTGCTCAGTTCAATGAGCCGGAAGCCTCCCCTAAAGACACACACATTGTCTATAAGGCGACCCATGGATCCACTGACAAAGCAGAACCACATGACATTGACATGGGCTTCCCCAAGGTGCCCAAGCAAATGCCCAAGGCACTGTGGCCTGCCCTGGCCCATCCCCCCATACTGCCCAAGCAAGCACCCCCTAAGGCATGTGCTAGTGGCCCCCCTCAAGTGCCCATGAAGGCACCCATCCCCACTTCCACTCTGGCACCTCATCAGTGCTTGTTTGTGGAAGCCACTTATTCCAGTGCTTCAGCGCCACCTGTGTCACTCATCAAGCTGGCACAGACAAACCCCTCCATCAACCCTGATCACATCACCATGATGCATCAGGCTGCCACCACCACTGCTGGCTCTGCCAAGAAGCCATGCATGACCACTGCCAGACCCACCCACCACCAATTGTTCCTTGATTTCGCTGGGGATGCCAGTGAGATCACTTATCTCCACCACAAGGCCATGCACCTTCTCAATGATGCCCTCTCATGTGCCAAGTCTTCTTTGTGCATTGAGAATATCACCAAGGTGTACAGCACCATTGCACTGTATACCTCTGCTATGCCCTCAGACTCTGACATCTCTGTTGTCGAGTCTGCTATTCTCTCCATCTTCACTGCCTCTTTTAAGCTGAAGATGCATTGCCCCAGGTCAAGGTCTTATCTCAAGATCCTCAATGTCTCCTTCCATGTGAATGGCATCCATATTACACCAGTTCAGATCACTGACTGCATGCAATTGTCTCCGTTCAAGGACACTTTTGCTGATGTCTCATCTGTGCACATCATACGCAACTCCCCCAAGGCTGACACTGCTACCGTCCAAGGGATCCCATTCTGGAGAACGACAGTTGAAGTCACCTCCTATGTACACAATATTAGGGATGTCAAGGAAGTTTGTCAAAAGAAAGGTGATCACCGATGATGATGAGTCAGAATATATGTTAAGAAAATGAATATAATTACCCTGGTTGAATAAACCCAGAATTTGGATATCACAGTGATTGACCCACTCCTGATGAAGGATAGGTCTCATATGAAGCAGATGTCTGTGAACGTAAGTCAAAGTATGGGGGTGAGGGTCATTAGGCTTAGTAGGGCAAACCATATACAGCCATTCTGGATGAATAGGGGCACCTACAACATCATCCCCTTCAGGGTTAGTCATAGAAGGTGCCTTGCAGATCTGATTCCATGCCCTCGGTGGCTAAGAAGTCATTTGCTGAGGTTGCCCATATGCTGGTGTCTGCAGCAGCACTTATCAAGCTTGCCCAGTCCTACCCCACCCTTGAGCCTGATCACATTGCTGCAATGCATCAGGCTGCCCTTGCTGACATGCCTTCTACAAAGAAGCCCCCTATGACCACGTCTGGCCCCACCCAACACCAACTCTTCCTTGATTTCACTGGCAATGCTGGTGATATCACCTACCTCCACCACAAGGCTATGCACCTTCTTAATGACTCCCTCACTTGTGCGAAGAGCTTGCTTCATGTTGAGAACATTGCCAAGGTGTACGACACCATCTCGTTGTACACCAACTCTATTGCCACTGATGCTGAGGCATTGGTGATTGAATCCTCCCTCTCTTCAGCCTTCACAGCCCTGTTCAAGCTGAAGACTAAATGCTACAGGTCCAGGTCTTACCTCAAGATCCTGGATGTCCCTTACTACACAAGTGGTATCTGCACCACCTCACAACATGTCTTCAACTGTATGCACTTGTCTCCTGTCTCCCTTCAAGGAGATATTCACCAACATCTCCTCCATGTGCATCATGCGCAACTCCACCAAAGCCAACACTGCCACCATTTGGGTCAACCTTTGGGATTCTCAGTCTGGCACTAACACTAAGCACTTGGTCGGCAAATACCTCAACTTTGACAGCGTGCAGTCTATAATCAAGGCTGCATGCGCTCACTCTGGGACCCCCCAGTGTCAATGATGCTGGCATTGGGGCCACACTACCACCACCTGTTGCAACTGCACTCTCAGGTGTTCACAATGCAGTGGGCCACATCAGTCTGAGAATCACTGCACCACCACCTCCTGCTGTAAGGGGTTGCCAAAGACTAACCCCCCCATTCAGCCCACACCTGCTGGGGAACTCTGTCCCCACATCAAGTGCATCAATTGCGGCAAGGAACATGCTGCTACTGACTGCAAATGCACATTCTGGTGTCATCAGTTTGATTGGAATTGGCTGCAAAGTCATTCTGGTCCTGCTGGTCAGCCCCAGGCCTAGGGGGAGCTCCCTAGTGTTAACACATCA
The DNA here is from genome assembly GCA_013368445.1 of Leucocoprinus leucothites. Lineage (NCBI taxonomy): Eukaryota > Fungi > Basidiomycota > Agaricomycetes > Agaricales > Agaricaceae > Leucocoprinus > Leucocoprinus leucothites. The sequence continues at coordinate 10,104 of JAACJO010000038.1, forward strand.
TCCCCCATCCACCACCAGCCACCAGGTAGGCCCCTACAAACCCCAAGGCCTGCCACTTGCAGATGCAGTGATATTGGTATATGTTTCATTTCTTTGTATTTTGTCACATGCCTAGCCCCCTTCTGCTGTCAATTCGTGTATTGTCTCGGACAGAACTATTATATATTCCTGGTTGTTTACTCTTGCATAGTCGGTAGCAGTACCAGTTCCCTGTAGTAGATAGTTGGGTGTGGACTGCTATCACATACTGCATTATAAATTTGGACCCCTCCAGGGTCCACTGAATAAAAAAATAAAAAATAAAAAAAAGGATCTGATTCCATGGGGGTTTCTGTAGAAAAATAATGTCAAAGTCCAGTTTTGTTAAGCGTGCAAATGCTACGGGTGGGGAGCCGATGTCTAGGACTGGATGGACAGAGGTGTGACAGAGGTAAGGCAGGAGCTGGTTGTCAAATGCTGGAGTGGGTTGTGGCCTCAACTTATGTGTTGTGCTGACTACTGACACTTGACCTGGATTTCAGACAAGATAAGAGAACAGAGGACGAACAGAGAGTAGAGGAAAGTAGTGTATCACTAAGTTGATTATCAGACTGAAGAATCCAAGTACAAAGTCACACTACTTATATACAATGTGGAATATAGGATCGGATAAGGAAAACAAGCAAAGTAGTAAATGGAGAAATAATCAAAGTGGAGTCCGCAAATTTTACAAGGCTAGAAGATAGAAAATTTACTATTAAATGGTTGTCAGAAAATTTCGACAAGGCGGTATGAATTAATAAAATGGAAGATGTCAGAATAAGTCCAAAGGTGAAAGACTGATAAAAACCGAAGTAACTGATATGTGAGAATGGATAAGATTTCATGAAAATAATACCAAGTTCGAACCGTTAGCCGTTCTTGAGGACTGGCTCGTGACAGTATTCCCCCCTTAGGGCTGAGCCCTCGAAGCCATGTGACTTGATCGTGGGAACCAATTCAAACTCCATATAAATTCCGCTCTGAGGAAAAATTAAGCTTTCTCACAACTTAATCCCCTTTATCTACCATGGCACCCAACTCTACCACTCAAGGCTCCGACCTGATGTCCAATATCGATCTGGAAGATGAGCTGCGACAAATGGATGAGGAGGATGACTGCAAAGTGGGCGAGGAGGCAGAACGGATGAAAAGGGAGGCTGAGAAGGTGGAGCAAAAGAGGCGCAAGGAGGAGGAATGCCGAAAAAGGAAGGATGAATTGCAAAAGAAAATGGCTGAAAAAAAACGGAGAGAGGCAGAGGAAGCAGAGAAGAAAAAGAGGGAGGCTGCAGAGGTGGAGCAGTTGCAGAGGGAACGAGAGGAAGCCGAGCTTGCAGAACGGATTCGGCTAGAGGCCAAAAAGAAAGAGAAGGAGAGACAGGAGAAAGAGAAAGGGAAAGGGAAGAAGAGGGTAATGGAGGTGGAAGTCGAGATAGTGGAGAGTCCGGCGAAGAAGATGAAGACAATGGAGAATGTGAAGGCAGGGACCAGGGCTCGAAAGCCTTGTGCAAAACCCACGAGCAGGCCAACTGAGACTGCCAGGGTGCTTCAATGGAGTGCAGCCACTGGTCCCTCCAAGTACCAACTCATGGAGTTGGATGATCAAGACGACGATCTGTTGTAGATGCCTGGCTCAGGTTTGGCCGGAGATGGAAGAGACGAGACCACCACCCTCCGAAAATGCGGAAACTATGATGCCAAGGGAGAGAAGATAAAGATGGGTGGAGACAACGAGTGCGGGTAGTGCTTGCATCTGGGCAAGAACTGCACTGAGCAAAGTGATGCATGAGTAACTTCTGATTCCTTGGGTTGGCTGATCAACTGGCAACATTCACAGTGGCAAGTATATGTGCGAGCCGTGCCACACTTCAAAACAGAAGTGTGCGGTTCCAACAGAGGCTGACAAACAGCCTCATGAACAAACATATGAGCTCATCATCGAGCAGAGGAAGACCCGGGCCATCCAATCGGCCATTCTCAAGGAGTTGAAGGGGATCTGGGCTGAGCTGGGAACTCGGCACTTGGCAATGGTGTCAAGTATCCAGTCCCAGACCAAGGTTGTGGATGGGCTGGCTAAGGACTTTGAGGAGTTCTATGACCGGCTTGTCCTTGATGACAAGGTGATGGATGATGAGGTACACGAAAAGGCACAGGTGGAGTTGGATGCCAAATTGGCCACTAAGAAGAAAACCATGCTGGAGATGTCGGATGCTGGGTCTGGGAATGAGGAGGAGGCTGGAGAGGAGGATGGTGAGGGAGAGGATGAGGGTGAAAATGGGAGTAAGTAGTCATCTCATCCTTCCGCTCCTCCTACGTGGCTCCGCTTCTTGATCACAATCATATTTTTGTCGCATGTCCTATTTTGTACTTCTGGTGTTGGACTTTGTGGAGAATGAATTTGGTTTTTCTTGGGCATTAAAGGTGTAAATAGAACATCCAAAGTAAGAAAAAGGGTCCAAGGGAGATGAGGCTATTGGGTGTAAGTAAAACCAGAACGGTAAGTAAGAAAGTATGAAAAATTGTTCAAGTCCTAATAAGAAGAAAGCTAGAGAGCTGGTATCAGAAGACGGATAATGAAAATACTTGGCAGAAAAAGAATTAAGGTAATGGAAGCAGACCAGGCTTGTTAGGATAAGCAGAATGGAAATCAGAAAGAAGTTCAGTCATGTGCGTAAGTTTGGTAGCGGGTAACCACAAAGATTCTTCATCTGTATCTTCATATCCCAGCCAGATGACCTTGTAAAGGAGTTTGCATACGCGACGTCGATCAATCTTTGAGTCTACAATGCAGGTGATCTCATACTCTGGTTTGTCATCAATGACAACAGGAGCAGGAGCCAGTTCTGTGCGATCGGGAAATGGATTGGGTGTGGTCGGCTCAAGCATGGAAACATGGAAGACAGGATGAACAGCGTGCATGGAATCTGGAAGGCGAAGGGTGAATGAGTGAGAGCCAGGTTGAGCAATAATTTCATATGGACCAAGATATTTTTTGGAGAGCTTCTTGGATGGATGGGTAGTGCAGAAGAATTGAGCTTTCATGAAAACTTTCTGGCCGACTTTGAACTCCGGGGCTGGTAACCGACATGCATCAGCAGATCATTGGTAGTGCTCTTGAGCAGTGGCTATCTCAGCTTTGAGAGTAGTGTGTAATTCGTCGAGGTTGACTGCGAAGTCGCGTGCATGAGCCGATGCAATATCGCATTCAGGATGGACTGTAATGTTAGGGTGATAACCCTTGTTGGCAAAGAAGGGCGAAATTCCAGTGGCAGCACTGGGTGCATTGTTGTATGCGAATTCTGCAAGTGGGAGGAGGTCAGACCAGTTGTTCTGCTGATAGTTGCAGTAAATGTGGAGGTACTGCTCTAGCGTTTGGTTAGTTCATTCCATCTGTCCATCACCTTCAGGATGATAACCAGATGTGAAGTGAAGGCACATGTCCAGAGCCGTGCCGAGGGAACAGAAGAAGTGTGAGACGAACTCTGAACCGTGATCAGAAGTGACATGAGAAGGAACACCATGCTTAGAGAATACGTGAATGACAAATAACCGTGCCAGTTCTGCTAAAGTGATAGTGTCGTGAGTTGGAATGAATACAGCTGTTTTGAGAGTTGGTCGATGATAACGAGGACAGTGTCAAAGCCAGAGGATGAAGGGAGTTTCTTGATGAAGTCCATTGAAATCAAATTCCAAGGGTGTTCAGGAATGGGGAGTTGCTTGAGGTTACTGTACGGCTTATGGTGCTGAGACTTGGATCACATGCAGGTAACACAGGATTTACAGAAAGCCTTGACCTGAGATCGGATGTCAGGCCAGGTGTACTCGCATCGGATGAGTTCGAGGGTCTTGTTCTGACCGAAATGGCCAGAAAGGACATGATCATGTTTCTATTGTAGAACTCTGAGTTGAAGATTGTTGATGTTGGGTACATAGATCCTGTCATCAAGCCAAAGAAAACCAGCGGAATTGACTGACCAGTGGCCTTTGGGATGAGTGATGTGGGCAGATGTGATCCGGTCTTGAGGAAGCGAAGTAAGGATATCAGAATGAAGTTTCTCAAGATCTAGTATGGTGGCAGTGCGAAGGGAAGGAGTTGAAAAATAAGTAGCTTGAACTGAAGCCAATAACTGTTCATGCGAAAATACAGGATGGAAATTATGAGGATTGACTGAAGTGTAGCCATTATTCCCCCCTTTAGGGTAGATGTCCCATCATCTAGTGAGAGCATCAGGCTTGGTTCTGAGTCGGCCGGGTCGGAAACAGATGATGAGGTTGAACTGTGATATGAACTCAGACCAACAAGCCTGTCGATGAGTTAGGGGTGCTTGGTCTTCAGCTCAAACGGGGCAGTGAAGGCTGAAGAGAGGGAGGATTCGACCACTAATGCATTGGCATCAGTGGCAACGGAATTGGTGTACAATGATATGGTGTCATATGCCCAAGCAATGTTCTCGATGTGAAGTGAACTCTTTGCGTGAGTGAGGGAATCATTGAGAAGGCGCATGGCCTTGTGGTGGAGGTAGGTGATGTCACTGGAACTGCCAGTGAAATCAAGGAAGAGTTGGCGTCGGGTGGGGCCCGATGTGGTCATGCGGGGCTTCTTTGCAGAAGGCACATCAGCGAGGGTGGCCTGATGCATTGCGGCAACACAATCAGGCTCGAGAGTGGGGTGGGACTGGGCTAGCTTGATAAGCACTGCCGCAGACGCCGGGGTACAGGCTACCTCAGCGAACGACTTCTTAGCCGCTGAGGGTGGGATGGGCGCTCGCTGGGCTTGGCCATCAGACCTAACCTTAGGAGCAGGGGGTGCTTGAATGGGCGCTTTGCCACTAGCGTGGGCCTTTGCAGGTGCCAGCTTGGGCGGTAGGGAGGGACGGGCCGGGGCAGGCCGACGATCCAGGGGCGGTAAGGTGGGCACCTTGGGGGAACCCATGTCGATGTCACGTGGACCCGCTGAGTCAGCGGATCCATGGGTCGCCTCGTGGACGACGCATGTTGCTTTAGGGGAGGCCTTGGCCGAGAACCTATGACCGAAGTCCCCCAGAAAATCTCCATACATCTCCCAGCCAGCGGCGTTGAGAGAGTTGGAGGTGATCAGCATGCTGCTCATATTCAGCTCGCTGGCTACAGCATACAAGGCCTTGGCTAGACAGGTAACCATGGATCGTGCGTCTTGCTCTGCAATGTCAGCAGAGTCATCAATGGTATCCAACCACTTGAGGAAGGATATGAGGTTGTTGAGGGCGCACTTTGGGGTGAGCTCCTTCTTCTTCTTTCCCTTGGAGGAGGTCACTGATTCGGGCACGGCAGGGGGAGCGTCAACAGGGTAGAAGGTGGTTCCGCCGGCTGTGAAGGGTTTGAGTGGTGACAGAACGTCAGCCACTGGAGGAGCAACTGATGGTGACGGAATGTCAGCAGTCAGTTGGGAGGGGCCAGGCGACAGAACGTCAGCCTGAGGGGGACTGAAGAACCCACGCACATTGAGTGGGTTGTCGTAGGGGTTGAGGTGGTCGTCTTCGGCCATCTCAGCGATGTTGAGCTCGTCGTCAGAGACAGCGGACTCGGATTTGAATGCGGAAAACTGGTTGGCAGTAGCTTTAGACTTGCACCTACCCATATTACTGTAGATAGACAATGTAAGAATGCCTCAGAACAAACACCAACTTTCGATGGTGGTGGTAAGAGGACAAGGAGGGATGATGTAGACAAAGATCTTCGTTGAGGCATCGTTTCCGCTCCTCAGGTGTCAGTTTGCCATTTTGGCCGAGTTTACTAGAGAGGTCGAATTTTGGTGTAGGACATTGGGTACTGGATGTGGATGGAGCAGGGGTGTTGGATTTGGTACTTGGGGCCTGTGACTGATTACAGTTGCTGTTGTTGTTGCTGTTACTGTTGTTGCCTTGATTGTTGTTGTTGTTGTTGCCAGGTTGAGACTGGCCGCATAACAGATTCGGGTTGGATAGATTGGAGTTAGAGGGCTTGTTGGGCTGCTTCCGACTGAGAGAATCGGCAGCGTCCTTTTCTGCAGCACAGGCATGAACACGTTCACAGTCATGCTCCCAGTAGCGTCTGTCATAAATGATAGCCAAGCAATGCATTTCCTCAAAAGTAGTGGGTTTTCCCTGCTCGCAGGTACTGAGAGGGTCTTGGATGCAGTTCGGAAGTCCCTTGTAGTAATGATGACAGAGGACCTCATCATTCCAACCGAGTTGAGAGGCATGTTTGAGGAACTCTACGTTGTAGGTGGCAATCTTGTCACCCAGTTTCATATAAAGGGTATCGAGCATCTCGGCTGCTTTTCCCTTCAGGTTGGCAATGCCAAAATGTGTACAGAGCTTGCGGACAAATGCACTCCAATCGTCAAACCAGTCATGGAAGACACCCTGTTCTTCCTGAGTGAGGCCAACCTTGAACCAGTCAAGTGCAACACCAGTGAGGTAGGTCATAGCGAATGTTATAAATGTCAACCTGATTGACACTCATTGTGACTTAATCATCCTAGATGCCGACACAGCCACCAGGACCAAGACTGCAGTTCTAGATTGGGAAGAGTACGTTGGAAAGTTTGATGTGGAAGAAGAACGATTTGATGTTGATTGGGACGAGTATAATTGGATGGACGTTATTAAGAGGATCAGGAGGAATGGTTTCGCTGTTTGATTGTTATGGACTAACAGGATTGACTAACAGACAATGATGGTTTCATGGACATCGCGTTTGGATTTGAACTATTAGATATCTAACTATGATAGCTGTTACATCAGCAGACAGATACATATTTATCAGAATCGTGATGGTGATTTTCGGACTTGTAGTTGTAGTTTCATAGTTTGATATCGTTTCGTCTAGTCAGTATTTAAGGACTTGTATCTGGAAGATTAAACACAAGTTTAATCTTTCCTTTGTTTCCCGGACTACTTGTGTTTACTTGGCCTGCCTTGAATTCACTTGTATCATTGTTGTTGTCTCGAACCTCGTGCTACCTTAGACTTACCTCAAGTCTTCTTGGCCTTCTCTTACTAGGCTTTCGAGAATACTCAAGCTTATTAATTGAAGTAGGTTAAAGACCAGTTAGCTGCTGTCTTACGTAACCCAATCACATGTTGTGACATGTGACGTTACTAGGCGCTCTGACTGTAAATCTTAACAGCGAAGTCAACTTTCTGATTGTTGTGCTGGAACTGAGTGGGATTGGCTCGGAAATATAGACAGTATTGGATTAGGAAACTGTTGAGTTTTTCAGGGTCAGAGCTGCTAAAAGTGTCTGGGAGGCAAGCCTTATTGATGCGAGTCTGGTTGGCTTGTGCAGCCACTTGGTGATCAAGATTGTCAGCGAGCCTACCCAAGGCATCAAATTTCTCTCCAACACATTTTTCTCCCATAAGAGATCATGACAATTCAGTTATCGATCTAATGTTCTGTGCCAATAACTCTACTCCCCATATCATTGACATCAATTCGAGATTACCCTCAGATCATGCACCTTTGATTATGGATCTTCCAATTCCTCTGGATTATATTAACTATAAAAAACGTGTACTACCAAAAGATAGCGATGAAGAGACCACTTTCATTTCACAGGTCTCAGAGCATCTAATGACTCTTGACTGCTCGAACATTCATTCTACCATTTGTCTGGATAATATCTCTGACTCTATTTCTCGAATACTCTCTGAATCGTGGAATACAAACTCTAAAATTGTATGGATTACTAACAGATCAAAGGAATGGTGGTTCCCCCACTGCTCTGAGACTCTTCTCATTTACAGAAGAACAAAGGATTGAAAAGACTGGCAGGCATTCAGAGTGGCTACTCGAGCCGCCAAATGTTCTTTCTTTGATGAGTGCATTCATGAGATTGCGTCAACCAACAAACGACCCTGGGATCTTATAGAATGGGTCAAACAACGCAAACTCCCTGCCATCAAGGGCATTCGTTATCAAGGTCGACCATGCAATGATCTCCCAGACTTGTGGAATGCACTCCATTCATCATATAATTCAGCGTCCAGTCCACCGGTAAGCCCTAACATTTTAAATGAAATGAAATCCCTCCCTCCCTGCTCCTGGGCCAACTTCTCCACCCTCGAACTCACTGAATCTCTCTCTTCATGTAATAATTCCTCAGCACCCAGGCCCGATCACATCTCCTGGAGACATTTGAAATCTATTGTTGCTAACAATGACTGCCTCAAGAACATTTTACTCATTGCTAATGTGTGCATACATCTCTCTCATTGGCCGAGTCACTTCAAGGACTCGGTCTCTATCATCATACTTAAGCTAAATAAACTGGCCTATGACACCCCGAAAGCATTTCGTCCTATTGTCCTACTTAACACTCTAGGAAAACTAATTGAGAAGATGATCACACGACGCATGCAGTATGAAGTGGTATCTCTAGAAATTCTTCACCCCAATCAAATGGGTGGAGTGATCCAACATTCTACTGAGGATGCAGGAGTATTCCTTACCCACATTATTTGGGCCAGATGGGCTAAAGGTATGATCACTAGTGTTTGTGCTTTCGATATCACCCAATTCTTCCCCTCTCTGAACCACGAAATTCTTACTAACATCCTACGATGCCAAGGGTTTGCCCCAGAACTTGTGAAATTTTTTTTCACATTACCTTATACTGTAGGTTGATCCACCCAGTTCATATGGAACATGTTCCTATCTAATACCCATGATGTGGATGTTGGCGTAGGGCAAGGCTCCGCTTTATCCCCCATTCTATCCACACTCTATTTAGCACCTCTCATGTTCATGTTTGATCAACGTGCTCGCTTACAGTCTATTCCCTCTTCTCTTTTATCCTTTGTCGATGATGGGCTTTGTATATCTCAAGTGAAGAACTACACTGACACCATTTCTTCCCTCAAATTAGCCTATTCCATCATTAACTCCATTTGCACTGATCTCGGACTTGTCGTCAAACATGACAAATCTGAAGTCTTTCACTTCTCCCGATGACATAACGATTCTAATCCTTCCCTTGACCTATCCGACATCAGTGGCCCTCTCCTGCATCCTAAATGCATCTGGTGGTACCTGGGTTTTTACTTTGATTGCCGACTCTCATTTCAAGAACATGTCCAATATTATTCTACCAAAGCATTGTCCATGGTAAAAGCTATGGGTATGCTAGGTAATTCCACATGAGGCCTTCTCCCTCTCCAGAAACGCCTTCTCTATAGGTCATGCATCGTCCCTGTGGCAATGTATGGCTTCTGTTTGTGGTACTTTGAAGGCACTCGTAATAAGGCACTCCTCAAGTCCTTATCAGCTATGCAGAGGCGCACTGCTCTTTGGATCACAGGTGCCTTCCACACTTCCCCTTCAGGCGGCGCTGAAAGTATTGCTGGACTTATTCCAATTCACCTCCATCTTCGTAAATTAGCTATCCGTTCATTGTACCAAGTTTCTACTTTATGATCGTTTCTCTCTTAATGCTCCCTTTTTTTTTTTTTTTTTTTTTAAATCAATGAATTTATATAGCGGTGCTCAATCGCAGTCCGCTTTCAACTAAATATTACAGGCAGATGGTACGCTACAGCAAGCTGGGGTACACGAAGCAGTCGAAGACCGCTTAAGACAGAGACTATACATGATTAGTCCAGCAACATAAGAAAGACTCGAAAGAGACTATTGAACAAGGTGTCATACACAGAGATCGGACTCAAAGGAAAAGAGAAGAGATGAAATGAAAGAGTATAGTTCACCTTCATTTGGTTCGGCGGGCACAGGAGCTTGAGGCAGTGGTGGATGCGCATCATGATTGGTGAAGGCAAAAGCGGCTGGGTTCTTTTTCAAGAACTCAACAAGGAACTTGTACTGAGGGAAAGCGCATTGTACCCATTGAGTGCGGAAGGGATATAGGGGGCAATAACACAAGATATGATGTCGTGATTCCAAGCGATGGCCACAGCAACAAGATTTGAGTTCGAGGGGGAAAAACCTCTCGCAATAAGTTCCAATGGGGGCATGATTGAGGATGGCACGGGTCATGCATGCGCATAGTGATGGAGATTCATTGGCTAAAGGAAGCCAGGTGCCCCCTTTAACATGAGTGGGGATGAGGAACTTGCGATTCTTTTTTGAAAGAAGGAAACTGCTGCCGTGGTACTTCTTCTTCCAGAATGTGGACTCCCAGGATTTTTGGCAGTCATTGGTGGCTTTGCGTCACAAGAAATCGAGAGTAGCACCTAACTGAGGAGGGGCATGAATACATGTAGTGGTAACGTCATTGTGGACTTTAAGGTGGGGCTTCCAGCGCCATTTGGAAGGGACGTCCCAGAAGTCGATGGAGCGAGAAGGTTTGGCAGCGAGCCAATCAGATAAAAGTCGGCAGACTTGGATGGAGTGTGATTGGCTCGAGTGAATAGAGGGATTGACTGCCAGCTTGGCTGCTGGAAGGCAGTCAGTGATGAGGATGATGTGATTGCACTGGAGGGAAATGGCCTTGGTGATGCCAATTCAAATGGAAAAGAGCTCGGTGTCAGTAGACGATGCCCGACTGCTAGCCTGTTTTGCATGGGACACTTGTCGTCCGCTGCGATATATATGTGCTGCCGAAACTGCCTGAAGGGAACCTACAAGTGGGACAGAAGCATCAGTAACAACTGAAATACAGTTACGATCAGATGAGGAAGAGGAGAAAACAGAATCAAGAGTTGATACATGTTTGTACATTTCGTGTTTGTCTGCACGATTACAAGGATGGAAGTGAATGGAATCAGGAAAGATGTCCATGAGACAGGATCCAGGCTTGGATTCAGGAGCGAATGGAGAGAAAGAATCAGAAAGATGAGAAAGAGAATTATCTACATCAATAAGGGGGCCTTTGATTTTAGCTTTTTTGGCCAGAGTGAGAAATCGAAGTGAATGGGGATGAGGGGGAACATTAAAAGAGAAATGATCAGATAAGAGGGTATGTAGTGCATGATTAGAAGGTAAAGTAGAGACTCGGTATGATGAACGAATAGCTAATTTATGAAGATGAAGGTGAATTGGGATGAGTCCAGCAATACTTTCAATGCCACCTGAAGGGGAAGTGCAGAAGGCACCTGTGATCCAAAGAGCCATGCGCCTCTGCATAGATGATAGGGACTTGAGAAGCGCTTTGTTACGAGCGCCTTCAAAATACCACAGACAGAAGCCATACGTTGCCACAGGGACGACACAAGACCTATAAAGAAGGCATTTCTGGAGGGGAAGAAGGTCTCGGGTGGAATTACCTAGCATACCCATGGCTTTCACCATGGATAATGCTTTGGTAGAATAGTATTGAACATGTTCTTGAAATGAGAGTTGACGATCGAAATAGAAGCTAAGGTAGTGCCAAATTCGTTTGGGATGCAGAAGAGGTCTGCCGATGTCGGATAAGTCAAGGGGAGGATTGGAATCATTGTGGCGATGGGAGAAGTGAAAGACCTCAGATTTGTCATGTTCAACAACAAGTCCGAGATCAGTGCAGATGGAGTTAATGATGGAATAGGCTGATTTGAGAGAAGAAATAGTGTCAGTGTAATTCTTCACTTGAGATATACAAAGCCCATCATCAACAAAGGATAGAAGGGAAGAGGGAATAGACTGTAGTCGAGCACATTGATCAAACATGAACATGAGAGGCGCCAAATAGAGTGCAGATAGAATGGGGGATAAGGCAGAACCTTGCCCTATGCCAACATCTGCATCATGGGCATCAGATAGGAATGTGTTCCACATGAATTGGGTGGAACGACCTATAAGGTAATGTGAAAAGAAGTTTATGAGTTCTGGGGCAAACCCCTGGCATCGTAGGATGTTAGTGAGGATTTCATGATTTAAAGAGGGGAAGAACTGGGCGATATCGAAAGCACAGACACTAGTGATCATACCTTTGGCCCATCCAGCCCGAATAATATGGGTAAGGAATACCCCTGCATCTTCGGTGGAGCATTGAATCACTCCTCCCATTTGATTAGGGTGAAGAACTTCTAGAGATACCGCTTCATATTGCATGCGTCGGGCGATCATTTTCTCGATTAGTTTGCCTAAAGTGTTTAGTAGGACAATGGGTCGAAATGCTTTTGGTGCATCATAGGCCAGTTTATTTGGCTTGGGAATGATGATAGAGACCGAGTCTTTGAAGTGACTCGGCCAATGAGAAAGATGTACACACGCATTAGCAATGAGCAGAATGTTCTTGAGGCACTCATTATGGGCAACAATAGACTTTAAATGTTTCCAAGAGACGTGATCAGGTCTGGGTGCTGAAGAGTTAGTACATGAAGAGAGGGATTCGGTGAGTTCAAGGGCAGAAAAGTTGGCCCAGGAATGGGGAGGAAGGGATTTTATTTCATTGAGAATGCTAGAGCTTACCAGTCGACCGGATGCTGAGTTATACAATGAATGGAGTGCATTCCATAGATCCAGAAGGTCATTACAAGGTCATCCTTGGTAGCAGATACCTTCAATGGCAGGGAGTTTGCGTTGTTTGACCCATTCCATAAGGTCCCAGGGTCATTTGTTTGTTGAAGCGATTTCATGAATACATTCATCGAAGAAAGAGCATTTGGCGGCTCTGGTAGCTGCTCTGAATGCTTGCCAGTCTTTTCGATCCTTTGTTCTTCTGTAGGTAAGAAGAGTCTCAGAACAGTGGGGGTTCCACCATTCCTTTGACCAGTTAGTAATCCATACAGTTTTAGAGTTCATATTCCAAGATTCATTAAATATTCAAGAAATGGAGTCAGAAACATTGTTCAGACAAGAGGTAGAATGAATGACTGAACAGTCAAGAGCCGCTAGATGCTCAGAGACTTGGGAAATGAAAGCTGTCTCTTCATCGCTATCTTTCAGTAATACACGTTTTTTATAACTAATATAATCTGGGTGAATTGGGAGATCCATAATCAATGGTGCATGATCCGAGGGAAGTCTTGAACTAGCGTCGATAATAGGGGAAATGGAATTGTTAGTGCAAAAAATGAGATCAATAACCGAATTGTCATGATTTTCAATGGAAGAGAAGTGGGTAGGAGATATTACAGTCGGTGTAGACCTTGTGAGATTGAAGCCGTCCACCAACTCTGTTAGAGTTGTTGCAGACATAGGGATGTAAGTAGCTGAAGGGTCCCATTCTGGAGATCAACAATTAAAATCACCTCCCATATATATAATATTGGGGATGTCGATGAAATTTGTTGAGAGGAAATTAATCGCCGATGAAGACGAGTCAGAGTATATGTTAAGTAAATGAATATAGTTACCCTGGTTGAATAAACCCAAGATTTGTATGTCGTGATGGTTGATCCAATCTTGTCGAAGAATGGGTCTCATGTGAAGTAGGCGTCTGTGAACATAAGTCAGAGTATGGGGTCAGGGGTCGTTAGGCTTGGTAAGGTGAACCATACACAGCCACTCAGGGTGAATAGGAGCACCTATGACATCATCCCCTTCAGGGTTAGTCATAGAGGGTGCTTTTTGAATATGATTCCATGGAGGTTCCTGTAGAAAAATGATATCGAAGTCCAGCTTCTTGGACTCAAGTATAGTATCAACCAGGGCATAAGAGCGTCCCACGTTTTGCGAATAGATACAAACAGAAGAAATGGATTTGTTCTTACCAGACATATTTAAACAGCAACTCCACCACTGGAGCAATTGCAATTGGCACGGACAGCATGTGCAGTGTGTGACTTGGTGGCTTTGTTAGAATGCCAGGTTCGGTTGAACCTGTTCCTCCAGAATGGACATTTGGTGTCGTTTGCATAATGATCGCCTTTGCAGTTCAGGCATTTGAAGTTCTCAAGGTGAGGACATGGGGTGCCCTCAGGAGTAGCATCACGAGGGGGATTTGATTTGGGGTTGGCCTTGCAACACCAGGCCATGGATTGATGGTTCTCAACATGGTGAGGGCCACCACAGATTTGACAGCGCATGCTGAGGGCATGACACGCATGAGTGGGGTGACCCCAATGCTAGCAGTTCCTGCATTGTGCAATGCCAGGGTGCATACTAGTAGCACAGATAGTTCCAATATGTCGGCCAAAGTTAACAGTACGGTTGACCAATGTCTTGGCCTTGGTACCATTTTGGGAGTCCCAAATATCGAACCACACAACAGCAGTGTCTGACTTTGGGGAGGCTTTCATGACTCGAGGGCCGGCGGCAAGGATAATATTTTCAAACAATGATGATTGTCCGAGAGCTTGTTCAACAAATGCAGGAGAGAGAGGATTAGAAGAATTGGCTACCCAATAAGGGATGCCAATGATTTTAAGGAATGATTTGGATTGAGGGAGACAAGGCTCAATAGGGATGGTGTCTCCTAATTGCCAAGCTTTTTTAAGCCAGGATTTAATGGTTTCAAGGTCAGCGGGGGAAGCGACACCTGAGGTAGCAATAGATATGCCGTTGTACAATTTGCAAACTGATTCAACGCGAAGTTTGGATTGAGCAGCAGTGAGACCGCGGTTACAGAATTCGGCTGCCTTGTTAAAGTCTTTGATCTGGTCAGCGATGATATTTCCCTTGAAAGGGATAAGGACTTGACGACGGGTGGGTCTGTGCGTAGTCATTTTGGGTTTAGCGTGTGGGGCGCTTGTGGTTGAAGGTTCAGGCGCTTGAGATTGGGTGCTACCAAAACCTACTTTGTACATGGCAAGAACTTTGTTATACGATAATTCAGGGAAAGCGAGTATCATCTCTCACATCTTAACCCCATCGATGTTGGAGGAGGAGTTGGAAGAGGAAGTTGCCTGCTGGGCACCCCATCGGGCAGCATCAGCAAATGACACATTCTTCTTGTTGAAATAATCTGTAAGGGGTTTGGTGGATGCCTTACGGTCAGGAGGGGGAATGGCATCCTCCTTTCCCTCTAACCACCATCATCAATTTCTTTGATGGTGCTTTATACTACATTGACTACGAATTCTACCAAAATGACTGCACCATCGCATTGGGTGGACCTTAAGGGTACCCCTCCGCCGTCTTCGGACCCCATGAACATCGCTGACACCGAAACACATGTCTTGACCTACAAGTGCGACCATTTGCATTCACCCGCACTTTCTATCAAATCATCTAGACACTCCATCCTTGACAACGCTAAGTCTGCCACTCCATCCAGAGCTGGTTCTGATGAAGAAGAGAGTGGTAATAGCGGTTCTGACTCGTCTGAATCTTCAACCCCTCCCTCCCCTATAACCGCCCATGCTGTACTTTCCCGTGCAGCATTGCATTCTTCCCTTAGAACTCCCGCTCCTCCCTCATCGCATACTAAACAAACCCATGCGCGGGATATCCGCCGAGGTCTGGACACTACACCAAAAGCCATCTCAAGAACTGTGTCAATGAGCGCATATGATGGCTTCAAATCACCTATCCCTTTCCATCCATTTGGAGAAGGTTTCCTAGGTGAGTTAAAAACCCCTGATCCTCTCAACCTGAACTCGCACGGGGATGCGTGGAGCAACCAAGAGGATGGGATTCTCAGAAATGGGGAACCTACCAATCGGTTCTTTGGACCCCCACCCACCTCAAGGCTGCCTCAAGCGATCCATGGATCTGCTGAGTCAGCAGATGCTGTGCCATCTGGCACTCTGGCCATCTTTTTTGCCGGTTCTTCTAACCCTAATGACGTCACACCTGACATCACACATGATGTCACTGGTGACGTCAATGCACAGCTGCAGGAGCCTAGGCCTGCACAGCCACATCTCCCGGATCTCAAGGATCTATCCAACACAGCCACCGAAGAAACCGTTATTGTTGGTGAAGCTGCCTTCAAAGTGCTCGAGGCGCTTAAATATGTCACAAATTTTTTTAGACACCGCATCACTCTCGGATTGCGGCCTGGTGAGAAAGACCCAAGGTTTCCTCAAATGGGGGAACTGATTTATTGTCTGCTCACTACTATGTTTGAGTCAGGATGGGACTGCCTACCTATTAATGGTGAAAGCGGACTCATGATCACAGAAGCATTAAGGCACTACTACAGTCCTCCCTCAGATATCCCCATGACGGACTCTTCCCCCCCTCCTAAGGGTAAAGGGAAGGGAAAAAAGGCATGTAAACCATCCCCATCTATCATCCCTACCCCCATATTTCTGCCCAGCATTGTTGTTGGGCAAACTAATCCTACAGCTCGCATCAATGACGACCGAATGAACATTGATCAAGCCCCTCCTGGTGAGGGCACCCCTCTCCTCCCCCAGAATGACGTTACGTCTTCTGGTAAGGCACGTGACGTTTTGTCCATGTCAGGCTCCCTGAAGGCAAAGAATGACGTTATGTCTTCCAAGCTCTCCGGTCCTATTTGTGTCTCCCGGGCCCCTCCTCCACCTTCCAATCACATGATCCCAAGGAACGGGAATGGAAACCTCGAGCGCTCAGTTGGGTGCCCTTCCTCTGATGGCCAGGCTCAGCCATTGAAACCTAACCCCAAGGGCGCCTCTGATATGCCACCCCCCATTCCCCCTCCTGACCGTAAGGCATCCACCAAACCCCTTACAGAACATTTCAACAAGAAGAATGTGTCGTTTGCTGATGCCGCCCGACAGGGTGTCCAGCCAACGACTTCCTCTTCCAACTCTTCCTCTAGTATTGACAGGGTTAAGATGCGAGAAATGATACTCGCCTTCCCTGAATTATCTTATGACAAAGTCCTTGCTATGTACAAGGCAGGTTTTGGGAGCGTCCAACCTCAGGCCCCCGAATCAACATCCTCAGGCACTCAACGTGCTAAACCCAAAATGACAACACACGGGCCCACCCGTCGCCAAGTCCTTATCCCTTTCAAGGGAAATATCATCGCTGACCGAATTAAAGACTTTAACAAGGCAGCCGAATTCTGTAATCGCGGTCTTACTGCTGCTCAGTCCAAACTTCATGTTGAATCAGTTCGCGAATCATACAATGGCATATTGATTGCTACCTCAGGTGTTGCTTCTCCCACTGACCTTGAAACCATTAAATCCTGGCTTAAAAAAGCCTGGCAATTAGGAGACACCATCCCTATTGAGCCTCGTCTCCCACAATCCAAATCGTTCCTTAAAATCGTCGGCATCCCGTACTGGGTAGCCAACTCTTCCAACCCTCTCTCTCTGGCATTTGTCGAACAAGCCCTTGGACAATCATCATTGTTTGAAAACATTATCCTTGCCGCCCATCCTCATGTCATGAAAGCCTCCCCAAAGTCGGACACTGCTGTCGTGTGGTTCGACATCTGGGATTCCCAAAATGGTACCAAGGCCAAGATGTTGGTCAACCATACTATTAACTTTGGCTGTCACATCAGAACTATCTGTGCTACTAGTATGCACCCTGGCATTGCACAATGCGGGAACTGCTGGCATTGGGGTCACCCCACTCATGCGTGTCTTGCCCTCGACGCACGCTGTCAAATGTGTGGTGGCCCTCACCGCATTGAGAACCATCGATCCATGGCCTGGTGCTGTAAGGCCAACCCCAAATCCAATCCCCCCGTGATGCCACTCCTGATGGCACCCCATGTCCTCACCTTGATAACTTCAAATGCCTGAATTGCAAAGGTGATCATCATGCAAACGACACCAAATGTCCATTCTGGAGGAACAGGTTCGATCGAACCTGGCATTCTAACAAAGCCGCTGAATCACGCACTGCACATGCCATTCGCACCAATTCCAATCACTCCGGTGGCGGAGTTGCTGTTTAAATATGTCTGGTAAGAACAAACCTATCTCTTCTGTTTGTATCTATTCGCAAAACGTGGGACGCTCTTATGCCCTGGTTGATACTATACTTGAGTCCAAGAAGCTGGACTTCGATATCATTTTTCTACAGGAACCTCCATGGAATCATATTCAAAAAGCACCTTCTACGACTAACCCTGAAGGGGATGATGTCATAGGTGCTCCTATTCACCCTGAGTGGCTGTGTATGGTTTGCCCTACCAAGCCTAACGAACCCCGACCCCGTACTCTGACGTATGTTCACAGACGCTTGCTTCGCATGAGACCCATTCTTCAACAAGAGTGGGTTAACCACCGCAACATACAAATCTTGGGTCTATTCAACCAGGGTAACTATATTCATCTACTTAACATATACTCTGACTCGTCCTCATCGGCGATCAATTTCCTTTCAATGAACTTCATCGACATCCCTAATATTATCTATATGGGAGGAGATTTTAATTGTCGATCTCCAGAATGGGACCCTTCAGCTACTTATATCCCTATGTCAGCTATAACTCTAACAGAGTTGGTGGATGGCTTCAATCTCACAAGGTCTTCACCAACCTCATTATCCCCTACTCATTTCTCTTCCATTGAAAGTCATGACAATTCGGTTATCAATCTCATTTTTTGTGCTAACAATTCCACCCCCCATATTATTGATGTTAATTCGAGGCTTCCATTGGATCATGCACCTTTGATTATGGATCTTCCAATCCGTCCAGATTATATTAATTATAAAAAACGCGTACTACTGAAAGATAGCAATGAAGAGACGGCTTTCACTTCCCAAGTCTCTGAGCATCTAGCAGCCCTTGACTGCTTGGACATTCATTCTACCTCTTGTCTGAACGATATCTCTGACTCCATTTCTCATATATTTAACGAATCTTGGAATACGAACTCTAAGATTGTATGGATTACTAACTGGTCAAAGGAATGGTGGAACCCCCACTGCTCTGAGACTCTTCTTACCTACAGAAGAACAAAGGATCGTAAAGACTGGCGGGCATTCAGAGCAGCTACTCAAGCTGCTAAGTGTTCTTTCTTTGATGCATGCATCCATGAAATTGCATTGACCAACAAGCGACCCTGGGACCTTATGGAATGGGTAAAACAACGCAAACTCCCTGCCATTGAGGGTATCCACTATCAAGGACAACCTTGCAATGATCTTCTGGACCTATGGAATGCACTCCATTCATCATATAACTCAGCATCCAGTCGACCGGTAAACTCTAACATTCTGAATGAAATAAAATCCCTTCCCCCCCGTTCCTGGGCAAACTTCTCTGTCCTTGAACTCACCGAATCCCTCTCTTCATGCGCTAACTCTTCAGCACCTGGGCCTGATCACGTCTCCTGGAGACATCTAAAGTCCATTGTCGCCCACAATGAATGCCTCAAAAACATAATACTCATTGCTAACACATGCGTATGTCTCTCTTACTGGCCGAGTCACTTCAAGGACTCGGTCTCTATCATCATTCCCAAGCCGAATAAACCGGCCTATGATACACCGAAAGTGTTTCATCCCATTGTTCTACTAAACACTTTAGGTAAATTAATCGAGAAGATGATTGCTCGCTGCATGCAGTACGAAGCAGTATCTCTAGATATTCTCCATCCTAATCAAATGGGCGGAGTTATCCAACGATCCACTGAGGATGCAGGTGTATTCCTCACGCATATCATTTGGGCTGGATGGGCTAAAGGTATGATCACCAGCATCTGTGCTTTTGATATCGCCCAATTCTTCCCCTCCCTAAACCACAAAATCCTTACTAATGTTCTACGACGACAGGGGTTCACCCCAGAACTCGTTAACTTCTTTGTACACTACCTCATAGGTCGATCCACTCAATTCATGTGGAACACTTTCCTATCCGATGCCCATGACGTGGATGTTGGCATAGGGCAGGGCTCCGCTCTATCACCCATTCTATCCACGCTCTATCTAGCGCCCCTCATGTTCATGTTTGACCAACGTGCTCAACTACAGTCTATCCCTTCTTCCCTTTTATCATTGGTCGATGATGGGCTTTGTATATCTCAAGCAAAGAATTATACTGACACTATTTCTTCCCTCAAATCAGCTTACTCCATCATTAACTCCATTTGCACCAATCTTGGACTTGTCATTGAACATGACAAATCTGAAGTCTTTCATTTCTCCCGATGTCATAACGATTCTAATCCCCCCCTTGATTTATCCGACGTTGGTGGCCCTCTACTGTATCCTAAACGTGTCTGGCAGTACTTAGGGTTCTATTTTGACCATTGACTATCATTTCAAGAACATGTTCGGTATTACTCTACCAAAGCATTATCCACAGTGAAAGCTATGAGTATGCTAGGCAACTCCACCCGAGGCCTCCTCCCTCTACAAAAATGTCTGCTCTATAGGTCATGTGTTGTCCCTGTGGCCATGTATGGATTCCGACTCTGGTACTTTGAAGGCACTCGTAACAAGGTGCTTCTCAAGTCCCTATCATCTATGCAAAGACGTGCGGCTCTCTGGATCACAGGCGGTGCTGAAAGCATTGCTGTACTTTCCCGTGCAGCATCACATTCTTCCCTTAGAACTCCCCCTCCTCCCTCGTTGCATACTAAACGAACCCATGCGCGGGATATCCGCCAAGGTCTGGACACCACTCCCAAAGCCATCTCAAGAACTGCGTCAATGAGTGCATATGATGGCTTCAAGTCACCTATTCCTTTCCGCCCATTTGGAGAGGGATTTGTAGGTGAGCTTCAACCACCGGATCCTCTTAACTTGGACTCTCGTGGGGACGCATGGGGCAACCAAGAGGATGGGGTATTCAACAATGGGGTACCTACCAATCGGTTCTTTGGACCCCCACCCACCTCAAGGCTGCCTCATGCAATCCATGGATCCGCTGAGTCAGCAAATGCTGTGTCAACTGGCACTCCGGCTACCTTTTTTACCGGATCATCTGACAATAATGACATCACACTTGACGTCACGCATGATGTCACTGGTGACATCATTGCACAGCCACAGGAGCCTAGGCCTGCACAGCCACACCTGCCGGATCTCAAGGATCCATCTAACACCACCACCGAAGAAACTGTTATCGTCGGCGAAGCTGCATATAAAGTGCTTGAGGTGCTTAAATATGTCACAAACTTCTTTAAACACCATGCTGCATTGGGTTTACGGCCCGGTATGAAAGATCCAAGGGTTCCCCAAATGGGGGAACCAATTTATTGCCTATTAACCACTATGTTTGAGGCAGGCTGGGACCGTTTACCCATTAATGGCGAAAACGGACTCACGATCGTTGAAGCATTGAGGCACTATTACGGTCCTCCTTCTGACATCCCCATGACGGACTCTTCCCCCCCTCCTAAGGGTAAAGGGAAGGAAAAAAAGGCATGTAAACCTTCTCCGTCTACCATCCCTACCCCCCTATTTCCGCCCAGCATTGTTGTTGGGAAAACTAATCCTACAGCTCGCATCAATGACAACCGAATGAACATTGATCAAGCCCCTCCCGGTGAGGGCTCCCCTCCCCTCCCCCAGAATGACGTTACGTCTTCTGGTAAGGCACATGACATTTCATCCATGTCAGGCTCCCTGAAGGCAAAGAATGACATTACGTCTTCTAAGCCCACCGGTCCTATCTGCATTTCCCGGGCCCCTCCTCCACCTTCCAATCACATGACCCCAAGGAACGGGAATGGAAACTTCGAGTGCTCAGTTGGGCATCCCTCCTCTGATGGCCAGGCTCAGCCATCAAAACCTAACCCCAAGGGCGCCTATGACATGCCACCTCCCATTCCCCCTCCTGACCATAAGGCATTCACCAAACCCCTTATGGAACATTTTAACAAGAAGAATGTGTCGTTCACTGACACCGCCCGACGGGGTGGCCAGCAGGCAGCTTCCTCTTCCAACTCATCCTCCAACATCGATGGGGTTAAGATGCGAGAAATGATACTCGCCTTCCCTGAATTATTGTATGACAAAGTCCTTGCCATGTACAAGGCAGGTTTTGGAGGCACTCAATCTCAAGCGCCCGAACCTTCAACCACAAGCATCCCACATGCTAAACCTAAAATGACTACACACAGACCTACCCGTCGTCAAGTCCTTATCCCTTTCAAGGGAAATATCATTGCTGATCGAATTAAAGACTTTAATAAGGCAGCCGAATTCTGTAATCATGGTCTTACTGCCGCTCAGTCCAAACTTCATGTCGAATCAGTTCGCGAATCATACAATGGCATATTGATTGCTACCTCAGGTGTTGCTTCTCCCACTGACCTTGAAACCATTAAATCCTGGCTTAAAAAAGCCTGGCAATTAGGAGACTCCATCCCTATTGAGCCTCGTCTCCCACAATCCAAATCGTTCCTTAAAATTGTCAGTGTCCCTTACTGGGTAGCCAATTCTTCCAACCCTCTCTCTCCAGCATTTGTTGAACAAGCTCTCAGACAATCATCATTGTTTGAAAACATTATTGTTGCTGCCTGCCCTCGTGTCATGAAAGCCTCCCCAAAGTTGGACACTGCTGTCGTGTGGTTTGACATCTGGGACTCCCAAAATGGTACCAAAGCCAAGACGTTGGTCAACCGTACTATTAACTTTGGCCAACATATTGGAACTATCCATGCTACTAGTATGCACCCCGGCATTGCACAGTGCAGGAACTGCTGGCACTGGGGTCATCCCACTCATGCATGTCATGCCCTCGGCACACACTGTCAAATTTGTGGTGGCCCTCACTGCATTGAGAACCATCGATCCATGGCCTGGTGTTGTAAGGCCAACCCCAAATCCAATCCCCCCCACGATGCCACTCCTGATGGCACCCCATGTCCTCACCTTGAGAACTTCAAATGCCTGAACTGCAAAGGCGATCATCATGCAAATGACACCAAATGTCCATTCTGGAGGAACAGGTTCAACCGAACCTGGCATTCTAACAAAGCCGCCAAATCACGCACTGCATGTGCCGTTCGTGCCAATTCCAATCACTCCAGTGGCAGAGTTGCTGTTTAAATATGTCTGGTAAGAACAAACCTATCTCTTCTGTTTGTATCTATTCGCAAAACGTGGGATGCTCTTATGCCCTGGTTGATACTATACTTGAGTCCAAAAAGCTGGACTTCGATATCATTTTTCTACAGGAACCTCCATGGAATCATATTCGAAAAGCACCTTCTACGACTAACCCTGAAGGGGATGACGTCATAGGTGCTCCTATTCACCCTGAGTGGCTGTGTATGGTTCGCCCTACCAAGCCTAACAAACCCTGACCCCGTACTCTGACTTATGTTCACAGACGCCTACTTCGCATGAGACCTATTCTTCGACAAGAGTGGGTCAACCATTGTGACATACAAATCTTGGGTTTATTCAACCAGGGTAACTATGTTCACTTGCTTAACATATACTCTGATTTGTCTTCATCGGCGATTAATTTCCTTTCAACAAACTTCATCGACATCCCTAATATTATTTATATGGGAGGTGATTTTAATTGTTGATCTCCAGAATGGGACCCTTCAGCTACTTACATCCCTATGTCCACAATAACTCTAACAGAGTTGGCGGACAGCTTCAATCTCACAAGGTCTTCACTGACCGTAATATCCCCTACTCATTTCTCTTCCATTGAAAGTCATGACAATTCAGTTATCGATCTCATTTTTTGCGCTAACAACTCCACCTCCCACATTATTGATGTTAATTCGAGGCTTCCATCGGATCACGCACCATTGATTATGGATCTTCCAATCCGCCCAGATTATATTAATTATAAAAAACACGTACTACCAAAAGATAGCAATGAAGAGACGGCTTTCACTTCCCAAGTCTCTGAGCATCTAGCAGCCCTTGACTGTTCAAACATTCATTCCACCTCTTGTCTGAACGATATCTCTGACTCCATTTCTCGAATCTTTAATGAATCTTGGAATACGAACTCTAAAACTGTATGGATTACTAACCGGTCAAAGGAATGGTGGAACCTCCACTGTTCTGAGACTCTTCTTACCTACAGAAGAACAAAGGATCAAAAAGACTGGCAAGCATTCAGAGTGGCTACCAGAGCCGCCAAATGCTCTTTCTTCAATGAACGTATTCATGAAATTGCTTCAACAAACAAATGACCCTGGGACCTTATGGAATGGGTAAAACAACGCAAACTCCCTGCCATTGAGGGTATCCGCTATCAAGGACGACCTTGTAATGATCTTCTGGACCTATGGAACGCACTCCATTCATCATACAACTCAGCATCCGGTTGACCAGTCAGCTCTTACCCCAGCTTGCTGTAGTGTACCGTCTATTTGTAATATTTAGTTGAAAGCGGACTGCGATCGAGCACCGCTATATAAATTCATTGATTTATAAAATAAAAAAAAATCTGTGGACAACTGTAAATGACTAAATTAACAAGATAGAGACTTGTACTCACCTGTGGACAACTGTAAATGACTGAGAGTCAAGAAAGCATCCACAGGAGAGTTGAACATCCAGTCAGGTGATCTACAACTGACTAAGCAACCTCTGCATCAACTCTAACTTCACACATCAACAAATCAATCACAAATACTTGTAGACTGTCCAGAGCACATCTGACAAGGAGAGGTTCTAGCCCAGCCAGTTGGCAGCATCAGTGAAAGAGGTGGTGATTGCTCCAGTGTTGTTGTTGACCAATGAACTGTCATCCAAATGAAGGGACAATGGCCTGAAGGCTGGGAAAGAGTTCTTTTTTTTTTTTTTTTTTTTTAAATCAAGTGTGACCCCAGAGGGGTCGCCAATTTATAATGCGGTGCACAATAGCAGTCTGCGCCCGACTATCTACTACAGGGAACTGATACCGCTACTGACTATGCAAGACCAAACAACCAGGAATACATAATAGTCCTGTCCAAGACAATACACGAAACGACAGCAGAAGGGGGGGCTAGGCATGTAATACAAAGAAGTGAGACATAAACCGATATCACTGCATCTGATGGCAGGCCTTGTGGTTGGTGGGAGCCCATCCGGCAACCAGCAATGGATGGGGGATGATGCATTGACACTAGGGAGCTCCCCCTAGGCCCGGGGCCGACCAGCAGAACCAGAATGACTTTGTAGCCAATCCTGATCAAACCAGTGGTGCCAGAACGCGCACTTGCGGTCAGTAGCAGCATGTTCCTTGCCACAATTGATGCACTTAATATGGGGACAGGGATCCCCGGCAGGTGTGGGCTGGATGGGGGGGTTTGCCTTTGGCGATCCCTTACAGCAGGAGGAGGTGGTGCAGTGATTCTCGGACTGATGTGGCCCACCGCATTGTGAGCACCTGAGCGCATGGTTGTGACAGGTGGTGGTAGTGTGGCCCCAGCGCCAGCATTGTTGACACTGGGGGGTCCCGGGGTGAGCGCGTGCAGCCTTGATCATAGACTGGACACTATTGAAGTTGAGGTATTTGCCGACCAGGCACTTAGTGTTAGCGCCAGACTGAGAATCCCAAAGGTCGACCCAAATGGTGGCAGTGTCGGCTTTGGCGGAGTTGTGCATGATGCGCATGGAGGATACATTAGCGAATGTCTCCTTGAAGGGAGACAGATGCATACGGTCGGTGACGTGTTGCGGAGTGGTGCAGATGCCACTCATGTAATAAGGGACGTCCAGGATCTTAAGGTAAGACCTGGACCTGGGGCGCTTGGTCTTCAGCTCAAACAGGGCGGTGAAGGCTGAAGAGAGGGAGGATTCAATCACTGATGCATCGGCATCAGTGGCAACAGAATTGGTGTACAACGAGATGGTGTCATATGCCCGAGCAATGTTCTCGACGTGAAGTGAACTCTTCGCGCGAGTGAGGGAGTCATTGAGAAGGCGCATGGCCTTGTGGTGGAGGTAGGTGATGTCACCGGCACTGCCAGTGAAATGGAGGAAGAGTTGGTGTCGGGTGGGGCCCAACGTGGTCATGCGGGGCTTCTTTGTAGAAGGCGCATCAGCAAGGGCAGCCTGATGCATCGCAGCAACGCGATCGGGCTCGAGGGTGGGGTGGGACTGGGCTAGCTTGAT
This sequence comes from Leucocoprinus leucothites, assembly GCA_013368445.1. NCBI lineage: Eukaryota > Fungi > Basidiomycota > Agaricomycetes > Agaricales > Agaricaceae > Leucocoprinus > Leucocoprinus leucothites. The sequence continues at coordinate 35,880 of JAACJO010000038.1, forward strand.
AAGCGCTGCCGCAGATGCCGGGGTATGGGCTACCTCAGCGAACGACTTATTAGCTGCCGAGGGTGGGATGGGTGCTTGCTGGGCTTGGCCATCAGACCTAGCCTTAGGAGTAGGGGGCACTTGAATGGGCACTTTGCCACTAGCACGTGCCTTCATAGGCACAGGCTTGGGCGGTAGGGAGGGACGGGCCGGAGTGGGCCGTGGTGCCTTGGGTGTTTGCTTGGGCACCTTGGGGGAGCCCATGTCAATGTCACATGGATCTGCTTTGTCAGCAGATCCATGGGTCACCTCATGGACGACGCACGTACAATTAGGGCCAGCCTCCAAGTCTCAACAGACTCCTCAGTTGACCGAGAGGAGACAGTGGACAGCAGTGCTGGGGGGGGTAGGTTCTTCACGGGGTAGAATGTTTGTCCACTGGCCGTGAAGGGCTTTGGAGATGGTGACAGAATGTCAGCCATGAGTGGCACTACTGGCTGTGATGGAACATCAGCAGCAGGCAGGGAGGAGGGACCGGGCAACAAAACGTTAGCCTGGGGAGGACCAAAGAACCCGCAGACATTGCGGGGGTCATCGTAGGGGTCAAGATGTTCATCCTCGGACATCTCGGCGATGTTGAGCTCATTGGCGGAGGCTTCGGTGGACTCAGTTGTTTGGCGGGGAGGCTTGTTAGACTTGGATCTTCGTTTACCCATGTAGAATAGGTAGAATAACGATGTAAACTAGACATCTTATAGCACACCAACTAAGAGATGGTGGTGGTAAGAGGTCAAGGAGGGATGGCTGGGAAAGAGTTCTCTTGACTGCCTTGCGATAGCACGGAGATGTCAGAGACAGGTGGAGGTGGTTGAGAGCCTGTGGGGGTTGGAGGGAGCATCTGTTGATGTGATACTGAGCAAGAGCCTCTGAGGCTGGGTGGAGAGGCTGAGTATGACAAGGGATGACTGCTGGGGGCAGCAGAGGCAGCCCTTGACCTGTATTGGCCAGTGGGGGTGCATAGGGGGTGCATACCCTTCGCATGAAACTGGGTGATAAAATCGCCACTTATAACATTGAGTTCCTCAAACATGCCTCTCAACTCAGTTGGAACGACGAGGTCCTCTGTCACTATTACTACAAGGGACTTCTGAACTGCATCCAAGACCCTCTCAGTACCTGCGAGCAGGGTAAACCCACTACTTTTGAGGAAATGCATCACTTGGCTATCATTTATGATGGACACTACTAGGAGCATGACTGTGAACGTGTTCATGCCCACACTGCAGAAAGGGACACTGCCAATTTTATTTTATTTTATTTTATTTTTTAAATCAATGAATTTATATAGCAGTGCTCGATCGCAGTCCACTTTCAACTAAATATTACAAACAGATGGTACACTACAGCAAGCTGTGGTACATGAAGCGGTCGAAGACTGCTTAAGACAAAGACTATACATGATTAGTCCAGCAACATAGAAAAGACTCAATAGAGACTATTGAACAAGGTGTCATACACAGAGATCAGACTCAAAGGAAAAGAGAAGAGATGAAATGAAAGAATATAGTTCACCTTCATTTGGTTTGGTGGGCACAGGAGCTTGAGGTGGTGGTGGACCCGTGTCATGATTGGTGAAGGCAAAAGTGGCTGGGTTCTTTTTCAAGAACTTTTATTATTATTATTATTATTATCAATGAATTTATATAGCAGTGCTCGATCACAGTCCACTTTCAACTGAATACTACAAATAGATAGTACACTACAGCAAGCTGGGGTACACAAAGCAGTCAAAGACTGCTTAAGACAAAGACTATATACAATTAGTCCAGTGAAATAGAAAAGACTCAAGAGAGACTATAGAACAAGGTGTTATACACAGAGATTGGACTCAAAGGAAAAGAAATGAGATGAGATAAAAGAATATAGTTCACCTTCATTTGGTTTGGCGGGCACAGGAGCTTGAGGTGGCAGTGAACGCATGTCATGATTGGTGAAGGCAAAAGCAGCTGGGTTCTTTTTTAAGAACTCGACGAGGAACTCATATTGAGGGAAAGCACATTGCACCCACTGAGTGCGAACAGGATAGAGGGGGCAATAACACAAGATATGATGTCATAATTCCAGGCAATGGCCACAACGACATGATTTGGGTTCGAGGGGGAAAAACCTCTCGCGATAAGTTCCAATAGGAGCGTGATTGAGGATGGCACGAGTCATATGTGCACATAGTGATGGCAATTCATTGGCTAATGGAAGCCAGGTGCCCCCTTTGACGTAAGTGGGGATGAGAAATTTGCGATTCTTTTTTGAAAGAAGGAAACCGCTGCCGTGGTACTTCTTCCAGAAAGTGGACTCCCAGGATTTCTGGCAGTCATTGGTGATTTTGCATTGCAAGAAGTCAAGAGTGGCGCCTAAACAAGGGGGGGCGTATATGCGTGTGGTGGTGACATCAGTGTGAACTTTAAGGTGAGGCTTCCAGCGCCATTTGGAAGGGACGTCCCAGAAGTCAATATAACAAGAAGGTTTGGCCGCGAGCCAGTTGGATAGGAGTCAGCAGACTTGGATAGAGTGTGATTGGCTCGAGTGTATAGAGGGATCAACTGCTAGCTTGGCTGCTGGGAGACAGTCAGTGATGAGGATGATGTGGTTGCAATGAAGGGAAATGGCCTTGGTGATGCCAATACGAATGGAATAGAGTTCGGCGTCAGTAGACGACACCCGACTGCTAGCTTGTTTTGCATGGGACACTTGCCGTCTGCCGGGATATAGATGTGCTGCCGAAACCGCCTGAAGGGAACCTACAAGTGGGACAGAAGCATCAGTAACAACCAAAATACAATTACGATTGGAAGAAGAAGAGGAAAAAACTGATTCGAGAGACAATACATGTTTATACATTTTGTGTTTATCTGAGCAATTGCAGGGGTGAAAGTGAATAGAATCAGGAAAGATGTCCATAAGACAAGATCCCGGCTTTGATTCAGGAGCGAATGGAGAAAAGGAGTCAGAGAGATGAGAAAGAGAACTATCTACATCAATAAGGGGGCCTTTGACTTTAGCTTTTTTGGCCAGAGTGAGAAGGCGAAGTGATTGGGGATGAGGGGAGGAGTTAAGAGAGAAATCATCAGATAAAAGAGAATGTAACGCATGATTAGAGGGTAAAGTAGAGACTCGATACGACGAGTGAATAGCTAATTTACGAAGATGGAGGTGGATTGGAATAAGTCCAGCAATACTTTCAGCGCCACCTGATGGGGAAGTACAGAAGGCACCTGTGATCCAGAGAGCCGCGCATCTTTGCATAGATGATAAGGACTTGAGAAGTGCCTTGTTACGAGTGCCTTCAAAGTACCAAAGTCGGAATCCATACATAGCCATGGGGACAATGCATGACCTATAGAGCAGACATTTCTGTAGAGGGAGGAGGCCTCGGGTGGAGTTGCCTAGCATACCCATAGCTTTCACCGTGGATAATGCTTTGGTAGAATAATACTGGATGTGTTCTTGAAATGATAGTTGACGGTCAAAGTAGAAACCCAGGTACCGCCAGATGCATTTAGGATGCAGTAGAGGGCCGCCAATGTCGGATAGATTGAGGGGGGGATTAGAGTCATTGTGACGTTGGGAGAAATGAAAGACCTCAGATTTGTCATGTTCAATGACAAGTCCAAGATCGGTGCAAATGGAGTTAATGATGGAATAGGCTAGTTTGAGGGAAGAAATTGTGTCAGAGTAGTTCTTCGCTTGAGATATACAAAGCCCATCGTCAACAAAGGATAGAAGGGAAGAGGGAATGGATTGCAAATGAGCACGTTGATTGAACATGAACATGAGGGGTGCTAGATAAAGTGTGGATAGAATGGGTGATAAAGCAGAGCCTTGCCCTACACCAACATCCGCGTCATGGGCATCGGATAGGAAAGTGTTCTACATGAATTGTGTGGATCGACCTATGAGGTAGTGTGAAAAGAAGTTGACAAGTTCTGGGGTGAACCCCTGTCATCATAGAATGTTAGTAAGGATTTCGTGGTTCAGGGAGGGGAAGAATTGGGCGATATCAAAAGCACAGATGCTGGTAATCATACCTTTAGCCCATCCAGCCCAAATAATATGAGTGAGGAATACTCCTGCATCTTCAGTAGATCGTTGGATAACTCTGCCCATTTGGTTAGGGTGGAGGACATCTAGAGATACCGCTTCATACTGCATGCGGCGAGCAATCATCTTCTCGATTAATTTACCTAAAGTGTTTAGTAGAACAATGGGATGAAAAACTTTTGGTGTATCATAGGCCAGTTTATTCGGCTTGGGAATGATGATAGAGACCGAGTCCTTGAAGTGACTTGGCCAGTGAGAGAGACGTATGCATGCGTTAGCAATGAGTATTACAGTGGCTCAAAAAACTGTCCCAATGTTTTCGCATTTTGGACATATTTGCTAATACCAGGGCAGATATATGGTCTAGCATCCTGGAAATATTCACACAGGTACCTTGACATATTGGGAGCATATATTCCCATGATCACATGACCTTGTCCATCAATGAATTAGTAATGAATTATTAAAAATATCTACTCATTGGGACAGTTTTTTGACCCCCTGTCAGCCTCCCAGTATCTACCTTGTAACATGCCAGGGGAGCATCAGGGCAGGTGTGGGAGTAGTAAACAAGATCATGTGACCTTGGTTGACATGTTGAGATGGCTACAACTGTCTTTCTTCCTGCCACTACATCATGAAAGCTATCTCCTCTACCTAATACTCCCAAGTCACTTCTCTTCTCAAAGATGGCTATTCCTTGTGCCATATTGAACATAAAACTGGTCTAGGCAAGTCTACTGTTGGGAGGATCAATAAAGAAGTTGATGGGGACAAGGAAAACAACAAGGGAGGACATCCTTCCAAGCTTTCTCCTCATGATAAAAAAGCAATAATTCACCAAATAACCTCTGGAAAGCTAGATAATGCTGTCCAGGCTACAAATTTCATTAACTCTACTCTGTCTGACCCTGTCACACCCCAAACTGTCAGAAATACCCTTCAGGATAATGGATTTTGCTCTGTAACCAAGATCAAATGACCTCTACTCAAAAAGCAACATTGTGAGGAATGCCTTGACTCTGCACATGAACATAGGAATTGGACAGTGGAGGACTGGAAGAGGGTGTTGTGGATAGATGAAACAAAGATCAACAGGATTGGGTCAGATGGAAAGGTGTATACCTGGAAGGAGAGGGGGGAACCACTATCAGATAGGACCACTCTCCCTACTGTCAAATATGGAGGAGGTAGTAACATGATGGTGTGGGGGTGTATGGGGTGGAATGGGGTAGGAAAGCTGATTGAGGTTCAAGGGAATATGGATGCAGTAAAATACTGCGAGATTTTGGACAATGGGGTGGTGGAAAGCTTTGAAAAGTTGGAGATGGAGGAGGAGGAGAGGATATTCCAGCAGGATAATGACCCAAAACACACCTCAAAACTGGGACAACAATGGTTTGTGGACAACAACATTCAAGTTCTATCATGCCCTGCACAATCCCCTGACCTAAATCCCATTGAACACCTCTGGACCTACCTGAAGGACCAGCTGAAGGCATATGAAAGACCACCTAAGGGAGTATTTGAATTGTGGGAGAGGCTAGTGGAGGAGTGGAATAAGATTCCAGCAGAAAGGTGCCAAAGGCTGATAGAAACCATGCCCAGAAGGATTGAGGCAGTTGTCAGGGCAAGAGGAGGTCATACAAAGTATTGAGTAGGTAGATAACAGAGGGTCAAAAAACTGTCCCAATGAGTAGATATTTTCGATAATTCATTAATAATTCATTGATGGACAAGGTCATGTGATCATGGGAATATATGCTCCCAATATGTCAAGGTACCTGTGTGAATATTTTCAGGATGCTAGGCCATATATCTGCCCTGGTATTAGCAAATATGTCCAAAATGCGAAAACATTGGGACAGTTTTTTGAGCCACTGTATGTTTTTGAGGCATTCATTGTGGGCGACAATAGACTTTAAATGTTTCCAGGAGACATGATCAGGCCCGGGTGCTGAAGAGTTAGCACATGAAGAGAGGGATTTGGTGAGTTCAAGGGCAGAGAAGTTTGCCCAGGAATGGGGGGGAAGGGATTTCATTTCATTCAGAATGTTAGAGCTTACCAGTCAACTGGATGCTGAGTTGTATGATGAATGGAGTGCGTTCCATAGGTCCAGAAGATCATTGCAAGGTCGTCCTTGATAGCGGATACCCTCAATGGCAGGGAGTTTGCGTTGTTTTACCCATTCCATAAGGTCCCAGGGTCATTTGTTTGTTGAAGCAATTTCATGAATACGTTCATTGAAGAAAGAGCATTTGGCGGCTCTGGTAGCCACTCTGAATGCTTGCCAGTCTTTTTGATCCTTTGTTCTTCTGTAGGTAAGAAGAGTCTCAGAACAGTGGAGGTTCCACCATTCCTTTGACCGGTTAGTAATCCATACAGTTTTAGAGTTCGTATTCCAAGATTCATTAAAGATTCGAGAAATGGAGTCAGAGATATCGTTCAGACAAGAGGTGGAATGAATGTTTGAACAGTCAAGGGCTGCTAGATGCTCAGAGACTTGGGAAGTGAAAGCCGTCTCTTCATTGCTATCTTTTGGTAGTACGTGTTTTTTATAATTAATATAATCTGGGCGGATTGGAAGATCCATAATCAATGGTGCGTGATCCGATGGAAGCCTCGAATTAACATCAATAATGTGGGAGGTGGAGTTGTTAGCGCAAAAAATGAGATCGATAACTGAATTGTCATGACTTTCAATGGAAGAGAAATGAGTAGGGGATATTACGGTCAGTGAAGACCTTGTGAGATTGAAGCTGTCCGCCAACTCTGTTAGAGTTATTGTGGACATAGGGATGTAAGTAGCTGAAGGGTCCCATTCTGGAGATCAACAATTAAAATCACCTCCCATATAAATAATATTAGGGATGTCGATGAAGTTTGTTGAAAGGAAATTAATCGCCGATGAAGACAAATCAGAGTATATGTTAAGCAAGTGAACATAGTTACCCTGGTTGAATAAACCCAAGATTTGTATGTCACAATGGTTGACCCACTCTTGTCGAAGAATAGGTCTCATGCGAAGTAGGCGTCTGTGAACATAAGTCAGAGTACGGGGTCAGGGTTTGTTAGGCTTGGTAGGGCGAACCATACACAGCCACTCAGGGTGAATAGGAGCACCTATGACGTCATCCCCTTCAGGGTTAGTCGTAGAAGGTGCTTTTCGAATATGATTCCATGGAGGTTCCTGTAGAAAAATGATATCGAAGTCCAGCTTTTTGGACTCAAGTATAGTATCAACCAGGGCATAAGAGCATCCCACGTTTTGCGAATAGATACAAACAGAAGAGATAGGTTTGTTCTTACCAGACATATTTAAACAGCAACTCTGCCACTGGAGTGATTGGAATTGGCACGAACGGCACATGCAGTGCGTGATTTGGCGGCTTTGTTAGAATGCCAGGTTCGGTTGAACCTGTTCCTCCAGAATGGACATTTGGTGTCATTTGCATGATGATCGCCTTTGCAGTTCAGGCATTTGAAGTTCTCAAGGTGAGGACATGGGGTGCCATCAGGAGTGGCATCGTGGGGGGGATTGGATTTGGGGTTGGCCTTACAACACCAGGCCATGGATCGATGGTTCTCAATGCAGTGAGGGCCACCACAAATTTGACAGTGTGTGCCGAGGGCATGACATGCATGAGTGGGATGACCCCAGTGCCAGCAGTTCCTGCACTGTGCAATGCCGGGGTGCATACTAGTAGCATGGATAGTTCCAATATGTTGGCCAAAGTTAATAGTACGGTTGACCAACGTCTTGGCTTTGGTACCATTTTGGGAGTCCCAGATGTCAAACCACACGACAGCAGTGTCCAACTTTGGGGAGGCTTTCATGACACGAGGGCAGGCAGCAACAATAATGTTTTCAAACAATGATGATTGTCTGAGAGCTTGTTCAACAAATGCTGGAGAGAGAGGGTTGGAAGAATTGGCTACCCAGTAAGGGACACTGACAATTTTAAGGAACGATTTGGATTGTGGGAGACGAGGCTCAATAGGGATGGAGTCTCCTAATTGCCAGGCTTTTTTAAGCCAGGATTTAATGGTTTCAAGGTCAGTGGGAGAAGCAACACCTGAGGTAGCAATCAATATGCCATTGTATGATTCGCGAACTGATTCGACATGAAGTTTGGACTGAGCGGCAGTAAGACCATGATTACAGAATTCGGCTGCCTTATTAAAGTCTTTAATTCGATCAGCAATGATATTTCCCTTGAAAGGGATAAGGACTTGACGACGGGTAGGTCTGTGTGTAGTCATTTTAGGTTTAGCATGTGGGATGCTTGTGGTTGAAGGTTCGGGCGCTTGAGATTGAGTGCCTCCAAAACCTGCCTTGTACATGGCAAGGACTTTGTCATACAATAATTCAGGGAAGGCGAGTATCATTTCTCGCATCTTAACCCCATCGATGTTGGAGGATGAGTTGGAAGAGGAAGCTGCCTGCTGGCCACCCCGTCGGGCGGTGTCAGTGAACGACACATTCTTCTTGTTAAAATGTTCCATAAGGGGTTTGGTGAATGCCTTATGGTCAGGAGGGGGAATGGGAGGTGGCATGTCATAGGCGCCCTTGGGGTTAGGTTTTGATGGCTGAGCCTGGCCATCAGAGGAGGGATGCCCAACTGAGCACTCGAAGTTTCCATTCCCGTTCCTTGGGGTCATGTGATTGGAAGGTGGAGGAGGGGCCCGGGAAATGCAGATAGGACCGGTGGGCTTAGAAGACGTAATGTCATTCTTTGCCTTCAGGGAGCCTGACATGGATGAAATGTCATGTGCCTTACCAGAAGACGTAACGTCATTCTGGGGGAGGGGAGGGGAGCCCTCACCGGGAGGGGCTTGATCAATGTTCATTCGGTTGTCATTGATGCGAGCTGTAGGATTAGTTTTCCCAACAACAATGCTGGGCGGAAATAGGGGGGTAGGGATGGTAGACGGAGAAGGTTTACATGCCTTTTTTTCCTTCCCTTTACCCTTAGGAGGGGGGGAAGAGTCCGTCATGGGGATGTCAGAAGGAGGACCGTAATAGTGCCTCAATGCTTCAACGATCGTGAGTCCGTTTTCGCCATTAATGGGTAAACGGTCCCAGCCTGCCTCAAACATAGTGGTTAATAGGCAATAAATTGGTTCCCCCATTTGGGGAACCCTTGGATCTTTCATACCGGGCCGTAAACCCAATGCAGCATGGTGTTTAAAGAAGTTTGTGACATATTTAAGCACCTCAAGCACTTTATATGCAGCTTCGCCGACGATAACAGTTTCTTCGGTGGTGGTGTTAGATGGATCCTTGAGATCCGGCAGGTGTGGCTGTGCAGGCCTAGGCTCCTGTGGCTGTGCAATGATGTCACCAGTGACATCATGCGTGACGTCAAGTGTGATGTCATTATTGTCAGATGATCCGGTAAAAAAGGTAGCCGGAGTGCCAGTTGACACAGCATTTGCTGACTCAGCGGATCCATGGATTGCATGAGGCAGCCTTGAGGTGGGTGGGGGTCCAAAGAACCGATTGGTAGGTACCCCATTGTTGAATACCCCATCCTCTTGGTTGCCCCATGCGTCCCCACGAGAGTCCAAGTTAAGAGGATCCGGTGGTTGAAGCTCACCTACAAATCCCTCTCCAAATGGGCGGAAAGGAATAGGTGACTTGAAGCCATCATATGCGCTCATTGACACAGTTCTTGAGATGGCTTTGTTAGAAGGTGACGCACAGGGGACATGTGGGAGGTCCTAGAAACCAGAGAAATCGCCCAGGGAGCTCACAACTCACACAGGAATCTGTGGACAACTGTAAATGACTGTATTAACAAGATAGAGACTTGTACTCACCTGTGGACAACTGTAAATGACTGAGAGTCAAGAAAGCGTCCACAGGAGAGTTGAACATCCAGTCAGGTGATCTACAACTGACTAAGCAATCTCTGCATCAACTCTAACTTCACACATCAACAAATCAATCACAAATACTTGTAGACTGTCCAGAGCACATCTGACAGGCTTTGGGAGTGGTGTCCAATCCTCAATGAACATCACGAGCGTGAGCTCGTTTAGTACGTGATGAGGGAGGAGGGGGAGTTCTAAGGGAGGAATGTGATGCTGCACAAGAGAGTACAGCAGGGGCGAGTGTAGGAGAAGGAGGGGTTGAGGATTCTTTTTTTTTTTTTTTTTTTTTTTAATCAATGAATTTATATAGTGGTGCTCGATCGCAGTCCGCTTTCAACTAAATATTACAAACCGACGGTACACTACAGCAAGCTGGGGTACACGAAGCAGTCGAAGACCGCTTGAGACAAAGACTATACACGATTAGTCCAGTAATATAGAAAAGACTCGGAAGAGACTATTGAACGAGGTGTTATACACAGAGATCAGACTCAAAGGAAAAGAAGAGAGATGAAATAAGAGAGTATAGTTCACCTTCATTTGGTTCGGTGGGCACAGGAGCTTGAGGCGGCGGTGGACGCGTGTCATGGTTGGTAAAAGCAAAAGCGGCCAGATTCTTCTTCAAGAACTCGACAAGGAACTCATACTGAGGGAAAGCGCATTGCATCCATTGAGTGCGGAAGGGATAAAGGGGGCAATAACACAGGATATGATGTCGTGTTTCCAGGCGATGGCCACAACGACAGGACTTGGGCTCGAGGGGGAAGAACCTCTCGCGATAAGCTCCAATAGGAGCATGATTGAGGATGGCGCGGGACATATGCGCACATAATGATGGCGATTCATTGGCTAGGGGGAGCCAGGTACCCCCCTTGACGTAAGTGGGGGTGAGGAACTTGTAATTCTTTTTTGAAAGAAGGAAACTGCTGCCGTGGTACCTCTTCTTCCAGAAAGTGGACTCCCAGGATTTCTGGCAGTTGTTGGTGATTTTGTGTCGCAAGAAGTCGAGAGTAGCGCATAATCGAGGGGGGGCGTGTATGCGTGTGGAAGTGACGTCTTTGTGGACTTTAAGGTGAGGCTTCCAGCGCCATTTGGAAGGGACGTCCCAGAAGTTGATAGAACAAGAGGGTTTAGCTGTGAGCCAGTCAGATAGGAGCCGGCAGACCTGGATGGAGTGGGATTGGCTCGAGTGTATGGAGGGATCGACTGCCAGCTTGGCTGCTGGGAGACAGTCAGTGATAAGGATGATGTGGTCGCACTGAAGGGAAATGGCCTTGGCGATGCCAATACGGATGGAGTAGAGTTTGGTGTCAGTAGATGATGCCTGACCGCTAGCCTGTTTTGCATGGGACACTTGCCGTCCGCCGCAATATAAATGTGCCACCAAAACCACCTGAAGGGAACCTACAAGTGGAACAGAAGCGTCAGTAACAACCAAAATACAATTACGATCAGAAGAGGAAGAAAAGAAAGTTAAATTGAGAGATAATACATGTTTATACATTTCATGTTTATCCGAGCGATTGCAGGGGTGAAAGTGAATAGAATCAGGGAAGATGTCCATAAGACGAGATCCAGGCTTTGATTCAGGAGCAAATGGGGAAAAGGAGTCAGAAAGATGAGAAAGAGAACTATCTACATCGATAAGAGGGCCTTTGACTTTAGCTTTTTTGGCTGGAGTGAGAAGGCGAAGTGATTGGGGATAAGGGAAGGAATTAAGAGAGAAACTATCCGATAAAAGAGATCGTAACACATGATTAGAGGGTAAAGTAGAGACTCGATACGAAGAACGAATGGCTAATTTACGGAGGTGGAGGTGAATCAGAATAAGTCCAGCAATGCTTTCGGTGCCCCCTGATGGGGAAGTACGGAAGGCGCCTGTGATCCAGAGAGCCGCACGTCTTTGCATAGACGATAAGGACTTTAAAAGCGCCTTATTACGAGCGCCTTCAAAGTACCAGAGTCGGAAACCATACGTGGCCACAGGGACAATGCATGACCTATAGAGCAAACGTTTTTGTAGAGGGAGGAGGCCTCGGGTGGAATTGCCTAGCATATTCATAGCTTTCACTGTGGATAATGCTTTGGTGGAGTAATACCAGACGTGTTCTTGAAAAGATAGTCAACAATTGAAATAGAAACCCAAGTACCGCCAGACACGTTTGGGATACAGTAGAGGGCCGCCGACGTCAGATAAATCAAGGGGGGGATTAGAATCGTTATGTCGTCGGGAGAAGTGAAAGACCTCAGATTTATTGTATTCAACGATAAGCCTGAGGTCGGTGCAAATGTAGTTAATGATGGAGTAAGCTGATTTGAGGGAAGAGATAGTGTCAGTATAGTTCTTCGCCTGAGAGATACAAAGCCCGTCATCAACAAATGATAAAAGAGACAAAGGGATAGACTGTAAATGAGCACGTTGATCAAACATGAACATGAGGGGCACTAGATAGAGCGCGGATAGAATGGGTGATAGAGCAGAGCCTTGCCCAATGCCAACATCTGCGTCGTGGGCGTCAGATAGGAAAGTGTTCCACAAGACAGAGCAGATTCACTCTCACCACTTTCTTCCTCGTCAGAGCCAGCCCTAGACGAGGCAGCAGACTTGGCATCGTCGTGTACAGAATGTCTCATCGATTTGATAGAGAGTGCAGGTGATTTGGAGTGATCGTGCTTGTAGGTTGAGACACGTGTTTCAGTGTCAATGATGTTGATTGGGTCCGAAGACGGCGGAGGGGTACCCTTAAGGTCCACCCAGTGCGATGGAGCAGTCATAGTGGTATAATTTGTAGTCAGTATGTATGTAGACACCGTCAAAGAAATCGATGATGGTGGTAAGAGGGAAAGGAGGAGTGGCCGGTTGTTCACAGATTCCTGTGTGAGTTGTGAGCTCCCTGGGCGATTTCTCTGGTTTCTAGGACCCCCTACACGTCCCCTGTGTAGCCCCTTCTAACAGGTTATGGGCCCCAGCCTCTAGAAGCCTCAGACAATGACTTTTGCTCCATTTCTTCCTCAACTGTCTTTCTCTTCTACTATCTGCCGTTTTCGTGTTTTCTCCTTTGTTTTCACATCGCTCCGGTCGCCTCCATGCACACCCGTCGATTGCGCGTGTCTCCATGACTTCACCAAGTTTCGCTGCGTTCTGGCCATTTCTCATTCCACTATCCCACTTCCATTCCTAATCACTCTATCCTAATCCTAATATTCCTCTGCTCCTCCCATACCAACTGTTGCCCCATTCCGCTCCGAACTTTGCCAGTCCATCGATCCCACCATTTGCCACGTATACCCCTTGTTACAACCCTTTCCTCATTGCCCTACACCGCATTTCAGCTTCCTAGTCCACCCAGATGTCTTCCTCTGGCCCCAACTTTGACAAGCTCAATGCCACCAACTACTCTACCTGGGCAGGTGAGATGCAGGCATGGCTCCAGGCCTCTGGCCTGTGGAGACTGGTCAAGGGTGAACTCCTAAAGCCTGAGATCCCTTCCCCCACTACCCAAGCCACCTTTGACTCTAGGGAGGCCTGGAATGCAAAGGCTGACAAGGCTGCTGGCTGGCTATATCTCATGGTGGAACTGGACCAGAGGGTTCACTTCACTTTTTTTTTTTTTTTTTTTTAAATCAATGAATTTATATAGCGGTGCTCGATCGCAGTCTGCTTTCAACTAAATATTACAAACAGATGGTACACTACAGCAAGCTGGGGTACACGAAGCGGTTGAAGACCGCTTGAGACAAAGACTATACATGATTAGTCCAGCAATATAGAAAAGACTCGATAGAAATTATTGAACAAGGTGTCATACACAGAGATCGGACTCAAAGGAAAAGAAGAGAGATGAAATAAGAGAGTATAGTTCACCTTCATTTGGTTTGGCAGGCACAGGAGCTTGAGGCGGCAGTGGACACGTGTTGTGGTTGGTAAAAGCAAAGGCGGCCGGGTTCTTTTTCAAGAATTCGACAAGGAACTCATACTGAGGGAAAGCGCACTGCATCCATTGAGTGCAGAAGGGATAGAGGGGGGAGTAACACAGGATATGATGTCATGTTTCCAGGCGATGGCCACAACAACAGGACTTGGGCTCGAGGGGGAAGAATCTCTCGCGATAAGCTCCAATAGGAGCATGATTGAGGATGGCGCGGGACATACGCACACATAATGATGGCGATTCATTGGCTAAGGGAAGCCAGGTACCCCCCTTGACGTAAGTGGGGATGAGGAACTTATGATTCTTTTTTGAAAGAAGGAAACCGCTGCCGCGGTACCTCTTCTTCCAGAAAGTGGACTCCCAGGATTTCTGGCAGTTGTTGGTGATTTTGCGTCGCAAGAAGTCGAGAGTAGCGCCTAATCGAGGGGGGGCATGTATGTGTGTGGAAGTGATGTCTTTGTGGACTTTAAGGTGGGGCTTCCAGCGCCATTTGGAAGGGACATCCCAGAAGTCGATAGAACGAGAAGGTTTGGCCATGAGCCAGTCGGATAAGAGTCGGCAGATTTGGATGGAGTGTGATTGGCTCGAGTGTATAGAGGGATCGACTACTAGCTTGGCTGCTGGGAGACAGTCGGTGATGAGGATGATGTGGTCGCAATGAAGGGAAATGGCCTTGGCGATGCCAATACGAATGGAGTAGAGTTCGGTGTCACATCCCTCCTTGACCTCTTACCACTACCATCAAAAGTTGGTGTTTGATTAGACGTCTAGTTACACATCGTATTCTACCTATTCTACATGGGTAAACGAAAGTCCAAAGCCAAACAGGCTATACGCCAAACAACCGAGTCTGCCAACGCCTCCGATGACAAGCTCAACATCACCGAGATGTCCAAAGACAAACATCTCGACCCATACGACAACCCATGCAATGTCCGCAGCTTCTCTGGACCTCGGTCCATTCCCCCTGAGGCTGACTTTGAGTCACCTCCTCGCCCGGTGCCTGGTGACGTTTCGTCCCTCGTGCCTACTACTCAACCTCCGGTAGCCTTGAGCCCTGCAGGTCCCTCCACCGCCGCCCCTAGCGGCTCTATCACACCCCGGGCTGGCCCCTCTGCTCCCTCTTCCGTCAGACCTGACTTGGAGGAGGAGGCCCTCACCACCTATGAAGGTCTTCGTCGATTTGGGAGATGGTTCTTGAATCTTGATCCTGCTGCTGTCATGACTGACTCGGCCCGATGCTCGTTCACTCTCTACCTCGTTGGGAGCCTATGGGAATTCAGGAAGAGGGGCTGGGTTGATACTCAGCTCACTTCAATGTTTCAGAAGCAGGGGTGGCCCAATGTCGACTCCTTCCTTCACTCTGGGGGCTTTTTGACTGGCCCTAATTAACCACACGGCGACCATGAGTTGTCCCGCGGATCTGCTGACAAAGCAGGTCCTCGTGATATTAGCATGGGTGAACCCGAAGCGCCCAAGCAAACACCCCTGGATCGTCGGCCTGCCCTGGCCCATCCCACTCTACCGCCAAAGCAAGCACCTGTTAAAGCGCACGCTAGTGGCCTTCCCCAAGCTAGGGTTAGGTCTGATGGCCAAGCCCAGCAAGCGCCCACCAAAGCGCCCCCTCCTCCCACCTCAGTCAAGAAGTTCTTCGCCAAAGCGGCCCACCCCACCGGGGTTGCGTCACTGATCAAGCTGGCGCAGTCCCACCCTGATCTCAACCCTGATCGCATCACCGCTATGCATCAGGCTGCCCAAGCCGCCACTCCCACCACTCGGAAGCCGCGCATGACAACCGCAGGCCCTACCCACTGCCAACTCTTCCTTGACTTTGTCGGCAGTGCCGATGAGGTCACCTACCTCCACCACAAGGCCATGTGCCTTCTCAACGATTCCCTCTCCCGCGCCAAGTCAATCTTGCGTGTGGAGAACATCACCAAGGTGTACAGCACAATCGTGCTGCACACCTCCTCTGTTCTCTCTGAGGCCGACTGTGACATTATTGAGTCCTCCATCCCCTCTGTCTTCACCGCCCCTTTTGTGATCAAGACGTGCCGCCCCAGGTCGAGGTCCTACCTTAAGGTCCTCAATGTCCCCTACTTTGTGAATGGTGTCTGCATAACACCAAATCACGTGACCAACTGCATGCAATTGTCTGCCTTCAAGGACATTTTCGCAGATGTTTCCTCCATGCGCATTATGCGCAACTCCACCAGAGCCAACACTGCCACCATTTGGTTCGACCTCTGGGACTCTCAATCAGGAGCGAGTGCCAAGAAGCTCCTGGGCAAGTACCTCCACTTTGAGGGTGTTCAGTCCGTGATCTGGGCTGCACGCGCTCACCCAGGCAGTCCACAGTGTCAGCATTGCTGGCACTGGGGGCATTCTACCTCATCGTGCTGCGCCCGTGCGTTGCAATGTGCCGCTCCCACTCGAGCTGTTGTAAGGGGAGTCAGAAGGCCAATCCCCCTATCCCGCCTACCGCCGCTGAGGATCCCTGTCCTCATATCAAGTATGTCAACTGCGCCAAGTCACATGCAGCTGATGATCGCAAATGCCCATTCTGGTGACACCGGTTTGACCGGCTTTGGCTTGAAAACCATCACCGCAATGCCGCTCGGTCATGTCTGTAGGGTTCTCTTCCCTACAGGTTGCATTGTCCGCCCCTGCGCTGTGTGTAGTGGGCCCTGGAGATCTATGCCATGCACTTCCATCCGCCGGTAAAACAGAACAGCCCGACTTGTATTGTAGTATGCTTTCATTTTGAACTATGTACCACTGCATGAAGATGTTGTTTGTACTAGGCGGACTTCGGACTTGTATTTATACCTAGCTATGTAGATGTGTAGTTGGTAGCGGTACTTTCTGCATGTTGTAGTAGTTGGGCGCGGACTGCTATCGCACACCGCATTATAAATTTGCGACCCCTCTGGGGTCATGTTGAATTAAAAAAATAAAAAAAATAAAAAAAAAAAGAACCTACGAGTGGAACAGAAGCATCAGTAACAACTAAAATACAATTACAATCAGAAGAAGAAGAGGAAAAGGCTGAATCAATAGATGATACATGTTTATACATTTCATGTTTATCCGAGCGATTGCAGGGGTGAAAGTGAATAGAATTGGGAAAGATGTCCATAAGATGAGATCCAGGCTTTGATTCAGAAGCGAATGGAGAAAAGGAGTCAGAAAGATGAGAAAGAGAACTATCTACATCAATAAGAGGGCCTTTGACTTTAGCTTTTTTGGCCAGAGTGAGAAGGTGAAGCGATTGGGGATGAGGGGAGGAGTTAGGAGAGAAACTGTCAGATAAAAGAGAACGTAACGCATGATTAGAGGGTAAAGTAGAGACTCGATACGACAAACAAATAGCTAATTTACAAAGATGGAGGCGAATTGGAATAAGTCCAGCAATGCTTTCAGCGCCACCTGATGGGGAAGTACAGAAGTGTTAGAAGGTGACGCACAGGGGACGTGTGGGAGGTCCTAGAAATAAGAGAAATTGCCCAGTGAGCTCACAACTCACACAGGAATCTGTGGACAACTGTAAATGACTTTATTAACAAGATAGAGACTTGTACTCACCTGTGGACAACTGTAAATGACTGAGAGTCAAGAAAGTGTCCACAGGAGAGTTGAACATCCAGTCAGGTGATCTACAACTGACTAAGCAACCTCTGCATCAACTCTAAGTTCACACATCAACAAATCAATCACAAATACTTGTAGACTGTCCAGAGCACATCTGACAAGAAGGCACCTGTGATCCAGAGAGCCGTGCGTCTTTGCATAGATGATAAGGACTTGAGAAGTGCCTTGTTGCGAGTGCCTTCAAAGTACCAGAGTCGGAATCCATACATGGCCACGGAGACAACGCATGACCTATAGATCAGACATTTTTGTAGAGGGAGGAGGCCTCGGGTGGAGTTGCCTAGCATACTCATAGCTTTCACTGTGGATAGTGCTTTGGTAGAGTAATACCGAACGTGTTCTTGAAATGATAGTCAACAGTCAAAATAGAAACCTAAGTAACGCCAAACATGTTTAGGATGTAGTAGAGGGCCGCCAACATCGGATAAATCAAGAGGGGGATTAGAATCGTTATGACGTCGGGAGAAATGAAAGACCTCAGATTTGTCATGTTCAACGACAAGCCCGAGATCGGTGCAAATGGAGTTAATGATGGAATAAGCTGATTTGAGGGAAGAGATAGTGTCAGTATAATTCTTCGCTTGAGATATACAAAGCCCATCATCGACAAATGATAAAAGGGAAGAAGGGATAGACTGTAGCCAAGCACGTTGGTCGAACATGAACATGAGGGGCGCTAGATAGAGCGTGGATAGAATGGGTGATAAAGCGGAACCTTGCCCTATGCCAACATCCGCGTCATGGGCGTCGGATAGGAAGGTGTTCCACATGAATTGAGTGGATCGACCTATGAGGTAGTGTGAAAAGAAGTTAATGAGTACTGGGGCGAACCCCTGTCGTTGAAGAATGTTAGTAAGGATTTTGTGGTTTAGGGAGGGGAAGAATTGGGCGATATCAAAAGTACAGGCGCTGGTAATCATACCTTTAGCCCATCCGGCCCGAATGATATGAGTGAGGAATACTCCTGCATCCTCAGTGGATCGTTGGATAACTCCACCCATTTGATTGGGGTGGAGAATATCTAGAGATACCGCTTCGTACTGCATGTGGCGAGCAATCATCTTCTCGATTAATTTACCTAAAGTGTTTAGTAGGACAATGGGACGAAACACTTTTGGTGTATCATAGGCCGGTTTATTCGGCTTGGGAATGATGATAGAGACCAAGTCCTTGAAGTGACTCGGCCAATAAGAGAGACGTACGCACGTGTTAGCAATGAGTATTATGTTATTGAGGCATTCATTGTGGGCGACAATGGACTTTAGATGTTTCCAGGAGATGTGATCAGGCCCGGGTGCTGAGGAGTTAGCGCATGAAGAGAGGGATTCGGTGAGTTCTAGGATGGAGAAGTTTGCCCAAGAACGGGGGGGAAGGGATTTTATTTCATTCAGAATGTTAGAGCTTACCGGTCGACCAGATGCTGAGTTGTATGATGAATGGAGTGCGTTCCATAGGTCCGGAAGATCATTGCAAGGTCGTCCTTGATAGTGGATACCCTCAATGGCAGGGAGTTTGCGTTGTTTTACCCATTCCATAAGGTCCCAGGGTCGCTTGTTGGTTGATGCGATTTCATGGATGTGTGCATCAAAGAAAGAACGCTTAGCAGCTTGAGTAGCTGCTCTGAACGCCGGCCAGTCTTTATGATCCTTTGTTCTTCTGTAGGTAAGAAGAGTCTCAGAGCAGTGGGGGTTCCACCATTCCTTTGACCGGTTAGTAATCCATACAATCTTAGAGTTCGTATTCCATGATTCGTTAAAGATGCGAGAAATGGAGTCAGAGATATCATTCAGACAAGAGGTAGAATGAACCTCCCGATATTCCCATGACGGACTCGTCCCTCCCTCCCAAAGGTAAAGGGAAGGGAAAAAAGGCATGTAAACCTTCTCGGTCTACCATCCCTACCCCCCTATTTCTGCCCGGCATTGTCATTGGGCAGACTAACTCTACAGCGCATATCGACGACGATCGCATGAACATCGACCAAGCCCCTCCCACTGACGGCATCATTCCTCTCCCCCAGAATGACGTTACATCTTCTGGTAAGGCACGTGATGTCTCGTCCGTGTCAGGCTCCCTGAGGGCAAAGAATGATGTTATGTCTTCTAAGCCATCCAGTCCTATTTGCGTCTCCTGGGCCCCCCCCCCCACCCTCCAATCACGTAACTTCAAGGAACGGGAATGGAAACATCAAGTGCTCAGTTGGGTGCCCCTCCTATGATGGCCAGGCTCAGCCATTGAAACCTAACCCCAAGGGCGCCTATGACATGCCGCCTCCCATTCCCCCTCCTGACCGTAAGGCATCCACCAAACCCCTTACGGAACACTTCAACAAGAAGAATGTGTCATTTGCTGATGCCGCCCGATGGGGTGTCCAGCTGGCGACTTCCTCTTCCAACTCCTCTTCCAACATCGATGGGGTTAAGATGCGAGAAATGATACTCGCCTTCCCTGAACTATCATACGACAAAGTACTTGCTATGTACAAGGCAGGCTTTGGAGGCGCCCAACCTCAGGGGCCCGAACCCTCAACCGCAAGCGCTCTACGCGCTAAACCTAAAATGACCACGCACGGACCTACCCGTCACCAAGTCCTCATCCCTTTTGAAGGGAACATCATCGCTGACCGTATTAAAGACTTCAATAAGGCAGCTGAATTCTGTAACCGCGGTCTTACTGCCGCCCAATCCAAACTTCACGTCGAATCAGTCTGTGAATCATATAATGGCATCTCCATCGCCACCTCAGGTGTCGCATCCCCCGCTGACCTTGAAACCATCAAATCTTGGCTTAAACAAGCCTGGCAACTAGGAGACGCCATCCCCGTTGAGCCGCGCCTCCCACAATCTAAATCATTCCTTAAAATCGTCGGCGTCCCCTACTGGGTAGCCAATTCTTCCAACCCCCTTTCCCCCGCATTCGTCGAACAAGCTCTCGGACAATCTACTTTGTTTGAGAATGTCATTCTCGCCGCCCGCCCTCGCATTATGAAAGCATCCCTAAAATCGGATATGGCTGTCGTGTGGTTCCATATCTGGGACTCACAAAACGGTACTAAGGCCAAGACGTTGGTCAACTGTACTATCAACTTTGGCCAACATGTCGGGACCATCAGAGCCACTAGTATGCACCCTGGCATTGCGCAATGCAGGAACTGCTGGCGTTGGGGTCATCCCACTCATGCGTGTCGTGCCCTTGGTGCACGTTGTCAAATCTGCGGTGGTCCTCATCGCATCGAAAACCACCGATCCATGGCCTGGTGTTGTAAGGCCAACCCTAAATCAAACCCCCCCCCGTGATGCCACTCCTGAAGGCATCCCATGTCCTCACTTGGATAACTTCAAATGCCTGAATTGCAAAGGCGACCATCACGCAAATGACACCAAATGTCCATTTTGGAGGAACAGGTTCGATCGAACCTGGCACTCTAATAAAGCTGCCGAATCACGCACCACTTGTGCTGTTCGCGCTAATTCCAATCGCTCCGGTGGCGGAGTTGCTGTTTAAATATGTCTGGTAAGAACAAACCCATCTCTTCTATTTGTATCTATTCGCAAAACGTGGGACGCTCTTATGCCCTGGTTGATACTATACTCGAATCCAAAAAACTGGATTTCGAAATCATTTTTCTACAAGAACCTCCATGGAATCATATTCGGAAAGCACCTTCTACAACTAACCCTGAAGGGGATGATGTCATTGGTGCCCCTATTCACCCGGAATGGCTGTGTATGGTTCGCCCTACTAAGCCCAACAATCCCTGACCCCGTACTCTGACTTATGTTCACAGACGCCTACTTCGCATGAGGCCCATTCTTCGTCAGGAGTGGGTTAACCACCGCGATATACAAGTCTTGGGTCTATTCAACCAGGGTAACTATATCCATCTACTTAACATATACTCAGACTCGTCCTCGTCGGCGATCAATTTCCTTTCGACAAACTTCATCAACATCCCTGATGTTATATATATGGGAGGGGACTTCAATTGTCGATCTCCAGAATGGGACCCTTCAGCTACTTATGTCCCTATGTCAGCTATAACTCTAACGGAGTTAGTGGACAGCTTCAATCTTACAAGGTCCTCACCGATCTCACTATCCCCTACTCATTTCTCTTCCATTGAAAGTCATGATGATTCGGTTATCAATCTTATTTTTTGTGCTAACAATTCCACCTCCCACATCATCGATATCAATTCGAGACTCCCATCGGATCATGCACCCTTGATTATGGATCTTCCAATCTGCCCAGATTATATTAATTATAAAAAACAAGTACTACCGAAAGATAGCGATGAAGAGACGACTTTCATTTCTCAAGTCTCTGAGCATCTAGCGGCCCTTGATTGTTCGGACATTCGGTCCACTTCCTGTTTGAACGATATTTCTAACTCCATTTCTCGAATCTTTCATGAATCTTGGAATACGAACTCTAAAACTGTATGGATTACTAACCGGTCAAAGGAATGGTGGAACCCCCACTGTTCTGAGACTCTTCTTACCTACAGAAGAACAAAGGATTGTAAGGACTGGCGAGCATTCAGAGTGGCTACCAGAGCCGCCAAATGCTCTTTTTTCGATGCGCCCATACATGAAATCGCATCTACCAACAAACGACCCTGGGACCTCATGGAATGGGTAAAACAATGAAAACTCCCTGCCGTCGAGGGAATCCTTTACCAAGGGCGACCTTGCAACGACCTTCCGGACCTATGGAATGCACTCCATTCATCATACAACTCAGCATCCGGTCGCCCGGTAAGCTCTAATATTCTCAATGAAATGAAATCCCTTCCCTCTCATTCCTGGACGAATTTCTCTGTCCTTGAACTCACCGAATCCCTCTCCTCATGCACTAACTCTTCAGCACCTGGACCTGACCACGTCTCCTGGAAACACCTAAAGTCCATCGTTGCCCACAATGAATGCCTCAAGAACATACTACTCATTGCTAATGCGTGCATACGTCTCTCTCACTGGCCGAGTCACTTTAAGGACTCGGTCTCTATCATCATTCCCAAGCCGAATAAACCGGCATATGATACACCCAAAGTGTTTCGTCCCATCGTTCTACTAAACACTTTAGGTAAATTAATCGAGAAGATGATTGCCCACCGCATGCAGTTCGAAGCGGTATCTCTAGATATTCTCCACCCTAATCAAATGGGTGGAGTTATCCAACGATCCACGGAGGATGCAGGAGTATTCCTCACTCACATCATTTGGACCGGATGGACTAAAGGTATGGTTACTAGTGTCTGTGCTTTTGATATCGCCCAATTCTTCCCCTCCCTAAACCACGAAATCCTCACTAACATTCTACAATGACAGGGGTTCACCCCTGAACTTGTCAATTTCTTTTCACACTATCTCATAGGTCGATCCACTCAATTCATGTGGAACACTTTTCTATCCGACGCCCATGACGTGGATGTTGGCGTTGGGCAAGGTTCCGCTCTATCACCCATTCTATCCGCGCTCTATCTAGCGCCCCTCATGTCCATGTTCGACCAATGCGCTCGTTTACAGTCTATCCCTTCTTCCCTTTTATCATTTGTCAATGACGGGCTTTGTATATCTCAAGCGAAGAATTATACTGACACTATTTCTTCCCTTAAATCAGCTTATTCCATCATTAATTCCATTTGCACCAATCTCGGACTGGTCGTTGAACACGATAAGTCTGAGGTCTTTCACTTCTCCCGACGTCATAATGATTCGAATCCCCCCCTTGATCTATCCGATGTTGGCGGCCCTATACTTTATCCCAAACGTTTCTGGCGGTACTTAGGTTTCTATTTTGACCGTCAACTTTCATTTCAAGAACACGTTCGGTATTACTCCACCAAAGCATTATCCACAGTGAAAGCTATGAATATGCTAGGCAACTCCACCCGAGGCCTCCTCCCTCTACAAAAACATCTACTTTATAGGTCATGTGTTGTCCCCGTGGCTATGTATGGATTCCGACTCTGGTACTTTGAAGGCGCTCGTAACAAGGCGCTTCTCAAGTCTTTATCATCCATGCAAAGACGCGCGGCTCTCTGGATCACAGGTGCCTTCTGCACTTCTCCATCAGGCGGCGCTGAAAGCATTGCCGGACTCATTCCAATTCACCTCCATCTTCGTAAATTAGCTATTCGTTCGTCGTATCAAGTCTCTACTTTACCCTCTAATCATGCGTTACGTTCTCTTCTATCTAAGGACTTTTCTCTTAACTCCTCCCCTCATCCCCAATCGCTTCGCCTTCTCACTCCGGCCAAAAAAGCTAAAGTCAAAGGCCCTCTTATCGATGTAGATATTTCTCTTTCTCATCTTTCAGATTCATTTTCTCCATTTGCCCCTGAATCAAAACCCGGATCTCGTCTTATGGACATCTTTCCTGATTCTATTCACTTTCACCCATGCAATCGCTCGGATAAACACGAAATGTATAAACATGTATCATCTCTCGACTCCGTTTTTTCTTCTTCTTCCTCTGATCATAATTGTATCTCAGTTGTTACTGATGCTTCTGTTCCACTTGTAGGTTCCCTTCAGGCAGTTTCGGCAGCACATTTATATCGCGGCGGATGACAAGTGTCCCATGCAAAACAGGCTAGCGGCCGAGCGTCATCTACTGATGCCGAACTCTATTCCATTCGTATTGGCATCGCCAAGGCCATTTCTCTCCAGTGCGACCACATTATCCTCATCACCGACTGCCTCCCAGCAGCCAAGCTGGCAGTCGATCCCTCTATACACTTGAGTCAATCACATTCTATCCAAGTCTGCCAACTCCTATCCGACTGGCTCACGGCTAAACCCTCCCGATCTATCGACTTCTGGGACGTTCCTTCCAAATGGCGTTGGAAGCCCCATCTTAAAGTCCACAAAGATGTCACCTCCACATGCATACATGCCCCCCCTTGAGTAGGCGCCACTCTCGATTTCCTGCGATGCAAAATCACCAATGACTGCCAGAAGTCTTGGGAGTCAACTTTCTGGAAGAAGAAGTACCGCGGCAGCGGTTTCCTTCTTTCAAAGAAGAATCGCAAGTTCCTCACCCCTACCTACATCAAGGGGGGCACCTGGCTTCCCTTAGCCAATGAATCACCATCTTTATGTGCGTGTATGTCACGTGCCATCCTCAATCATGCTCCTATTAGAGCTTATCGCGAGAGGTTCTTCCCCCTCGAGCCCAAATCCTGTCGTTGTGGCCATCGCCTGGAAACACGACATCATATCATGTGCTATTGTCCCCTATATCCTTTCCGCACTCAATGGGTGCAATGCGCTTTTCCTCAGTATGAGTTCCTTGTCGAGTTCTTAAAAAAGAACCCGGCTGCCTTTGCTTTTACCAATCACGACACGTGTCCACTGCCGCCTCAAGCTCCTGTGCCTGCCAAACCAAATGAAGGTGAACTATACTCTTTCATCTCATCTCTTTTCTTTTCTCTTGAGTCCGATCTCTGTGTATGACACCTCGTTCTATAGTCTCTTTCGAGTCTTATCTATGTTGCTGGACTAATCGTGTATAGTCTCTGTCTTAAGCGGTCTCCGACCGCTTCGTGTACCCCAGCTTGCTGTAGTGTACCGTCTGTTTGTATTATTTAGTCGAAAAGTGGACTGCGATCGAGCACCGCTATATAAATTCATTGATATTATAAAAAAAAAAAAAAAAAAAGAGGTAGAATAAATGTCCGAGCAGTCAAGGGCCACTAGATGCTCAGAGACTTGGGAAGTGAAAGCCATCTCTTCATCGCTATCTTTCGGTATTATGCGTTTTTTATAATTAATATAATCTGGACAGATTGGAAGATCCATAATCAAAGGTGCGTAATCCGATGGAAGCCTCGAATTAACATCGATAATATGGGAGGTAGAATTGTTAGCGCAAAAGATGAGATCGATAACCGAATTGTCATGACTTTCAATGGAAGAGAAGTGAGTCAGGGATAATGAGGTTGGTGAAGACCTTGTGAGATTGAAGCCATCCACCAACTCTATTAGAGTTATAGCTGACATAGGGACATAAGTAGCTGAAGGGTCCCATTCTGGAGATCAACAATTAAAATCTCCTCCCATATAAATAATATTAGGGATGTCGATGAAGTTTGTTGAAAGGAAATTGATCGCTGATGAGGACAAGTCAGAGTATATGTTAAGTAGATGAATATAGTTACCCTGGTTGAATAGTCCCAAGATTTGTATGTCGCGGTGGTTGACCCACTCTTGTCGAAGGATGGGTCTCATGCGAAGTAGTCATCTGTGAATATACGTCAGAGTACGGGGTCAGGGGTCATTAGGTTTGGTAGGGTGAACCATACACAGCCACTCAGGGTGAATAGGAGCACCTATGATGTCATCCCCTTCAGGGTTAGTTGTAGAAGGTGCTTTTCGAATATGATTCCATGGAGGTTCCTGTAGAAAAATGATATCGAAGTCCAGCTTTTTGGACTCAAGTATAGTATCAACCAGGGCATAAGAGTGTCCCACGTTTTGTGAATAGATACAAACAGAAGAGATAGGTTTGTTCTTACCAGACATATTTAAACAGCAACTCCGCCACTGGAGTGATTGGAATTGGCATGAACGGCATGTGCGGTGCGTGATTCGGCGGCTTTGTTTGAATGCCAGGCTCAGTTGAACCTGTTCCTCCAGAATGGACATTTGGTGTCATTTGCATGATGATCACCTTTGCAGTTCAGGCATTTGAAGTTCTCCAGGTGAGGACATGGGGTGCCCTCAGGAGTGGCATCATGGGGGGGATTGGATTTGGGGTTGGCCTTACAACACCAGGCCATGGATCGGTGGTTTTCAACTCGATGAGGGCCACCACAAATTTGACAGTGTGTGCCAAGGGCATGACATGCATGAGTGGGATGACCCCAGCGCCAGCAGTTCCTGCACTGAGCAATGCCGGGGTGCATACTAGTAGCACGGATGGTACCGATATGTTGGCCAAAGTTAATAGTATGGTTGACCAACATCTTGGCCTTAGTACCATTTTGGGAGTCCCAGATGTTGAACCACACAACAGCAGTGTCCGATTTTGGGGAGGCTTTCATGACACGAGGATGTGCGACAAGGATAATG
Source organism: Leucocoprinus leucothites (assembly GCA_013368445.1). Lineage (NCBI taxonomy): Eukaryota > Fungi > Basidiomycota > Agaricomycetes > Agaricales > Agaricaceae > Leucocoprinus > Leucocoprinus leucothites. Next base: position 62,495 of record JAACJO010000038.1, read on the forward strand.
TTCTCAAACAAAGATGATTGCCCGAGGGCTTGTTCAACAAATGCTGGAGAGAGAGGGTTGGAAGAGTTGGCCACCCAGTAAGGGACACCGACAATTTTGAGGAACGATTTGGATTGTGGCAGATGAGGCTCGATAGGGATGGCGTCTCCTAATTGCCAGGCTTTCTTGAGCCAGGATTTGATGGTTTCAAGGTCAGCAGGGGAAGCGACGCCTGATGTAGGGATCAATATGCCGTTGTATGATTCGTGAACCGATTCGATGCGAAGTTTGGACTGAGCGGCAGTAAGACCACAATTACAGAATTCGGCTACTTTGTTAAAATCTTTAATTCAGTCAGCGATGATATTTCCCTTGAAAGGGATAAGGACTTGACGACGGGTGGGCCCGTGTGTAGTCATTTTGGGTTTAGCATGTTGAGCGCCTGAGGATGTTGATTCGGGGGCCTGCGGTTGGGCGCTCCCAAAACCTGCCTTGTACATAGCAAGGACTTTGTTGTAAGATAATTCAGGGAAGGCAAGTATCATTTCTCGTATCTTAACCCCATCAATACTAGAGGAGGAGTTGGAAGAGGAAGTCACTGGCTGGACACCCCGTTGGGCGGCATCAGCAAATGACACATTCTTCTTGTTGAAATGTTCCGTAAGGGGTTTGGTGGATGCCTTACGGTCAGGAGGGGGAATGGGGGGTGGCATATCAAAGGCGCCCTTGGGGTTAGGTTTTGATGGCTGAGGCTGGCCATCAGAGGAAGGGCGCCCAACTGAGTGCTTGAAGTTTCCATTTCCGTTCCTTGGGATCACATGATTGGAAGGAGGAGGAGGGGCCCAGGAGACACGAATAGGACTGGAGGGCTTGGAAGACATGACGTCATTCTTTGCCTTCAGGGAGCCTGACACAGACAAAACATCACGTGCCTTACCAGAAGATGTAAAGTCATTCTGGGGGAGGGGAGAGGTGCCCTCACCGGGAGGGGCTTGATCAATGTTCATTTGGTCGTCATCAATGCGATCTGTAGGATTAGTTTGCCCAACGACAATGCCAGGCGGAAATATGGGGGTAGGGATGGTAGATGGGGACAGTTTATGTGCCTTTTTTCCTTTCCCCTTACCCTTAGGAGGGGGGGAAGAGTCCGTCATGGGAATATCCGAGGGAGGACTATAATAGTGCCTCAATGCTTCTGTGATCATGAGTCCGCTTTCACCGTTAATAGGTAGGCGGTCCTATCCTGACTCAAACATAGTAGTGAGCAGACAATAGATTGGTTCCCCCATTTGAGGAAACCTTGGGTCTTTCTCACCAGGCTGCAACCCAAGAGCGGCGCGATGTCTGAAAAAATTTGTGACATATTTAAGCACCTCGAGCGCTTTGAAGGCAGCTTCACCGACAATAACAGTTTCTTCGGTGGCTGTGTTGGATTGATCCTTGAGATCCGGGAGGTGTGACTGTGCAGGCCTAGGCTCCTGCGGCTGTGCAGTGATGTCACCAGTGACATCATGTGTGACATCAGGTGTGACGTCATTAGAGTTAGAAGAACCAGCAAAAAAGGTTGCCGGAGTGCCAGATGGCACAGCATCTGCTGACTCAGCAGATCCATGGATTGCATGAGGCAGCCTTGAGGTGGGTGGAGGTCCAAAGAACCTATTGGTAGGTACCCCATTGTCAAATACCCCATCCTCTCGGTCGCCCCATGCGTCCCCACGAGAGTCCAAGTTAAGAGGATCCAGTGGTTGAAGCTCACCTACAAATCCCTCCCCAAAAGGGCGGAAAGGGATAGGCAAATTGAAACCATCATATGCGCTCATCGACACAGTTCTTGAGATGGCCTTGGGAGTGGTATCCAATCCTTGACGAATATCATGAGTGCGAGCTCGCTTAGTACATGACGAGGGAGGAGGAGGGGTTCTAAGGGAGGAATATGATGCTGCACGAGAGAGTACAGCAGGGGCACATGTAGGAGAAGAAGGTGTTGAGGACTCAGACGAATCAGATTCACTCTCACCGCTTTCTTCTTCGTCAGAGCCAGCCCTAGACGAAGCAGCAGACTTGGCATCGTCATGTACAGAATGTCTTGTCAATTTGATAGAGAGCGCGGGCAAATTAGAGCAATCGCGCTTGTAGGCTGAGACACGTGTTTCAGTGTCGACAATATTGATTGGGTCCGAAGACAGCGGAGGGGTACCCTTAAGGTCCACCCAGTACAATGGTGCAGTCATAGTGGTATAATTCGTAGTCAGTATGTATGTGGACACCGTCAAAGAAATCGATGATGGTGGTTAGAGGGAAAGGAGGATGTCGAGGGTTCACTTCACTGATAGGGATGATCCTGTCAAGATGTGGACAGATTTGCAAGCTGTGCACCTCCAGAGGCGTCCTGGCACTTGTTTTAATGCCTATGATGACCTCTTCAACATCAGGAAGGCTGAGGACGAGTCCCTGCAGTCCCTCATCAACAGAGTTGAGGAGAGCATGAAGCAGATCCAAAATCTTCACCCTGATGACTTTGACCTCAAAGGCCTGGATGAGGAGCTCACTTCTATGGCTTTAATCCGAGCCCTGCCCACTGAGGAGTACTCCTCTTTCATTTCCTCCCTCCTAAAGGACAAACTTGACAAGGCTGCTATACATCAGGCCTTTGTCACTGAGGATACCCAACATCGCAGGAGGGCCATAGACCTTCCCTCTTCCTCCTCTGCACTTCCTGCTGCCTCCAGAGGCCTCAAAATGGCGAAATCGACCGATCCATGTAGCTGGTGTCACAAAACCGGTCATACAGAGGCCAAATGCTGAAGAAAAGACAAGGGTCACCTCAAGGCCCAGGAGGACACTCAGAATGCTCCCCCCTGGTCCAAACAATGTGGAAATTGTGCCAACAAGGCCCAGGAGGACTCTGACGGCTCCCCTGCCCCCCCAGCATCTGGAGAAGCAAGCAGAGTCACAGAATTCGCTGGAAATGCAAGTACAAGCTTCCCCTCCACTCCTATTGCTTCCCCCACTTCCCCAGCCTCTTCCCCACCCCTCCAGCTCAATGCTGACTTCCATTGGATTGCAGACACAAGTGCTACGTCACATATGACCCCACACTGTCATTGGTTCAAGAAATATACCCCCTGTCGCATACCAATCAGATTAGCAGACAACTCTGTCATATATTTAGCTGGGATGGGTTCAGTGGTCTTTCAGCCTGTTATGGGCAGAAAAATGGCTGGAGCGGTCGAGTTTTCATGTGTACTGCATGTTCCGGACCTCTGGAGTAATCTCCTGTCTTGTCTATACAGTGGCTCAAAAAACTGTCCCAATGTTTTCGCATTTTGGACATATTTGCTAATACCAGGGCAGATATATGGCCTAGCATCCTGAAAATATTCACACAGGTACCTTGACATATTGGGAGCATATATTCCCATGATCACATGACCTTGTCCATCAATGAATTAGTAATGAATTATTAAAAATATCTACTCATTGGGACAGTTTTTTGACCCCCTGTCAGCCTCCCAGTATCTATCTTGTAACATGCCAGGGGAGCATCAGGGCAGGTGTGGGAGTAGTAAACAAGATCATGTGACCTTGGTTGACATGTTGAGATGGCTACAACTGTCTTTCTTCCTGCCACTACATCATGAAAGCTATCTCCTCTACCTAATACTCCCAAGTCACTTCTCTTCTCAAAGATGGCTATTCCTTGTGCCATATTGAACATAAAACTAGTCTAGGCAAGTCTACTGTTGGGAGGATCAATAAAGAAGTTGATGGGGACAAGGAAAACAACAAGGGAGGACGTCCTTCCAAGCTTTCTCCTCATGATAAAAAAGCAATAATTCACCAAATAACCTCTGGAAAGCTAGATAATGCTGTCCAGGCTACAAATTTCATTAACTCTACTCTGTCTGACCCTGTCACACCCCAAACTGTCAGAAATACCCTTCAGGATAATGGATTTTGCTCTGTAACCAAGATCAAATGACCTCTACTCAAAAAGCAACATTGTGAGGAATGCCTTGACTCTGCACATGAACATAGGAATTGGACAGTGGAGGACTGGAAGAGGGTGTTGTGGACAGATGAAACAAAGATCAACAGGATTGGGTCAGATGGAAAGGTGTATACCTGGAAGGAGAGGGGGGAACCACTGTCAGATAGGACCACTCTCCCTACTGTCAAACATGGAGGAGGTGGTAACATGATGGTGTGGGGGTGTATGGGGTGGAATGGGGTAGGAAAGCTGATTGAGGTTCAAGGGAATATGGATGCAGTGAAATACTGCGAGATTTTGGACAATGGGGTGGTGGAAAGCTTTGAAAAGTTGGAGATGGAGGAGGAGGAGAGGATATTCCAGCAGGATAATGACCCAAAACACACCTCAAAACTGGGACAACAATGGTTTGTGGACAACAACATTCAAGTTCTATCATGCCCTGCACAATCCCCTGACCTAAATCCCATTGAACACCTCTGGACCTACCTGAAGGACCAGCTGAAGGCATATGAAAGACCACCTAAGGAGTATTTGAATTGTGGGAGAGGCTAGTAGAGGAGTGGAATAAGATTCCAGCAGAAAGGTGCCAAAGGCTGATAGAAACCATGCCCAGAAGGATTGAGGCAGTTGTCAGGGCAAGAGGAGGTCATACAAAGTATTGAGTAGGTAGATAACAGAGGGTCAAAAAACTGTCCCAATGAGTAGATATTTTCGATAATTCATTAATAATTCATTGATGGACAAGGTCATGTGATCATGGGAATATATGCTCCCAATATGTCAAGGTACCTGTGTGAATATTTTCAGGATGCTAGGCCATATATCTGCCCTGGTATTAGCAAATATGTCCAAAATGCGAAAACATTGGGACAGTTTTTTGAGCCACTGTACCTCACACGAAATAAGGGGTTCAATATATCGATTTCTTCGCATTCTATGGCCTTTAGACTGAAGGGAGAGACTCTCTTCACTGCCTCCATTGATTCCACCAACTCTGCTGTCCTCAATGGCACTACCATTGCTTCTGAGACTGCTTTTAGCATCTCCACACTTCCTGCTGACCTCTCACTCTGGCACTGTCACTTTGCACACCATAATTATGCTGATGTGAAGAAGATGATACAGCAGGAACTGGTTACTGGGCTTAAAATCAACTCCTCAGCTCAGCCTGATGCAGTTTGCAAGCCCTGCCTTGCTGGAAAGATGCACTCCCTTCTTTTCCTGCCCTCAGCCAACCACAATTGCTCTCCACTCGAGTTGGTGCACTCAGACCTCCATGGACCGCTCCCAGTGCCTACCCACAGTGGCTACAAGTACTGGATGATGTTTATTGATGATTCTACACGTTTTCGAGCTGTCTACCTGCTTAGGGCCAAGTCAGAAGCCTTTGAAGCATTCAAGGAGTACAAGGCTTGGGCAGAGAACTAGCTAGGACTATTATGAGAGGTTTTTCCCCCTCAAACTCAAATCTTGTCGTTGTGGCCATCGCTTGGAATCATGACATCATATCTTGTGTTATTGCCTCCTATATCCCTTCTTTTTTTTTTTTTTTTTTTTTTTTTTTAAATCAGTGAATTTATATAGCGGTGCTCAATCGCAGTCTGCTTTCAACTAAATATTACAAACAGACGGTACACTACAGCAAGCTGGGGTACATGAAGCAGTCTTCGACCGCTTAAGACAGAGACTATACATGATTAGTCCAGCAACATAGATAAGACTCGAGAGAGACTATAGAACGAGGTGTCATACACAGAGATCGGACTCAAAGGAAAAGAAGAAAGATGAAATAAGAGAGTATAGTTCACCTTCATTTGGTTCGGCGGGCACAGGGGCTTGAAGCAGCGGTGGACGTGTGTCATGATTAGCAAAAGCAAATGCGGCCGGGTTCTTTTTCAAGAACTCGACAATGAACTCGTACTGAGGGAAAGCGCACTGCACCCATTGAGTGCGGAACGGGTAGAGGGGGCAATAGCACAGAATGTGATGTCGTGTTTCCAGGCGATGGCCACAATGACAGGATTTGGGTTCAAGGGGGAAGAACCTCTCACAATAAGTTCCAATAGGAGCATGGTTGAGGATGGCACGTGTCATACGCGCACATAATGATGGCGATTCATTGGCTAAGGGAAGCCAGGTGCCCCCTTTGATGTAGGTGGGGATGAGGAACTTGTGATTCTTTTTTGAAAGAAGGAAACCGCTGCCGCGGTACCTCTTCTTCCAGAAAGTGGACTCCCAGGACTTCTGGCAGTCGTTGGTGATTTTGCGTCGCAAGAAATCAAGAGTAGCATCTAATCGAGGGGGGGCGTGTATGCGTGTGGAAGTGACGTCTTTGTGAACTTTAAGATGGGGCTTCCAGCGCCATTTGGAAGGGACGTCCCAGAAGTCGATAGAACGAGAGGGTTTAGCCATGAGCCAGTCGGATAGGAGCCGGCAGACTTGGATGGAGTGAGATTGGCTCAAATGTATAGATGGATCGACTGCCAGCTTGGCTGCTGGGAGACAGTCGGTGATAAGGATGATGTGATTGCACTGAAGAGAGATGGCCTTGGCCATCCCTCCTTGTCCTCTTACCACCACCATCGAAAGTTGGTGTTTGTTCTGAGGCATTCTTACATCGTCTATCTACAGTAATATGGGTAGGTGCAAGTCTAAAGCTACTGCCAACCAGTTTGCCGCGTTCGAATCCGAGTCCGCCGTCTCTGACGATGAGCTCAACATCGCCAAGATGGCCGAAGACGACCACCTCAACCCCTACAACAACCCACTCAATGTGCGTGGGTTCTTTGGTCCCCCCCAGGCTGACATTTCGTCGCCTGGCCCCTCCCAACCGACTGCTGACGTTCCATCGCCATCGGTTGCTCCTCCAGTGGCTGATGTTCTGTCGCCACTCAAACCCTTCACAGCCGGTGGAACCACCTTCTACCCTGTCGACGCTCCCCCTGCCATGCCCGAATCAGTGACCTCCTCCAAGGGAAAGAAGAAGGAGCTCACCCTGAAGCGCGCTCTCTCAAGCCTCCATACATTCCTCAAGTGGTTAGAGGATTGTGCCGAATCCCACTCTTCCATCGCGGAAGAGGATGCTTCTGCGGCCGTCACCTGCCTCGCTAAGGCGGCCTTTGTCATCGTCGACGAGCTGGAACTCGACGCCACCCCCCTCTCCTCACACTCGCTCAGCTCTTGCAGGCTGACTGATTTTGGGGATGTAATGTACGACCTCGGGCACAAGTGTGGGCTGCCCGAGACCGGCCCTAAAGCAACGCGCATCGTCCATGAGGCGACCCATGGATCTGCTGACTCAGCAGGTCCACGTGACATCGACATGGGTTCCCCAAAGGTGCCCACCTTACCACCCCCGGATCGTCGGCCCGCCCCGGCCCGTCCCTCCCTACCGCCCAAGCCGGCGCCTGCAAAGGCCCGTGCTAGTGGCAAAGCGCCCATCCAAGCGCCCCCCGCTCCTAAGGTTAGGTCTGATGGCCAAGCCCGGCGAGCACCCATCCCACCCTCAGCGGCTAAGAAGTTGTTTGCTGAGGTAGCCCGTACCCCGGCCTCTGCGGCAGCGCTTATCAAGCTAGCCCAGTCCCACCCCACCCTCGAGCCCGATCGCGTCGCTGTGATGCATCAGGCCGCCCTCGCTGATGTGCCTTCTGCGAAGAAGCCCCGCATGACCACGTCGGGCCCCACCCGACACCAACTCTTCCTCAACTTCACTGGCAATTCCAGTGACATCACCTACCTCCACCACAAGGCCATGCGCCTTCTCAATGATTCCCTCACTCGTGCAAAGAGTTCACTTCACGTTGAGAACATTGCTCGGGCGTACGACACCATATCGTTGTACACCAATTCCGTTGCCACTGATGCCGATGCATTGGTGATTGAATCCTCCCTCTCTTCAGCCTTCACTGCCCCGTTTGAGCTGAAGACCAAGCACCCCAGGTCCAGGTCTTACCTCAAGATCCTGGATGTCCCTTACTACACGAGTGGCATCCGCACCACTCCGCAACACATCACCGACCCTATGCGTCTGTCTCCCTTCAAGGAGATATTCGCTAACGTATCCTCCATGTGCATCATGCGCAACTCTGCCAAAGCCGACACTGCCACCGTTTGGGTCAACCTTTGGGATTCTCAGTCCGGTGCTAATGCTAAGCGCCTGGTCGGCAAATACCTCAACTTCGACGGCGTGCAGTCCATGATCAAGGCCGCGCGCGCTCACCCCAGGACCCCCCAGTGTCAACGATGCTGGCGTTGGGGCCACACTACCACCACCTGTCGCAACCGTGCGCTCAGGTGCTCACAATGTGGTGGGCCACATCGGTCTGAGAATCACTGCACCACCTCCTCCTGCTGTAAGGGATTGCCAAAGGCTAACCCCCCCATTCAGCCCACACCCACTGGGGAACCCTGTCCCCATATCAAGTGTGTCAATTGCGGCAAGGAACATGCTGCTACTGACCACAAGTGCGTGTTCTGGCGCCACCGGTTTGATCGGGATTGGCTGCAAAGTCATTCTGGTTCTGCTGGTCGGCCCTGGGCCTAGGGGGAGCTCCCTAGTGTCAACGTATCATCCCCCATCCATCGCCGGATGCCGGATAGGCTCCCACCAACCACAAGGCCTGCCATCAGATGCAGTGATATCGGTATATGTCTCGCTTCTTTGTATTTGTTACATACCTAGCCCCCTTCTGCTGTCGTCTCGCGTATTGTCTCGGACAGGACTATTATGTATTCCCAGTTGTTTGCTCTTGCGTAGTCGGTAGTGGTATCGGTTCCCTGTAGTAGATAGTTGGGCGCAGACTGCTATCACGCACTGCGTTATAAATTACTTGATTATAAAAAAAAAAAAAAAAAAGAGATGGCCTTGGCGATGCCAATACGGATAGAGTAAAGTTCGGCGTCAGTAGACGACGCTCGACCGCTAGCCTGTTTTGCATGGGACACTTGCCATCTGCTGCGATATAAATGTGCTGCCAAAACCGCCTGAAGGGAACCTACAAGTGGAACAGAAGCATCAGTAACAACCGAAATACAGTTACAATCGGAAGAAGAAGAGGAAAAAGCTGAATCGAGAGACGATACATGTTTATACATTTTGTGTTTATCCGAGCGATTGCAGGGGTGAAAGTGAATAGAATCAGGAAAGATGTCCATAAGACGAGATCCAGGCTTTGATTCAGGAGCGAATGGAGAGAAGGATTCAGAAAGATGAGAAAGAGAACTATCTACATCGATAAGAGGGCCTTTGACTTTAGCTTTTTTGGCCGGAGTGAGAAGGCAAAGCGATTGGGGATGAGGGGAGGAGTTAAGAGAGAAACTATCAGATAGAAGAGATCGTAATGCATGATTAGGGGGTAAAGTAGAGACTCGATACAACGAACGAATGGCTAATTTACGAAGATGAAGGTGAATTGGAATAAGTCCAGCAATGCTTTCAATGCCGCCTGAAGGGGAGGTATGGAAGGCGCCTGTGATCCAAAGAGCTGCGTGTCTTTGCATAGATGATAAGGACTTTAAAAGCGCCTTGTTGCGAGTGCCTTCAAAGTACCAGAGTCGGAAACCATATGTGGCCACGGGGACAACGCATGACCTGTAGAGCAGACGTTTTTGTAGAGGGAGGAGGCCTCGGGAGGAATTGCCTAGCATATACATAGCTTTCACTGTGGATAATGCTTTGGTGGAGTAATACCGGACGTGTTCTTGAAAAGATAGTCGACAGTCAAAATAGAAGCCCAAGTACTGCCATACACATTTGGGATACAGTAGAGGGCCACCGACATCAGATAAATCAAGGGGGGGATTAGAATCGTTATGTTGTTGGGAGAAGTGAAAGACCTCAGATTTATCGTGTTCGACGATAAGCCCGAGATTGGTGCAAATGGAGTTAATGATGGAGTAAGCTGATTTGAGGGAAGAGATAGTGTTAGTATAATTCTTTGCCTGAGAGATACAAAGCCCATCATCAACAAATGATAAAAGAGATGAAGGGATAGACTGTAAACGAGAGCGTTGATCAAACATGAACATGAGGGGTGCTAGATAGAGCGCGGATAGAATGGGTGATAGAGCAGAACCTTGCCCAACGCCTACATCTGCGTCATGGGTGTCGGATAGAAAAGTGTTCCACATGAATTGAGTGGATCAACCTATGAGGTAGTGTGAAAAGAAGTTAATGAGTTCTGGGGCGAACCCCTGTCGTCGTAGAATGTTAGCAAGTATTTCATGATTTAGGGAGGGGAAGAATTGGGCGATATCAAAAGCACAGACGCTAGTAATCATACCTTTGGCCCATCCAGCTCGAATAATATGAGTGAGGAATACTCCTGCATCCTCAGTGGATCGTTGGATAACTCCGCCCATTTGATTAGGATGGAGAACATCTAGAGACACCGCTTCATACTGCATGCAGCGAGCAATCATCTTCTCGATTAATTTACCTAAAGTGTTTAGTAGAACAATGGGACGAAACACTTTTGGTGTATCATAGGCCGGTTTATTCGGCTTGGGAATGATGATAGAGACCGAGTCCTTGAAGTGACTCAGCCAGTAAGAGAGACATACGCATGTGTTAGCAATGAGTATTATGTTTTTGAGGCATTCATTGTGGGTGACAATGGACTTTAGATGTTTCCAGGAGACGTGATTGGGCCCGGGCGCTGAAGAGTTAGCACATGAAGAAAGGGATTCGGTGAGTTCAAGGACGGAGAAGTTTGCCCAGGAACGAGGGGGAAGGGATTTCATTTCATTCAGGATGTTGGGGCTTACCGGTCGGCCGGATGCTGAGTTGTATGATGAATGGAGTGCATTCCATAGATCTGGAAGATCATTGCAAGGGCGTCCTTGAAAGTGGATTCCCTCAACGGCAGGGAGTTTGCGTTGTTTTACCCATTCCATAAGGTCCCAGGGTCGTTTGGTGGTTGACGCAATTTCATGGATGTGTGCATCAAAGAAAGAACGTTTAGCAGCTCGAATGGCCGCTCTGAATGCCCGCCAGTCTTTATGGTCCTTCGTTCTTCTGTAGGTAAGAAGAGTCTCAGAGCAGTGGGGGTTCCACCATTCTTTCGACCGGTTAGTAATCCATACAATCTTAGAGTTCGTGTTCCATGATTCGTTAATGATACGAGAAATGGAGTCAGAGATGTCATTCAAACGAGAAGTAGAGTGAATGTTTGAGCAGTCAAGGGCTGCTAGATGCTCGGAGACTTGGGAAGTGAAAGCCATCTCTTCATCGCTATCTTTCGGTATTACGCGTTTTTTATAATTAATGTAATCTGGACGGATTGGAAGGTCCATAATTAAAGGTGCATGATCCGACGGAAGCCTCGAATTAACATCAATAATATGGGGGGTGGAAATGTTAGCACAAAAAATGAGATCGATAACCGAATTGTCATGACTTTCGATGGAAGAGAAATGAGTCGGAGATAATGAGGTCGGTAAAGACCTTGTAAGATTGAAGCCATCTGCCAACTCCGTTAGAGTTATAGCTGACATAGGGACATAAGTAGCTGAAGAGTCCCATTCTGGAGATCGGCAATTAAAATCTCCTCCCATATAAATAATATTAGGGATGTCGATGAAGTTCGTTGAAAGGAAATTGATCGCTGATGAGGATGAGTCAGAGTATATGTTAAGTAGATGAATATAGTTACCCTGGTTGAATAGTCCCAAGATTTGTATGTCGCGGTGGTTGACCCACTCTTGTTGAAGAATAGGTCTCATGCGAAGCAAGCGTCTGTGAACATACGTCAGAGTACGGGGTCGGGGTTCATTGGGCTTGGTAGAGCGGACCATACACAGCCACTCGGGGTGAATAGGAGCACCAATGACATCATCCCCTTCAGGGTTAGTCGTAGAAGGTGCTTTTCGAATGTGATTCCATGGGGGTTCTTGTAGAAAAATGATTTCGAAGTCCAGCTTCTTGGACTCGAGTATAGTATCAACCAGGGTATAAGAGCGTCCCACATTTTGCGAATAGATACGAACAGAAGAAATGGGTTTGTTCTTACCAGACATATTTAAACAGCAACTCCGCCACCGGAGCAATTGGAATTGGCGTGAATGGCACGTGCAGTGTGTGATTCAGCGGCTTTGTTAGAGTGCCAAGTTCGGTTGAACCTGTTCCTCCAGAATGGACATTTGGTGTCATTTGCGTGATGATTACCTTTGCAGTTCAGGCATTTAAAGTTATCCAGGTGAGGACATGGGGTGCCCTCAGGAGTGGCATCACGGGGGGGGATTGGATTTAGGGTTGGCCTTACAGCACCAGGCCATGGATCGATGGTTTTCAACACGATGAGGGCCACCACAAATTTGACAGTGTGCGCCAAGGGCGCAACACGCATGAGTGGGGTGACCCCAGCGCCAACAGTTTCTGCACTGTGCAACACCCGGGTGCATACTGGTAGCATGGATAGTTCTGATGTGTTGACCGAAGTTGATAGTACGGTTGACCAACGTCTTGGCCTTAGTACCATTCTGGGAGTCCCATATGTCGAACCACATGACAGCTGTGTCCGATTTTGGGGAGGCTTTCATAATGCGAGGGCGGGCGGCAAGGATAACATTTTCGAACAAAGTAGATTGTCTGAGGGCTTGTTCAACGAATGCAGGGGAAAGGGGGTTGGAGGAATTGGCTACCCAATAAGGGACGCCGACAATTTTAAGGAACAATTTAGATTGTGGGAGACGAGGCTCAACGGGGATGGTGTCTCCTAGTTGCCAGGCTTTTTTAAGCCAGGACTTGATGATTTCAAGGTTGGCAGGAGAAGCGACGCCTGAAGTAGCGATTGATATGCCGTTATACGATTCACGAACTGATTCGACTCGGAGTTTGGACTGGGCGGCAATGAGACCGCGATTGCAAAATTCTGCTGCCTTGTTAAAGTCCTTAATCCGGTCAGCGATGATGTTTCCCTCGAAAGGGATAAGGACTTGACAATGGGTAGGTCCGTGTGTGGTCATTTTAGGTTTAGCACGTGGGGCGCTTGCGGTTGAAGGTTCGGGTGCTTGAGGTTGGGCGCCTCCAAAGCCTGCCTTGTACATAGCAAGGACTTTATCGTATGATAATTCAGGGAAGGCGAGTATCATTTCTCGCATTTTAACCCCATCAATATTGGGAGAGGAGTTGGAAGAGGAAGTCGTCGGCTGGACACCCGGTCGGGCGGCATCAGCGAACGACACATTCTTCTTGTTGAAGTGTTCCGTAAGGGGTTTGGTGGATGCCTTACGGTCGGGAGGGGGAATAGGAGGCGGCATGTCAGAGGCGCTCTTGGGGTTAGGTTTTGATGGCTGAGCCTGGCCATCAAAAGAGGGACGCCCAACTGAGCACTCGAAGTTTCCATTCCCGTTCATTGGGGTCACGTGATTGGAAGGAGGAGGGGGGGCCCGGGAGACGCAGATAGGACTGGAGGGCTTGGAAGACGTAACGTCATTCCTTGCCTTCAGGGAGCCTGACATGGACGAAACGTCACGTGCCTTACCAGAAGACTTAACATCATCCTGGGGGAGGGAGGGGGTGCCCTCGCTGGGAGGGGCTTGATCGATATTCATTTGGTCATCCTTGATGTGACCTGTAGGATTAGTTTGCCCAACGACAATGCTGGGCGGGAATAGGGGGGTAGGGATGGTGGACGGAGAAGGTTTGCGTACCTTTTTTCCCTTCCCTTTGCCCTTAGGAGGGGGGGAAGAGTCTGTCATGGGGATGTCGGAGGGAGGACCGTAGTAATGTCTTAGCGCATCAATGATGGTGAGACCGCTTTCACCATTAATGGGAAGACGATCCCAGCCTGTTTTGAACATAGTGGAGAGTAAACAATATATTGGTTCCCCCATCTGGGGAACCCTTGGGTCTTTTCTGCCAGGCTGTAATCCTAGCGCAGCACGGTGCTTAAAGAAAGTTGTAGCATATTTAAGCGCCTCCAGCGCTTTGAAAGTAGCTTCACCGACAACAACAGTCTCTTCGGTGGCAGTGTTCAATGGATCCTTAAGATCCGGTAGATGTGGCTGTGCAGGCCTAGGCTCCTGCGGCTGTGCAGTGATGTTACCAGTGACATCATGTGTGACGTCATTAGTATTAGATGAGCCGGCAAAGAAGGTAGCCGGAGTGCCGGTTGGCACAGCATTTGCTGACTCAGCGGATCCATGGATTGCATGAGGCAGCCTTGAGGTGGGTGGGGGTCCAAAGAGCCGAATGGCAGGTTCCCCGTTCTTGATAATCCCATCCTCTTGGTCGCTCCATGCGTCCCCGCGAGAGTGCAAGTTCAGAGGGTCAGGTTTGTTGAGCTCACCAAGAAATCCCTCGCCGAATGGATGGAAGGGAATGGGTGACTTGAAACCGTTGTATGCGCTCATTGACGTGGTTCTTGAGATGGCTTTGGGTGTAGACTCCAATCCTCTACGGACATCTCGAGCATGGGCCCGTTTGGAACGCAATGATGGAGGAGGAGGAGTTCTGAGGGAGGAGTGTGAGGCTGCACGGGAAAGTGCAGCATGTACATTTATGGGAGAGGAAGGGGTTGAAGATCCAGACGAATCGGAATCACTCTCACCACTTTCTTCGATGTCAGATCCTGCTCTGGATGAGGCGGCCGACTTGGCATCATTGCAAGCAGAATGTTTAGTTGATTTGATAGAAAGTGCGGGCGAAATAGAGCGGTCGCGCTTGTAGATAGAGACACGTGTTTCAGTGTTGACGAGGTTGATGGGGTCCGAAGATGGTGGAGGTGTACCCTTAAGGTCCACCCAATGTAATGGTGCAGTCATATCGATAGAATTCGTAGTCAGATTGTATGTAGACACCGTCAAAGAAATCGATGATGGTGGTAAGAGGGAAAGGAGGATGTGGTTGACACTCTTCTTGTCCTATATCCCTTCTGCACTCAATGGGTACAATGCACTTTCCCTCAGTATGAGTTCCTTGTCAAGTTCTTGAAAAAGAACCCAGCTGCTTTTGCCTTTACCAATCATGATATGCGTCCACCACTGCCTCAGCTTCTGTGCCTGCCAAATCAAATGAAGGTGAACTATACTCTTTCATTTTATCTTTTATCTTTTCCTTTGAGTCCGATCTCTGTGTATGACACCTTATTCAATAGTCTCTTTCGAGTCTTTCTTATGTTGCTGGACTAATTGTGTATAGTCTCTGTCTTAAGCGGTCTTTGACCGCTTTGTGTACCCTAGCTTGCTGTAGCGTACCGTCTGCCTGTAATATTTAGTTGAAAGCGGACTGCAATCGAGCACTGCTATATAAATTCATTGATTTAAAAAATAAATAAATAAATAAAAAAAAGAACCAGCTAGGAGCGAAAATTCGTGCTCTACAGGATGATAAAGGTGGTGAATACACGTCCAATGCATTTTTGCAGTTTACCAAGGACTGTGGCATTGAGAGGCATCATTCCACTTGCAATAGGCCCCAGCAGAATGGCATAGCTAAGAGAGCCAACAGGACTATGGGGGAATGCATTACAGCCATGTTAGCAGAGTCTGGACTCCCTCCCTCATTCTGGGGCCACTGTATTGCTTCTATGGTCCATGTGTGGAAAAGACTTCCTACAGCTCCTCTCCCCAACACTACACCCTTCCAGGCATTTTTCAAGCGCAAACTGGATGTTTCCCACCCCAGGGTATGGGGGTGCACTGCCTATGTGCATATACAGTGAGATAAGTGCAATTCCTTACAGCCTCATATTGAAAAATGCGTTTTTATTGGTTATCCAACTGGCTACAAGGGCTGGCTCTTTTACAACCCCACCACTCGCCAAATTCGCATTTCTGAGCGAGCTGACTTTGATGAGAGGTACTTTCCATGTCTCACAGGGTCCAAACGCGACGATGTGCTGTCTTTTGTGCCCCCTGGACCTCCAGCACCTCCTCAATCTTCAAGTAGCTTTTCTCCACCTTTTCCTCCATTTCCTCCATCCTCTGGCTTTCCACCGCTCTCAGATGAAGGGGGTGATGTTGACCAGCCTCTAGAACGTTGATCTGAGGCTCCTGAGCCACCTAGAGTGCCAGCTCAGCCCCAGCAGCCTCCAGAGTCTCCCAGTCATGCTCCCAAGTCTGAGGAGTGATCCCTGCCTCCCAGTCCATCTTTTTTTTTTTTTTTTTTTTTTATATCAAGTGCGACCCCGGAGGGGTCACCAATTTATAACGTGGTGCGTGATAGCAGTCCGCGCCCAACTACTACAACATGCAGAAAGTACCGCTACCAACCACACATCTACATATGTAGCTAGGTATAAATACGAGTCCGAAGTCTGCCTAGTACAAACGACATCTTCACGCAGTGGTACATAGTTCGAAATGAAAGCATACTACAATACAAGTCAGGTTGTTCTGTTTTACCGGCGGATGGAAATGCACGGCATGGATATCTAGGCCCACCACGTAAGGCGCGGGGGTGGACAATGCTGTCAGATGTGCTCTGGACAGTCTACAAGTATTTGTGATTGATTTGTTGATGTGTGAAGTTAGAGTTGATGCAGAGGTTGCTTAGTCAGTTGTAGATCACCTGACTGGATGTTCAACTCTCCTGTGGACACTTTCTTGACTCTCAGTCATTTACAGTTGTCCACAGGTGAGTACAAGTCTCTATCTTGTTAATACAGTCATTTACAGTTGTCCACAGATTCCTGTGTGAGTTGTGAGCTCCCTGGGCAATTTCTCTGGTTTCTAGGACCTCCCACACGTCCCCTGTGTGTCACCTTTTAACAGAAATAGACTGTAGGTGAACACATTGAACAAACATGAACATGAGAGGCACTAAATAGAGTGTGGATAGTATGGGGGATAAAGTGGAGCCTTGCCCTACACCAACATCTGCGTCATGAGCATCGGATAGGAACGTGTCCCACATGAACTGGGTGGATCAACCTATAAGGTAATACGAAAAGAAGTTCATGAGTTCTGGGGTGAACCCCTGGCATTGTAGGATGTTAATAAGAATTTCATGATTCAGAGAGGGGAAGAATTGGGCAATATCAAAAGCACAGACACTAGTGATCATACCTTTAGCCCATCCAGCCCAAATAATGTGAGTAAGGAATACTCCTGTGTCTTCAGTAGATCGTTGGATAACTCCGCCCATTTGGTTGGGGTGAAGGACGTCTAGAGATACCGCCTCATACTGCATGCGGCGAGCGATCATTTTCTCGATTAGTTTTCCTAAAGTATTTAGTAGGACAATGGGACGAAATGCTTTTGGTGTATCATAGGCCAGTTTATTCAGCTTGGGAATGATAATAGAGACTGAGTCCTTGAAATGACTCGGCCAATGAGAGAGATGTACGCACGCATTAGCAATGAGTAGTATGTTTTTGAGACATTCATTGTGGGCAACGATAGACTTCAAATGTTTCCAGGAGACATGATCAGGCCCAGGTGCTGAAGAATTAGCACATGAAGAGAGAGATTCGGTAAGTTCAAGGGCAGAAAAGTTAGCCCAAGAGCGGGGGGGAAGGGATTTCATTTCATTCAGAATGTTGGAGCTTACCGGTCAACTGGATGCTGAGTTATACGATGAATGGAGTGCATTCCATAGATCCAGAAGGTCATTACAAGGTCATCCTTGGTAGCGGATACCTTCAATGGCAGGGAGTTTGCGTTGTTTGACCCATTCCATAAGGTCCCAGGGTTGTTTGTTTGTTGAAGTGATTTCATGAATACATTCATCGAAGAAAGAGCATTTGGCAGCTCGAGTAGCTGCTCTGAATGCTTGCCAGTCTTTTCGATCCTTTGTTCTTCTGTAAGTAAGAAGAGTCTCAGAACAGTGGGGGGACCACCATTCTTTCAACCAGTTAGTAATCCATACAGTTTTAGAATTAATATTCCAAGATTCAGAAAAGATTTGAGAAATGGAGTCAGAGATATTGTTCAGACAAGAGGTGGAATGAATGTTCGAACAATCAAGAGCCGCTAGATGCTCAGAGACTTGAGAAATAAAAGCTGTCTCTTCATTGCTATCTTTTGGCAATACACGTTTTTTATTATTAATAAAATATGGACAAATTGAAAGGTCCATAATCAATGGTGCATGATCTGAAGGAAGTCTCAAATTGGCATCAATGACATGGGAGATAGAATTATTGGCACAGAAAATGAGATCAATAACTGAGTTATCATGACTTTTGATGGGAGAGAAATGGGTTGGAGAAAACATGGTCGGTAATGACCTATTGAGATTATAACAATCTACTAACTCCGTTAGAGTTAACGCAGATAGAGGCACATGAGTGGTTGAGGGATCCCATTCTGGAGATCGACAATTGAAGTCGCCTCCCATATATACAATGTTAGGAATGTCGATGAAGTTTGTCAAAAGAAAGTTAATCGCCGACAATGATGAGTCGGAGTATATGTGGATATAGTTACCCTTGTTAAATAATCCCAAGATTTGTATGTCCCAATGATTAACCCATTCCTGTCGAAGGATGGGTCTCATGTGAAGTAGACGCCTGTGGACATAAGTCATAGTACAGGGTCAGGGGTTGTTAGGCTTGGTAGGTCAAACCATACACAGCCACTCCGGATGAATAGGGGCACCTATGACATCATCCCCTTCAGGGTTAGTCATAGAAGATGCTTTGCGTATATGGTTCCAAGGAGGTTCCTGTATAAAAATTATGTCAAAGTCCAGCTTTTTGGATTCAAGAAAAATGTCAACCAGGAAGTAAGATCGTCCCATGTTTTGTGAATAGATACGAACAGAGGAGATCTGATTGTTCTTACCAGACATATTTAAACCGCAACTCTGCCACCGGAGTGATTGGAATTGGCACGGACAGCATGTGCAGTGCGTGATTTAGCAGCTTTGTTAGAGTGGCAGGTCCAGTCGAACCTGTTCCTCCAAAATGGACATTTAGTATTGTTTGCATAATGATCACCGTTACAATTAAGGCACTTGAAGTTCTCGAGGTGAGGACATGGGATGCCATCAGGGGTAGCATCACGAGGGGGGTTGGATTTGGGGTTGGCCTTGCAACACCAGGCCATGGATCGATGATTCTCGACATGGTGAGGGCCACCACAAATTTGACAGCATGCACTGAGGGTGTGACACACATGAGTGGGGTGACCCCACCGCCAGCAGTTCCTGCACTGTGCAACACCAGGATGCATACTGGTAGCATGAATAGTTCCGATATGTTGGCCGAAGTTAATAGTATGGTTGACCAACGTCTTGGCTTTGGTACCATTTTGGGAGTCCCAGATGTCAAACCACACAACAGCAGTGTCCGACTTTGGGGAGGCTTTCATGACGTGAGGGCAGGCAGCAAGGATAACATTTTCAAAAAGCAATGACTGGCCAAGGGCTTGTTCGACAAATGCCGGGGAGAGAGGGTTGGAGGAGTTGGCTACCCAATATGGGATGCCGACGATTTTGAGGAATGATTTAGATTGTGGGAGACGGGGCTCAATAAGGATGGCGTCTCCTAATTGCCAGGCTTTTTTCAGCCATGATTTGATGGTGTCGAGGTCTGAGGGAGTGGCGACACCCGAGGTGGCGATGGAGATGCCGTTGTATGATTCGTGGACAGACTCAACACGAAGTTTAGATTGGGCAGCAGTCGTCTTCTGGTAAGGCACGTGACGTTTCGTCTGTGTCAGGCTCTCTGAAGGCAAAGAATGACATTACGTCTTCTAAGCCCGCCCGTCCTATCCGCGTTTCCCGGGCCCCTCCTCCACCTTCCAATCACGTGACCCCAAGGAATGGGAATGGAAACTTCGAGCGCTCAGTTGGGCGTCCCTCCTCTGATGGCCAGGCTCAGCCATCAAAACCTAACCCCAAGGGCGCCTATGACATGCCGCCTCCCATTCCCCCTCCTGACCATAAGGCATCCACCAAACCCCTTATGGAACATTTTAACAAGAAGAATGTGTCATTCACTGACACCGCCTGACGGGGTGGCCAGCAGGCAGCTTCCTCTTCCAACTCATCCTCCAACATCAATGGGGTTAAGATGTGAGAAATGATACTCGCCTTCCCTGAATTATCGTATGACAAAGTCCTTGCCATGTACAAGGCAGGTTTTGGAGGTGCTCAATCTCAAGTGCCTGAACCTTCAACCACAAGCGTCCCACATGCTAAACCTAAAATGACTACACACGGACCTACCTGTCATCAAGTCCTTATCCCTTTCGAGGGAAATATCATTGCTGATCGAATTAAAGACTTTAATAAGACAGCCGAATTCTGTAATCGCAGTCTTACTGCCGCTCAGTCCAAACTTTGTGTCAAATCAGTTCGCGAATCATATAATGGCATATCGATTGCTACCTCAGGTGTCACTTCTCCCGCTGACCTTGAAACCATTAAATCCTGGCTTAAAAAAGCCTGGCAATTAGGAGACGCCATCCCTATTGAGCCTCGTCTCCCACAATCCAAATCGTTCCTTAAAATTGTTGGCGTCCCTTACTGGGTAGCCAATTCTTCCAACCCTCTCTCTCCAGCATTTGTTGAACAAGCTCTCGGACAATCATCATTGTTTGAAAACATTATCCTTGCTGCCCACCCTCGCGTCATGAAAGCCTCCCCAAAGTCGGACACTGCTGTTGTGTGGTTCGACATCTGGGACTCCCAAAATGGTACCAAAGCCAAGACGTTGGTCAACCGTACTATTAACTTCGGCCGACATATCGGAACTATCCGTGCTACTAGTATGCACCCTGGCATTACACAGTGCAGGAACTGCTGGCGCTGGGGTCATCCCACTCATGCATGTCATGCCCTCGGCACATGCTGTCAAATTTGTGGTGGCCCTCACTGCATTGAGAACCATCGATCCATGGCCTGGTGTTGTAAGGCCAACCCCAAATCCAATCCCCCCCGCGATGCCACTCCTGATGGCACCCCATGTCCTCACCTTGAGAACTTCAAATGCCTGAACTGCAAAGGCAATCATCACGCAAATGACACCAAATGTCCATTCTGGAGGAACAGGTTCAACCGAACCTGGCATTCTAACAAAGCTGCCAAATCACGCACTGCACGTGCCATTCGCACCAATTCCAATTGCTCCAGTGGTGGAGTTGCTGTTTAAATATGTCTGGTAAGAACAAACCTATCTCTTCTGTTTGTATCTATTCGCAAAACGTGGGATGCTCTTATGCCCTGGTTGATACTATACTTGAGTCCAAAAAGCTGGACTTCGATATCATTTTTCTACAGGAACCTCCATGGAATCATATTCGAAAAGCACCTTCTACGACTAACCCTGAAGGGGATGACATCATAGGTGCTCCTATTCACCCTGAGTGGCTGTGTATGGTTCGCCCTACCAAGCCTAACAAACCCCGACCCCGTACTCTGACTTATGTTCACAGACGCCTACTTCGCATGAGACCTATTCTTCGACAAGAGTGGGTCAACCATTGTGACATACAAATCTTGGGTTTATTCAACCAGGGTAACTATGTTCACTTGCTTAACATATACTCTGATTCGTCTTCATTGGCGATTAATTTCCTCTCAACAAACTTCATCGACATCCCTAATATTATTTATATGGGAGGTGATTTTAATTGTTGATCTCCAGAATGGGACCCTTCAGCTACTTACATCCCTATGTCCACAATAACTCTAACGGAGTTGGTGGACAGCTTCAATCTCACAAGGTCTTCACTGACCGTAATATCCCCTACTCATTTCTCTTCCATTGAAAGTCATGACAATTCAGTTATCGATCTCATTTTTTGCACTAACAACTCCACCTCCCACATTATTGATGTTAATTCGAGGCTTCCATCAGATCACACACCATTGATTATGGATCTTCCAATCCGCCCAGATTATATTAATTATAAAAAACATGTACTACTGAAAGATAGCAATGAAGAGACGGCTTTCACTTCCCAAGTCTCTGAGTATCTAGCAGCCCTTGACTGTTCAAACATTCATTCCACCTCTTGTCTGAACAATATCTCTGACTCCATTTCTCGAATCTTTAATGAATCTTGGAATACGAACTCTAAAACTGTATGGATTACTAACCGGTCAAAGGAATGGTGGAACCCCCACTGTTCTAAGACTCTTCTTACCTACAGAAGAACAAAGGATCGAAAAGACTGGCGAGCATTCAGAGTGGCTACCAGAGCCGCCAAACGCTCTTTCTTCAATAAATGTATTCATGAAATTGCTTCAACAAACAAATGACCCTGGGACCTTATGGAATGGGTAAAACAATGCAAACTCCCTGCCATTGAGGGTATCCGCTATCAAGGACAACCTTGCAATGATCTTCCGGACCTATGGAACGCACTCCATTCATCATACAACTCAGCATCCGGTTGACCGGTAAGCTCTAACATTCTGAATGAAATGAAATCCCTTCCCCCCCATTCCTGGGCAAACTTCTCTGCCCTTGAACTCACCGAATCCCTCTCTTCATGTGCTAACTCTTCAGCACCCGGGCCTGATCATGTCTTCTGGAAACATTTAAAGTCTATTGTTGCCCACAATGAATGCCTCAAAAACATAATACTCATTGCTAACGCATGCGTACGTCTCTCTCACTGGCCGAGTCACTTCAAGGACTTGGTCTCTATCATCATTCCCAAGCCGAATAAACCAGCCTATGATACACCAAAAGCATTTCGTCCCATTGTTCTACTAAACACTTTAGGTAAATTAATCGAGAAGATGATTGCTTGCTGCATGCAGTATGAAGCGGTATCTCTAGATGTCCTCCACCCTAACCAAATGGGTGGAGTTATCCAACGATCTACTGAAGATGCAGGAGTATTCCTCACTCATATTATTTGGGCTGGATGGGCTAAAGGTATGATTACCAGTGTCTGTGCTTTTGATATCGCCCAATTCTTCCCCTCCCTGAACCATGAAATCCTTACTAACATTCTACGATGACAGGGGTTCGCCCCAGAACTCGTCAACTTCTTTTCACACTACCTCATAGGTCAATCCACACAATTCATGTGGAACACTTTCCTATCCGATGCCCATGACGCGGATGTTGGTGTAGGGCAAGGCTCTGCTTTATCACCCATTCTATCCACACTTTATCTAGTGCCCCTCATGTTCATGTTCAATCAACGTGCTCATTTGCAATCCATTCCCTCTTCCCTTCTATCCTTTGTTGACGATGGGCTTTGTATATCTCAAGTGAAGAACTACTCTGACACAATTTCTTTCCTCAAACTAGCCTATTCCATCATTAACTCCATTTGCACCGATCTTGGACTTGTCGTTGAACATGACAAATCTGAGGTCTTTCATTTCTCCCAACGTCACAATGACTCTAATCCCCCCCTCAATCTATCCAACATTGGCGGCCCTCTACTGCATCCTAAATGCGTCTGGCGGTACCTGGGTTTCTACTTTGACCATCAACTATCATTTCAAGAACACATCCGGTATTATTCTACCAAAGCATTATCCATGGTGAAAGCTATGGGTATGCTAGGCAACTCCACCCAAGGCCTCCTCCCTCTACAGAAATGTCTGCTCTATAGGTCATGCATTGTCCCCATGGCTATGTATGGATTCCGACTTTGGTACTTTGAAGGCGCTCGTAACAAGGCACTTCTCAAGTCCTTATCATCTATGCAAAGATGCGCGGCTCTCTGGATCACAGGTGCCTTCCATACTTCCCCATCAGGTGGCGCTGAAAGTATTGCTGGACTTATTCCAATCCACCTCCATCTTTGTAAATTAGCTATTCGCTCGTTGTATCGAGTCTCTACTTTACCCTCTAATCATGCGTTACGTTCTCTTTTATCTGACGATTTCTCTCTTAACTCCTCCCCTCATCCCCAATCGCTTCGCCTTCTCACTCCGGCCAAAAAAGCTAAAGTCAAAGGCCCCCTTATTGATGTAGATAGTTCTCTTTCTCATCTCTCTGACTCCTTTTCTCCATTCGCTCCTGAATCAAAGCCTGGATCTCGTCTTATGGACATCTTTCCTGATTCTATTCACTTTCACCCCTGCAATTGCTTGGATAAACACGAAATGTATAAACATGTATCGTCTCTCGAATCAGTTTTTTCCTCTTCTTCTTCCAATCGTAATTGTATTTCAGTTGTTACTGATGCTTCTGTCCCACTTGTAGGTTCCCTTCAGGTGGTTTCGGCAGCACATCTATATTGTGGCAGATGGCAAGTGTCCCATGCAAAACAAGCTAGCAGTCAGGTATCATCTACTGACGCCGAACTCTATTCCATTCGTATTGGCATCACCAAGGCCATTTCCCTTCATTGCGACCACATCATCCTCATCACCGACTGTCTCCCAGCAGCCAAGCTAGCAGTCGATCCCTCTATACACTCGAGCCAATCACACTCTATCCAAGTCTGCCAACTCTTATCCAACTGGCTCACGGCCAAACCTTCTCGTTATATTGACTTCTGGGACGTCCCTTCCAAATGGCGCTGGAAGCCTCACCTTAAAGTTCACACTGACATCACCACCACATGCATACACAGCCCCCCTTGTTTAGGCGCCACTCTTGACTTCTTGCGACACAAAATCACCAATGACTGCCAGAAATCCTGGGAGTCCACTTTCTGGAAGAAGAAGTACTGCGGCAGCAGTTTCCTTCTTTCAAAAAAAAATCGCAAATTCCTCATCCCCACTTATGTCAAAGGGGGCACCTGGCTTCCATTAGCCAATGAATTGCCATCACTATGTGCACATATGACTTGTGCCATCCTCAATCACGCTCCTATTGGAACTTATTGCAAGAGGTTTTTCCCCCTCGAACCCAAATCATGTCGTTGTGGCCATCACCTGGAATCACGACATCATATCTTGTGTTATTGCCCCCTCTATCCTGTTCGCACTCAGTGGGTGCAATGTGCTTTCCTTTTTTTTTTTTTTTTTTTTAAATCAATGAATTTATATAGTGGTGCTCGATTGCAGTCCGCTTTCAACTAAATATTACAAACAGATGGTACACTACAGCAAGCTGGGGTACATGAAGCGGTCGAAGACCACTTAAGACAGAGACTATACACAATTAGTCCAGCAAAATAGAAAAGACTCGATAGAGACTATTGAACAAGGTGTCATACACAGAGATCAGACTCAAAGGAAAAGAAGAGAGATGAAATAAAAGAGTATAGTTCACCTTCATTTGGTTTGGCAGGCACAGGAGCTTGGGGCGGCGGTGGATGCGTGTCGTGATTAGTAAAAGCAAAGGCAGCCGGGTTCTTTTTTAGGAACTTGATGAGGAACTTGTACTGAGGGAAAGCGCATTGTACCCATTGAGTGTGGAAGGGATAGAGGGGGCAGTAACACAGGATATGATGTCGTGTTTCCAGGCGATGGCCACAGCGACAGGACTTGGGCTCGAGGGGGAAGAACCTCTCGCAATAGACTCCAATAGGTGCATGATTGAGGATGGCACAGGACATACGCGCACATAATGATGGTGATTCATTGGCTAAGGGAAGCCAGGTGCCCCCCTTGATATAAGTAGGGGTGAGGAACTTGCGGTTCTTTTTTGAAAGAAGGAAACCGCTGCCGCGGTACCTCTTCTTCCAGAAAGTGGACTCCCAGGACTTCTGGCAGTCGTTGGTGATTTTGCGTCGCAAGAAGTCAAGAGTAGCACCTAATCGAGGGGGGGCGTGTATGCGTGTGGAAGTGACATCTTTGTGGACTTTAAGGTGGGGCTTCCAGCGCCATTTGGAAGGGACGTCCCAGAAGTCGATAGAACGAGAGGGTTTAGCCATGAGCCAATCGGATAGGAGCCGGCAGACTTGGATAGAGTGTGATTGGCTCGAGTGTATAGAGGGATCGACTGCCAGCTTGGCTGCTGGGAGACAGTCGGTGATAAGGATGATGTGGTTGCAATGAAGGGAAATGGCCTTGGCGATGCCAATACGGATGGAGTAGAGTTCGGCGTCAGTAGATGATGCTCAACCGCTAGCCTGTTTTGCATGGGACACTTGCCGTCCGCCGCGATATAAATGTGCTGCCGAAACCGCCTGAAGGGAACCTACAAGTGGAACAGAAGCATCAGTAACAACCGAAATACAATTACGATTGGAAGAAGAAGAGGAAAAAGCTGAATCGAGAGATGATACATGTTTATACATTTCGTGTTTATCTGAGCGATTGCAGGGGTGAAAGTGAACAGAATCAGGAAAGATGTCCATCAGACGAGATCCAGGCTTTGATTCAGGAGCGAATGGAGAAAAGGAGTCAGAGAGATGAGAAAGAGAACTATCTACATCGATAAGAGGGCCTTTGACTTTAGCTTTTTTGGCCGGAGTGAGAAGGTGAAGCGATTGGGGATGAGGGGGGGAGTTAAGAGAGAAACTATCAGATAAAAGAGATCGTAGCACATGATTAGAGGGTAAAGTAGAGACTCAATATGACGAATGAATGGCTAATTTATGAAGATGTAGGTGAATTGGAATAAGACCAGCAATGCTTTCAGCACCACCTGATGGGGAAGTACGGAAGGCGCCTGTGATCCAGAGAGCCGCGCGTCTCTGCATAGATGATAAGGACTTGAGAAGTGCCTTGTTATGAGCGCCTTCAAAGTACCAGAGTCGGAATCCATATGTGGCCACGGGGACGATGCATGACCTATATAGCAGACGTTTTTGTAAAGGGAGGAGGCCTTGGGTGGAGTTGCCTAGCATACTCATAGCTTTCACCATGGATAAGGCTTTGGTAGAGTAATACCGAACGTGTTCTTGAAATGATAGTCGACGGTCGAAGTAGAAGCCTAAGTAATGCCAAACACGTTTGGGATGTAGTAGAGGACCACCAACGTTGGATAGATCAAGGGGGGGATTAGAATCGTTATGTCGTCGGGAAAAATGAAAGACCTCAGATTTATCGTGTTCAATGACAAGCCCGAGATCTGTGCAGATGGAGTTAATAATGGAGTAAGCTGATTTGAGGGAAGAAATAGTATCAGTGTAGTTCTTCGCTTGAGATATACAAAGCCCATCATCGACAAATGATAAAAGGGAAGAAGGGATAGACTGTAGTCGAGCACATTGGTTGAACATGAACATGAGGGGCGCTAGATAGAGCACGGATAGAATGGGTGATAAAGCGGAGCCTTGCCCTACGCCAACATCCACGTCATGGGTGTCAGATAGGAAAGTGTTCCACATGAATTGAGTGGATCAACCTATGAGGTAATGTGAAAAGAAGTTAATGAGTTCTGGGGTGAACCCCTGTCGTCATAAAATGTTAGTAAGTATTTCGTGATTTAGGGAGGGGAAAAATTGGGCAATATCAAAAGCACAGATGCTGGTAATCATACCTTTAGCCCATCCTGCCCGAATGATATGAGTGAGGAATACTCCTGCATCCTCAGTGGATTGTTGGATAACTCCGCCCATTTGATTGGGATGGAGAATATCTAGAGATACCGCTTGCAATGTGCTTTCCCTCAATATGAGTTCCTCATTGAGTTCTTAAAAAAGAACCTGGCTGCTTTTGCCTTCACCAATCATGACACGCATTCACCACCGCCTCAAGCTCCTGTGCCCGCCAAACCAAATGAAGGTGAACTATATTCTTTCATCTCATTTCATTTCTTTTCCTTTGAGTCCGATCTCTGTGTATAACACCTTGTTTTATAGTCTCTCTCGAGTCTTTTCTATTTCACTGGACTAATCGTATATAGTCTTTGTCTTAAGCAGTCTTCGACTGCTTTGTGTACCCCAGCTTGCTGTAGTGTACTGTCTATTTGTAATATTTAGTTGAAAGTGGACTGCAATCGAGCACCGCTATATAAATTCATTGATTTAAAAAAAAAAAAAAAAAAAAGATTGGGCAGCAGTGAGGCCGCGGTTACAGAATTCTGCTGCCTTATTGAAATCTTTAATACAGTCAGTGATGATGTTGCCCTTGAAGGGGATGAGGACTTGATGGCAGGTAGGTCTGTGCATAGTCATTTTGGGTTTAGCCCACTGAGCGCTTGTGGTTGATGATTCAGGCACCTGGGATTGGGTGCTTCCAAAACCTGCCTTGTACATGGCAAGGACTTTGTCGTAAGATAGATTGGGGAAGGTGAGTATCATTTCACGCATCTTGACCCCATCAATATTGGAGGAGGGGTTAGGAGAGGAAGTCACCTGCTGGACACCCCATCGGGTGGCATCAGCGAACGACACATTCCTCTTGTTGAAATGTTCCGTAAGGGGTTTGGTGGATGCCTTACGGTTAGGAGGGGGAATGGGGGACAGCATATCAGAGGCGCCCTTAGCGTTAGGTTTGGACAGCTAAGCCTGGCCATCAGAAGAAGGGTGCCCAACTGATCGCTCAAAGTTTCCATTCCCGTTCCTTGGGGTCACGTGATTGGAAGGTGGAGGAGGGGCCTGGGAAATTTGAATAGGACCAGCAGGCTTAGAAGACGTAACATCATTCCTTGCCTGTAGGGAGCTTGACACGGATGGAATGTCATGTGCCTTACCAGAAGACGTAAAGTCATTCTGGGGGAGAGGAAGGGTGCCCTCAGCAGGAGGGGCTTGGTTGATGTTCATTCATTCGTCATCAATCCGAGCTGTGGGGTTAGTTTGCCCGACGACAATGCCAGGTGGAAATATGGGGGTAGGGATGAAAGATGGGGACGGTTTATGTGCCTTTTTTCCCTTCCCTTTACCCTTAGGAGGGGGGGAAGAGTCCATCATGGGAATATCGGAAGGAGGGCTGTAGTAGTGCCTCAATGCTTTGGTGATCATGAGACTGCTTTCTCTGTTAATAGGTAAGCAGTCCCATCCTGACTCAAACATAGTTGTGAGCAGACAATAAATCAGTTCCCCCATTTGGGGAAGCCTCGGGTCTTTCTCACCAGGCTGCAATCCAAGAGCGGCTCGATGTTTAAAAAAGTTAGTAACATATTTAAGCGCCTTGAGCGCTTTGAAGACAGCTTCACTGACAATAACGGTTTCTTCAGTGGCTGTGTTTGATGGATCCTTGAGATCCGGAAGATGTGGCAGTGCAGGCCTAGGCTCCTGCGGCTGTGCAGTGATGTTACCAGTGACATCATGTGTGACGTCAGGTGTGACGTCATTTGTATCAGAAGAGCCGGCAAAGAAAGTAGCTGGAGTGCCGGTTGGCACAGCATTCGCTGACTCAGTGGATCCATGGATCGCATGAGGCAGCCCTGAGGTGGGTGGGGGTCCAAAGAACCGAGTGGTAGGTTCCCCATTTCTGAGAATCCCATCCTCTTGGTCACTCCACGCATCCCCATGAGAGTTCAAATTAAGAGGATCAGGGGGATTTAACTCACCTACGAATCCCTCACCAAATGGATGGAAAGGAATAGGTGATTTGAAGCCATCGTATGCGCTCATTGATGCTGTTCTTGATATGGCTTTAGGTGTAATGTCCAGTCGGCGAGCATCACGAGCACAAGCTCACTTAGCACATGATGAAGGTGGAGGAGGAGTTCTAAGGGAAGAGTGCGATGCTGCATATGAGAGCACAACAGGAGTGATGGTAGGGGATGGTGGGGTTGAGGCTTTAGACAAATCAGAGTCACTCTCACCACTTTCTTCTTCATTAGAACCAGCTCTGGACGAGGCAGCGGACTTGGCATTGTCAAGGAATGAGTGCTTGGACAATTTGATAGAGAGTGATGGTGATAAAGAGTGGTTGTGCTTGTTGAATGAGACACATGTTTCGGTGTCAGCAATGTTCATAGGGTCCGAAGACAGTAGTGGAGTACCCTTAAGGTCCACCCAATACGCAGGTGCAGTCATATTGGTAGAATTCATATTCAATGTAGTAGTAGACACCATCAAAGAAATTAATGATGGTGGTTAGAGGGAAAGAAGGATGTTGCCTGCACTGTCTATGAATTCGAGATGAGCGGGCATGGGAGTACACACATTTCCATGGGTAAACAGTGGGCCAGCCATGGCTGGACCACCTTTCACTCCTTCATGCAGGGCTTTACCTGGTTCAATGAGCTGGAAGCCTCCCCTAAAGACACATGCGTCATCCATGAGGTGACCCATGGATCCGCTGACAAAGCGGAACCATGTGACATCAACATGGGCTCCCCCAAGGCACCCAAGCAAACGCCCAAGGCCCCATGGCCTGCCCCAGCCCATCCCCCTGTACCGCCCAAGCAAGCACCCCCTAAGACATGTGCTAGTGGCCCCCCTCAAGCACCCACAAAGGCACCCATCCCCACTTCTGCTCTGGTGCCTCGTCAGCGCTCGTTTGCAGAAGCCACCCATTCTGGCACTTCGGCGCCGCCTGTGTCACTCATCAAGCTGGCACAGGCAAACCCCTCCCTTGACCCTGATCGTGTTGCCGTGATGCATCAGGCCATCACTGCCACCACCAGCTCTGCCAAGAAGCTGCGCATGACTACTGCTGAGCCCACCTGCCACCAACTGTTCCTTGATTTCACTGGGGATGCCAGTGAGAACACCTATCTCCACCACAAGGCCATGCACCTCCTCAATGACGCCCTCTCACATGCAAAGTCTTCCTTGCACATTGAGAATATCACCAAGGCGTACAGCACTATCGCACTGTATACCTCTGCCGTACCCTCAGACTCCGACATCACCATCATTGAGTCTGCTATCCCCTCCGTCTTCACTGCCCCATTCGAGCTGAAGATGCGCCGCCCCAGGTCAAGGTCTTATCTGAAGATCCTCAATGTCCCCTTCCACGTGAATGGTGTCTGTATTACGCCAGTTCAGATCACTGATCGCATGTGATTGTCTCCATTCAAGGACACCTTTGCAGACATTTCATCCATGCACATTATGCACAACTCCCCCAAGGCTGACACCACAACCGTTTGGTTTGACCTATGGGACTCTCAGTCAGGAGCTGGTGCCAAGAAGCTCCTCAACAAGTACCTCAACTTCAACAGTATGTAGGCTGTCATCAAGCCTGCCTGTGCCCACCCCGGTGTCCCTCAGTGCCAGCACTGCTGGTGCTTTGGTCACTCTACCCCCACCTGCCACAACCGTGCACTCAGGTGTTCCCAGTGTGGTGGCCCTCACCATAGTGAGAACCATCACTCCACATCGTCATGCTGTAAGGGGAGTCTGAAGGCAAACCCCCCCATCCTGCCCACACCCACCAGGGAGCCCTGTCCCCACATCTCATGTATCAACTGCAAGGGTGACCATACAGCTGATGATCGAAAGTGCCCATTCTGGCACCACCAGTTCAACTGTGA
Organism: Leucocoprinus leucothites; assembly: GCA_013368445.1. Lineage (NCBI taxonomy): Eukaryota > Fungi > Basidiomycota > Agaricomycetes > Agaricales > Agaricaceae > Leucocoprinus > Leucocoprinus leucothites. Next base: position 93,596 of record JAACJO010000038.1, read on the forward strand.
TTGGCTCAGCTGTCACAAGGAGGACAATAGGAGGCCCCAGTAGTAGGTCGTGTACCTGCTTCAACACATCTTCCAACCCTGTCGGTACATTGCTAGGGCCACACGTGCATGTAAGCTTACTGTTAGAGGTCTGCAAGTTGGACTTTAGTTTCATCTCTTTGTTACTATGCCACATCTCTTTGCCATTGAGTAGTGTACTATATTCAGACAGGACTTTATCTATTCTCATCTTTGTGGTATCTGGTTTAGGTAGCGTTACTTAGGCCCTATATTATGTTGGCGAGCGCGGACTGCGACTGGGCACCACGTAATAAATCATTGATTAAAAAAAAAAAAAAAAAAAAGATCTGGTGACTCCCCATTGGACTCTGATGATTCTGACATCTTCTATGCCACTCCTATTGGTCCAGCACCTCCCAGAACACCTCCTCAGGTTCCTACACTGCTTGCGCAGCCCCCACGGCCTCAGCGACACTCCACACGACCTCCAGCACCCAGGACAGCCTACTGGCTACTGGGGAAACCTCTGCTCTTCCCTCCAAAGGACTAGGAGTGAGGAAACTATGTTGATGCTGACTATGAGGTTGTAGAGTTTGCTGGAAGTGTTTCTGGGCCTTGTTTTTTTTTTTTTTTTTTTAAAAAAAATCAATGAATTTATATAGTGGTGCTCGATCACAGTCTGCTTTCAACTAAATATTACAAACAGATGGTACACTACAGCAAGCTGGGGTACACAAAGCGGTTCGAGACCACTTAAGACAGAGACTATACACGATTAGTCTAGCAAGGTAGACAAGACTCGATAGAGACTATTGAACAAGGTGTGAAGTCAAGGTCATAGTGCCTGTTTTCATTGATGATATCACCCTTGTTTCAAAGAATGATGCTGCCATGGATGTGTTGAAGCAGCAACGGGGAGTGTAGCGGTGAAGGTAGACGACGTAGTTGAGACTCACTTTTACTAGGCAGTAACTGTTATGGGATTTTGTATAAGAGTAGTAGTTGCGACTGAGAGTGTAGAATTGACTGTAGAATATTGAAGAAAATACAAGGTATTTATACTAGAATGTCCGAATAATATCTACCATATAGAGGACATTACACCATTGTTTCGAGGTGGTAAAGGGTACAAGTAAAACATGTATCGTCCGCATGAAGTATCGGTGCGTAAACATAATGGTATCTAATAATAGAATGCATATGTCATAATTGAGAGTGAACACTTAACATAGCAGCGTATAAACGTGCACGTGATTCAACAGGATGCCACAGTGCTGGAGCTGCAGAAACACTTCAAATTGCACAATTTGGGAGCTACTACATTCCTCCTCTCTGTCCAGGTCAAGCAGGACCTTGAAGCCCACACTATTTTGCTTTCCCAGTCCCACTATGTCCAGGAGCTCCTGAACAGATTCAACATGTCTGACTGCAATTCTGTGAAGACTCTGCTCTCTCCTGGCACAGAACTCTCCACACTTGTTCCCACTCCTTCCCAGTAAGAGGAAATGCGATCCATTCCCTACCTCTCTGCTGTAGGCTCCCTGCAGTATCTAGCCACCATGACTTGCCCAGATATCGCTTATGCAGTCTCCTACCTTGGGAGATTCAACCACAACCCTCATCCTGAGCACTGGGCTGCTATGAAGCATCTCCTGCGCTATCTGAAGGGCATGAGTGATTACAAGCTTGTTTACAAGGGCTGTGAAGCTGAGGAGCTCTTTCTGACCTACACAGATGCTTCCCATGGTGGTTGTAAGCAAACTGGTCGCTCTACAGGTGGATATGTGACTCTGGTGTGTGGTGGAGCTGTGGAATGGTCCTCCAAGTGTCAGCCCTTTGTTACTCTCTCTTCTACAGAGGCTGAGTATGTGGCTGCAGTTGAGGCTGGCAAGGAGATCATGTGGATGAGGAACATCCTGACAGAGTTTGGCTATTCCCCTTCCTATGCCTCCACTCTCCTGATTGACAACAAGTCTGGGATTGATGTTTCCAAGAATCCTGAGCATCATGGTCACATGAAGCACCTGGATCTGTGGTTCTACTGGCTCCGGGATGCTGTACAGTCTGCTTTCATTGCTCCAGAGTACATCCCCACCAGCCAGAATGTGGCAGACTTGTTTACCAAGGCTGTTCAGCCCAAGATGGTGGAGTTTGCAGTTCCCATGCTAGGATTGACTCACTAGAGAGTATAGGTGCTCCATCCCTCCTTGACCTCTTACCACCACCATCGAAAGTTGGTGTGTTATAAGACATCTAGTTTACATTGTTATTCTACCTATTCTACATGGGTAAACAAAGATCCAAGTCTAACAAGCCTCCCTGCCAAACAACCGAGTCCGCTGAAGCCTCTGCTGATGAGCTCAACATTGCCGAGATGTCCAAGGATGAACATCTCGACCCCTATGATGACCCCCGCAATGTCCGTGGGTTCTTTGGTCCTCCCCAGGCTGACGTTTTGTTGCCCAGTCCCTCCTCCCTGCCTGCTGCTGATGTTCCATCGCAGCCAGTAGCGCCACTCATGGCTGACGTTCCGTCGCCATCTCCAAAGCCCTTCACTGCTGGTGGACAAATGTTCTACCCCATGAAGAACCTACTCCCCCCAGCACCGCCGTCCGCTGTCTCCTCCAGGTCAACTGAGGAGTCTGTTGAGACTCGGGCTCTTGCTGGGCTCCACTACTTCACCTGCTTCGTCAGGTCAGTCCCCCAAGGCCCCCTACCCGAGGCCACTATCACTGTACTCACTCCGACCCTTGTTGGGCTTGTTGCAGAAGTCTTCAACTGTGGCCAAGGCGACACGGCCCTCACCAGCAAGCAAATGTGTGCCCAGGGATGGGACACATTCATGAGTTTCATCCAGGATTGTGCCACCGGAGTTCTGGAGGCTGGCCCTAATTGTATGCGCATTGTCCATGAGGCGACCCATGGATCTGCTGACAAAGCAGATCCACGTGACATTGACATGGGCTCCCCCAAGGTGCCCAAGCAAATGCCCAAGGCACCGTGGCCCACCGTGGCCCACCCCTCCCTACCGCCCAAGCCGGTACCTGCGAAGGTGCGTGCTAGTGGCAAAGCGCCCATTCAAGCGCCCCCTGCTCCTAAGGCTAGGTCTGGTGGCCAAGCCCGGCGAGCGCCCATCCCACCCTCGGCAGCTAATAAGTTGTTCACTGAGGTAGCCCGTACCCTGGCGTCTGCAGCAGCGCTTATCAAGCTAGCCCAGTCCCACCCCACCCTCGAGCCCGATCGTGTTGCTGCGATGCATCAGGCTGCCCTTGCTGATGCACCTTCTGCGAAGAAGCCCCGCATGACCACGTCGGGCCCCACCCGATGCCAACTCTTCCTCGATTTCACTGGCAGTGCCGGTGACATCACTTATCTCCACCACAAGGCCATGCACCTTCTCAACGACTCCCTCACTCACACAAAGAGTTCACTTCATGTTGAGAACATCGCTCGGGCGTATGACACCATCTCGTTGTACACCAATTCCATTGCCACTGATGCCAATGCATCAGTGATCAAATCCTCCCTCTCTTCGGCCTTCACCGCCCCGTTTGAGCTGAAGACCAAGTGCCCCAGGTCCAGGTCTTACCTTAAGATCCTGGACATCCCTTATTACACGAGTGGCATCTGCACCACTCCGCAACACGTCACCGACCGTATGCATCTGTCTCCCTTCAAGGAGACATTCACTAATGTATCCTCCATGCGCATCATGCACAACTCCGCCAAAGCCAACACTGCCACCATTTGGGTTGACCTTTGGAATTCTCAGTCCAGCGCTAATGCTAAGCGCCTGGTCGGCAAATACCTCAACTTCGACATTGTCCAGTCTATGATCAAGGCTGCATGCACTCACCCTGGGACCCCCCAGTGTCAACGATGCTGGCGGTGGGGCCACACTACCACCACCTGTTGCAACCATGCGCTCAGGTGCTCACAATGTGGTGGGCCACATCGGTCCGAGAATCACTGCACCACCTCCTCCTGCTGTAAGGGATTGCCAAAGGCAAACCCCCCCATCCAGCCCACACCCGCCGGGGAACCCTGTCCCCATATCAAGTGTGTCAATTGCGGCAAGGAACATGCTGCTACTGACCACAAGTGCGCATTCTGGCACCGCTGGTTTGATCGGGATTGGCTGCAAAGTCATTCTGGTTCTGCTGGTCGGCCCCGGGCCTAGGGGGAGCTCCCTAGTGTCAATGCATCATCCCCCATCCATTGCCAGTTGCTAGATGGGCTCCCACCAACCACAAGGCCTGCCATCAGATGCAGTGATATTGGTATATGTTTCATTCCTTGTATTTTGTTACATGCCTAGCCCCCTTCTGCTGTCATTTCGTGTATTGTCTCAGACAGGACTATTATATATTCCCGGTTGTTTACTCCTGTGTAGTTGGTAGCAGTATCGGTTCCCTGTAGTAGATAGTTGGGCATGGACTGCTATTGTGCACCATGTTATAAATTTGGACCCCTTTGGGGTCCACTGACCTTAAAAAAAAAAAAAAAAAAGAGAGTATAGGTGTTGATTTTGGTGTTTCCGATGACTTGTGGACTTGTCAGATCAAGGGGGTGTGTCAGATGTGCTCTGGACAGTCTACAAGTATTTGTGATTGATTTGTTGATATGTGAAGTTAGAGTAGATGCAGAGCTTGCTTAGTCAGTTGTAGATCACCTGACTGGATGTTCAACTCTCCTGTGGATGCTTTCTTGACTCTCAGTCATTTACAGTTGTCCACAGATTTCTGTGTGAGTTGTGAGCTTCCTGGGTGATTTCTCTGGTTTTTAGGACCTCCTACATGTCCCCTGTGCATCACCTTCTAACAGTGTCATGGGCATCGGATAGGAACGTGTTCCACATAAACTGGGTGGATTGACCTATAAGGTAATGAGAGAAGAAGTTCACAAGTTCTGGGGCGAACCCCTGGCGTTGTAGGATGTTAGTAAGAATCTCATAGTTCAGGGAGGGGAAGAATTGGGTGATATTGAAGGCACAAACACTAGTGATCATACCTTTAGCCCATCTGGCTCGAATAATGTGGGTAAGGAATACTCCTGCATCCTCAGTAGAACATTGGATCACTCCACCCATTTGGTTGGGGTGAAGAACTTCTAGAGATACTGTTTCATACTGCATGCGTCGCATGATCATCTTCTCAATTAGTTTTCCTAGAGTGTTTAGTAGGACAATAGGACAAAATGCTTTCAGGGTATCATAGGCTGGTTTATTCAGCTTAGGTATGATGATAGAGACCAAGTCCTTGAAGTGACTCGGCCAATGAGAGAGACGTATGCATGCATTAGCAATGAGTAATATGTTCTTGAGGCAATCGTTATGAGCAACAATAGACTTCAGATGTCTTCAGGAGATGTGATCAGGCCCGGGTGCTGAGGAGTTAGTACATGAAGAGAGAGATTCAGTGAGTTCAAGGGTGGAGAAATTAGCCCAGGAGCAGGTAGGGAGGGATTTCATTTCATTTAAAATGTTAGGGCTTACCAGTTGACTGGATGCTGAATTATATGATGAATGGAGTGCATTCCACAAGTTCAGGAGATCATTACAGGGTCGCCCTTGATAGCAAATGCCCTTGATGGCAGGGAGTTTGTGTTGTTTGACCCATTCCATGAGATCCCAGGGTTGTTTGTTGGTTGATGCAATCTCATGAATGCATTCGTCAAAGAAAGAACATTTGGTGGCTCGAGTAGCTGCTCTGAATGCCTGCCAATCTTTGCGATCCTTTGTTCTTCTGTAAGTGAGAAGAGTCTCAGAACAGTGGGGGGACCACCATTCCTTCGACCTGTTAGTAATCCATACAGTTTTAGAGTCCGTATTCCACGATTCAGAGAAGATTCGAGAGATAGAGTCAGAGATATTGTTCAGACAAGCAGTAGACTGAATGTTTGAACAATCAAGAGCCATGCTCCTATTGGAGCTTATCATGAGAGGTTCTTCCCCCTCGAGCACAAGTCCTGTTGTTGTGGCCATCGCCTGGAAACATGCCATCATATCCTGTGTTACTGCCCCCTCTATCCCTTCTGCACTCAATGGGTGCAATGCACTTTTCCTCAGTACAAGTTCCTCGTCAAGTTCTTGAAAATTGTCAAGTTCTTGAAAAAGAACCCGGCCGCTTTTGCCTTCACCAATCATGACATGCGTCCACTGCTGCCTCAAGCTCCTGTGCCCACCAAACCAAATGAAGGTGAACTATATTCTTTCATTTCATCTCTTCTCTTTTCCTTTGAGTCCGATCTCTGTGTATGACACCTTGTTCAATAGTCTCTACTGAGTCTTATCTATGTTGCTGGACTAATCATGTATAGTCTCTGTCTTAAGCGGTCTTCGACCGCTTTGTGTACCCCAGCTTGCTGTAGTGTACCATCTGTTTGTACTATTTAGTTGAAAGCAGACTGCAATTGAGCACTGCTATATAAATTCATTGATTTTAAAAAAATAAAATAAAATAAAATAAAAAAACAATCAAGAGCCACTAGATGCTCTGAGACCTGGGAAATGAAAGTGGTCTCTTCATCACTATCTTTTGGCAGTACACATTTTTTATAATTAATATAATCCAGGCAAATTGGAAGGTCAATAATCAAAGGAGCATGATCCGAAGGTAGTCTCGAATTAACATCAATGATGTGGGGAGTAGAGTTATTGGCACAGAATATTAGATCAATAACTGAGTTGTCATGATCTCTTATGGGAGAAAAATGGGTTGGAGAGAAGTTAGTCGGTGTAGACCTTGTAAGATTGAAGCATTCCACTAGCTCTGTTAGAGTTATGGTGGATTGAGGGGTGTGGGATATTGAGGGATCCCACTCTGGAGAGCGACAGTTAAAGTCGCCTCCCATATATACGATATTTGGGATGTCAATGAAGTTTGATGAGAGAAAGTTGATCACTGACAAGGACGAGTTAGAATATATGTTTAGCAGATGGATATAGTTACCCTGGTTGAATAGTCCCAAGATTTGTATGTCATGATGGTTGACCTACTCCTGTCGAAGGATGGGTCTCATGCGAAGTAGTTGTCTGTGAACATAAGTCAGAGTATGGAGTCAAGGGTCGTTAGGCTTAGTAGGGTGGACCATACACAGCCACTCGGGGTGAAGAGGAGCACCTATGACATCATCCCCTTCAGGGCTAGTCGTAGAAGGTGCTTTTCAGATATGATTCCAAGGAGGTTCCTGTAGAAAAAAGATGTCAAAGTCCAACTTTTTGGACTCAAGAATAGTGTCAACCAGGGCATAAGATCGTCCCATGTTTTGTGAATAGATATGAAAAGAAGAAATAGGATTGTTCTTACCAGACATATTTAAACTGCAACTCCGCTGCCAGAGTGATTGGAATTAGCGCAGACAGCACGTGCAGTGTGTGACTCGGCAGCTTTATTAGAGTGCCAGGTCCAGTCAAACCTGTTTCTCCAAAATGGACATTTGGTGTCGTTAGCATGATGATCGCCTCTGCAGTTGAGGCATTTAAAGTTCTCGAGATGAGGACATGGGATACCATCGGGAGTGGCGTCACAAAGGGGGTTTGATTTAGGATTGGCCTTACAACACCAGGCCATGGATTGGTGGTTCTCAACACAATGAGGGCCACCACAGATTTGACAGTGTGCGCCAAGGGCATAGCATGCATGAGTGGGGTGACCCCACTGCCAGCAATTCCTACACTGTGCCACACCCGGATGCATACTGGTTGCATGGATGGTGCCGATATGATGACCAAAGTTGATAGTTCGGTTAACCAATGTCTTGGCCTTGGTACTGTTTTGGGAGTCCCAGATGTCAAACCACACCACAGCTGTGTCAGACTTAGGGGAAGCTTTCATGATGCAAGGATGAGCAGCAAGGATAACATTCTTGAAGAGCGGTGATTGGCCAAGGGCCTGCTCCACAAAAGCGAGGGAGAGAGGGTTGGAGGAATTGGCTACCCAATAGGGGATGCTGACAATTTTAAGGAAGGATTTGGATTGTGGGAGACAGGGCTCAATAGGAATGGCATCTCCTAATTGCCAGGCTTTTTTCAGCCAAGATTTAATGGTATTGAGATCATTGGGAGTGGCAACTCCCAAGGTGGCAATGGAGATGCCGTTGTACGATTCGCAGACAGATTTGATGTGAAGTTTGGATTGAGCAGCAATAAGACCGTGATTACAAAATTCAGCTTCCTTGTTGAAATCTTTGATTCAGTCAGTGATGATGTTTCCCTCGAAAGGGATGAGAACTTGATGACGGGTGGGCCCATGTGTTGTCATTTTGGGTTTAGCGTGTTGAGCACCTGTGGTTGTAGGTTTGGGGGCCTGAGGTTGGGCACTCCCAAAACCTGCCTTGTACATAGCAAGGACTTTGTTGTAGGATAGTTCAGGGAAGGCAAGTATCATTTCTCGCATCTTAACCCCATCAATGTTGGAGGAGTGAGAAGAGAAAGTCACCAGCTGGACACCCCATCAGGCAGCATCAGCGAATAACACATTCTTCTTGTTAAAATGTTCCGTAAGGGGTTTGGTGGATGCCTTACGGTCAGAAGGGGGAATGGGGGGCAGCATATCAGAGGTGCCCTTGGGATTAGGTTTTGATGGCTGAGCCTGGCCATCAGAAGAAGGGAGCCCAACTGAACTCTCGAAGTTTCCATTCCCGTTCCTTGGAGTCACGTGATTGGAAGGTGGAGGGGGGGCCTTGGAGATGCAAATAGGGCTGGCTGGTTTGGAAGATGCAATGTCATTCCTTGCCTTCTGGAAGCCTGACACAGACAAAACGTCACGTGCCTTATCAGAAGATGAAACATCATTCTGGGGGAGAGGAAGGGTGCCCTCAACAGGAGGGGCTTGGTCGATGTTCATGTGGTCATCATTGATATGAGCTATAGGGTTAGTTTGCCCAACGACAATGCCAGGTGGAAATAGGGGGGTAGGGATTATAGACGGAGAAGGTTTATGTGCCTTTTTTCCCTTCCCTTTGCCCTTAGGAGGGGGGGAAGAGTCTGTCATGGGAATGTTGGAAGGAGGGCTGTAGTAATACCTCAATGCTTCAGTGATCATGAGTCTACTTTCACCATTGATGGGTAAGTGGTCCCATCCTGACTCAAACATAGTTGTGAGCAAACAATAAATTGGTTCCCCCATTTGGGGAAACCTTGGGTCTTTCTCACTGGGCCACAATCCAAGAGCAGTGCGATGTTTGAAAAAGTTTGTAACATATTTAAGCACCTCAAGCACTTTGAAGGCAGCTTCACCGATAATAACAGTTTCTTCGGTGGCTGTGTTTGATGGATCCTTTAGATCTGGAAGATGTGGCTGTGCAGGCTTAGGCTCCTGCGGCTGTGTAGTGATGTCGTCAGTGACACCATGTGTGACGTCATGTATGACGACATTAGTATTGGATAATCCAGCAAAGAAAGTAGCTGGGGTGCCAGATGGCACAGCATTTGCTGACTCAGCGGATCCATGGATCGCATGAGGCAGCCTTGAGGTGGGTGGGGGTCCAAAGAACTGAGTGGCAGGTTCCCCATTCTTGAGAATCCCATCCTCTAAGTCACTCCATGCATCCCCGTGAGAGTTCAGATTGAGAGGATCAGGAAGATTTAACTCACCTAGGAATCCCTTACCAAACGGTCAGAAAGGAATAGGTGACTTGAAGCCATCATATGCGGCTCATCAACGCAGTTCTTGAGATGGCTTTAGGTGTGGTGTCCAATCCTCGACAGACGTCACAAGCATGGGCTCGCTTGGTACGCAATGAGGGAGGGGGGGGAGTTCTAAGGGAAGAATGTGATGCTGCACGGGAGAGTGCAACAGGAGTGTTTATAGGGGAGGGAGGGGTTGAAGATTCAGATGAGTCCGAGTCACTCTCACCACTTCCTTCTTCATCAGAACCAGCTCTGGATGGAGCAGCAGACTTGGCATCATCATGAACAGAGTGCCTAATAGCTTTGACAGAGAGCACAGGCAATTCAGAACAGTCGCACTTGTAGGTTGAGATACGTGTTTCAGTGTTGGTGATGTTCATAGGTCTGAAGACAGCAGAGGGGTACCCTTAAGGTCCACCCAATGCGATGGTGCAGTCATAACAGTGGTATTTGTAGTCAATGTAGTAGTAGACACCATCAAAGAAATCGATGATGGTGGTAAGAGGGAAAGGAGGATGTTTGCACCTTCTAACACTCCTCTCCATCAACTACTCCTTCCCTCCAAGACATGGCCACCAGGTTCATCACCCTGGCTGAAGTCTTCTCTCAGCCTAAGTGGGGCAACCTGCCAGCTGACCCTGAGGATCCCAACAACCAGAGAACAGTCGCTGAGGCACTCTGCACTCTCTTTGCCAACCCCCAAGGCAACATAGACACTGATATGAGGGACATGACACCTGGTCCTGGGCAGGCCCTTGTGCCCACCCAGCCTGCACCCCCTCCCCCCTCCTCCTCCAGACCTGCAGCACCCTGTATGCCCAGGGCCACTGACCCGGCCCCTCCCCTGAGGGCTAGGACAGCTGGACAGGGATCCTCCACTGTGCCTCCCAAGCCAGCCAATAAGGGCAAACACCCTGCTAGGTCTGCTAATGTCTCCATGATGGAGGCTACTCTTAACCCCAAGTTGACCCCTGCCAAGCACTCTTTCGCTCAGGTGGTGGTAACCTCTTCTTCCTGTGCAGTGCTGAAGGCCCAGCAGGGCTCTGGGGACTTGTCCCTGGTTCTGCTTGCTTGTGCCTTCCCTCACCTCTCCCCTGACAAGCTCCTTCACCTTCACAAGCAAGGATCATTACCCAGTGGCAGGGCAGACAACTTCCCCAGGAAGTGTCCTTGCACCACTACCTCAGGGCCATCCCATAAGGTGGTCCTCCTTACAACTGACAATTCCTCATTGCAGTTGAACCCTGATGAGGCAATGTGCCAAGTCAACCATTACCTCTCCAAGAAGAAGAACCATCTTTGCCTTCAGAGCAGTATCATCACCTATCATGGATGGTCTTTCCAGACCAATGTTGTTCCCAATCCTGCTCAGCTGGAACTCATTTGCAAGGACTTCACTCAGTGTGTCTGGCCTACAGTCAACTGCCAGGTTAACATGGCCATCCCCCAGTCACAATCTTTCCTCAAGATTGTCAACATCCTGCACTTCACCTCTAGTGGTACTACAACAGGTGCTAACATCATGGAAGAGGCAATGCATCATCCCTCCTTGTCCTCTTACCACCACCATTGAAAGTTGGTGTTTGTTCTAAGGCATTCTTACATTGTCTATCTATATTACTATGGGTAGGTGCAAGTCTAAAGCTACTGCCAATCAGTTTGCCATGTTTGAATCTGAGTCTGCCATGTCCGATGATAAGCTCAACATCACCAAGATGGCCGAAGATGACCACCTCGACCCCTACGACAACCCACTCAATGTGCCTGGGTTCTTTGGCCCCCCCCAGGCTGACGTCTCATTGCCTGGCCCCACTCAACTGACAGCTGATGTTCCATCACCATTGGTTGCTCCTCCAGTGGCTGATGTATTGTCGCCACTCAAACCCTTCACAGCCGGTGGAACCACCTTCTACCCTGTTGATGCTCCCCCTGTCATGCCTGCATCAGTGACCTCCTCCAAGGGAAAGAAGAAGGAGCTCACCCTAAAGTGCACCCTCAACAACCTCATATCCTTCCTTAAGTGGTTGGATACCATCAAAGACCCCACCAATATTGTGGTTCAAGATGCGCAGTCCATGGTTACCTGTTTAGCCAAGGCCTCGCATGCCATAGCCAGTGAGCTAAAGATGAGCAGCATGCTAATCACCCCTAACTCTCTCAACGCCGCTGGCTGGGAGACATTTGGAGATTTTCTGGGGGACTTCGGTCATAGATTCTCGACTGAGGCCTCCCCTAAAGCGACGTGCGTCGTCCATGAGGCGACCCATGGATCCGCTGAGTCAGCGGGTCCACGTGACATCAACATGGGTTCCCCCAAGGTGCCCACTTTACCACCCCCAGATCGTTGGCCTGCCCTGGCCCATCCCTCCCTACTGCCCAAGCCAGCACCTGCAAAGGCCTGCGCTAGTGGCAAAGTGCCCATTCAAGTGCCCCCCGCTCCTAAGGTTAGGTCTGATGGCCAAGCCTGGCAAGCGCCCATCCCACCCTCAGTGGCTAAGAAGTCGTTCACTGAGGTCACCTGCACCCCAGCATCTGCGGCAGCACTTATCAAGCTTGCCCAGTCCCACCCCACCCTTGAGCCTGACTGCATTGCCATGATGCATCAGGCTGCCCTCACTGATGTGCCTTCTGCAAAGAAGCCCCACATGACCACATTGGGCCCCACCCAATACCAACTCTTCCTTGATTTCACTGGCAATGCTAGTGATATCACCTACCTCCACCATAAGGCCATACACCTTCTTAATGACTTCCTCACTCACATGAAGAGTTTGCTTCGCATTGAGAACATCACCTGAGCATACGACACCATCTCATTGTACACCAACACTGTCGCCACTGATGCAGATGCATTAGTGATCAAATCCTCCCTCTCTTCAGCCTTCACAGCCCTGTTTGAGCTGAAGACCAAATGTCCCAGGTCCAGGTCTTACCTTAAGATCCTGGATGTCCCTTACTTTTTTTTTTTTTTTAAATTAGTGGACCCTGAAGGGGTCCAAATTTATAATGCAGTGTGCAATAGCAGTCCATGCCCGACTATCTACTACAGGGAACTGATACCACTACTGACTATGCAAGAGTAAACAACCAGGAATATATAAAAGTCCTGTCCAAGACAATATGCGAAATGACAGCAGAAGAGGGCTAGGCATGTGACGAAATACAAAGAGATGCTGCACGTGCTGTCTGCGCCAACTCCAATCACTCCAGTGGTGGAGTTGCAGCTTAAATATGTCTGGTAAGAACAAAGCTATTGTTTCTGTTCATATCTATTCGCAAAATGTGGGATGTTCTTATGTCCTGGCTGACACTATTCTTGAGTCCAAGAAATTGGACTTTGACATCATTTTCCTACAAGAACCCCCTTGGAATCATATCCATAAAGCACCCTCTACGACTAACCCTGAAGGGGATGATGTCATAGGTGCTCCTATTCACCCTGAATGGCTGTGTATGGTTCAACCTACCAAGCCCAACGATCCCTACCCCCATACTTTGACTTAGGTTAACAGATGACTACTTCGCATGAGACCTATTCTTAGACAGGAATGGGTTAATCACTGCGATATCCAGGTCTTAGGACTATTCAACCAGGGTAATTATATTCATTTTTTAAACATATACTCTGACTCGTCATCTTCGGTGATAAACTTTCTTTCAACTAACTTCATTGACATTCCCAATATTGTGTATATGGGAGGCAACTTCAATTGTCATCCTCCAGAATGGGATCCCTCAGCTACCCATATCCCTCAATCCATGATAACTCTAACAGAGTTAGTGGATTGTTTCAATCTCACTAGGTTGATACCGACCGCATTTTCTCCTACCCATTTCTCTCCCATTGAAAGTCATGATAATTCGGTTATCGATCTCATTTTTTGTGTGAACAATTCCACTTCTCACGTCATTGATGCAAATTTGAGACTGCCTTTGGATCACACACCTTTGCTCATTGATCTCCTGATTCGCCTGGACTATATTAATTACAAAAAGCATGTATTGCCTAAAGACAGTGATGAAGAGGCTGCTTTCACTTCTCAGGTCTCAGAGCATCTAGCGGCCCTTGATTGCTCAGACATTCATTCCACCTCACGCTTGAACAATATTTCTGATTCATTGTCTCACATATTATCTGATTCATGGAATACGAACTCTAAAGTTGTATGGATTACTAACTGGTCAAAAGAATGGTGGACCCCCCACTGTTCTGAGACCTTACTCATTTACAGAAGAACAAAATATTGGAAAGACTGGTGAGCATTCAGAGTGGCTACTCGGGCTGCCAAATGCTCTTTCTTTGATGAATGCATTCATGAAATTGCATCAACCAACAAACAGCCCTGGGACCTCATGGAATGGGTCAAACAACGAAAACTCCCCACTATCGAGGGCATTTGATTTCAAGGATGACCTTGTAATGACCTACCAGACTTATGGAATGCGCTTCATTCATCATACAATTCCACTTCCAGAAGACTGGTAAGTCCAGAAAGTTTGAATGAAATGAATTCCCTCCCTCCCTGTTCTTGGATAAATTTCTCTGCCCTTGAACTCACTGAATCTCTCGCTTCCTGTACTAACTCCTCAGCACCCGGACCCAATCACGTCTCCTGGAAACATCTCAAATCCATTGTGGCCCACAACAAATGCCTCAAAAATGTTATACTCATTGCTAATGCATGTGTACATCTTTCTCATTGGCTGAGTCACTTCAAAGACTCAGTCTCTATCATCATTCCCAAGCCAAACAAACTGGCCTATGATACGCCTAAAGTGTTTTGTCCCATTGTCCTACTAAACACTTTAAGTAAACTTATTGAGAAGATGATTGCTCGTCGCATGCAATTTGAGGCAGTATCCTCAGGCACTCTTCACCCTAACCAGATGGGAGGAGTTATCCAACACTCTACTGAAGATGCAGGTGTCTTCCTTACTCATATTATTTGAGCTGGATGGGCCAAAGGTATGATCACTAGTGTCTGTGCCTTTGATATCGCCCAATTGTTCCCCTCCCTTAATCACAAAATTCTTACTAATATCCTACAACATCAGAGGTTTGCCCCAGAACTCATGAATTTCTTTTCTCATTACCTTATAGGTCGATCCACCCAATTTATGTGGAACACTTTCTTGTCTGATGCCCATGATGCAGATGTTGGCATAGGGCAAGGTTCAGCTCTATTACCCATATTGTCAGCACTCTACTTAGCGCCTCTTATGTTCATGTTTGACCAGCGTGCCCATTTACAATCCATTCCCTCCTCTCTCTTATCTTTTGTCAATGATGGGCTTTGTATATCCTAAGCAAAGAACTACACTGACACTATTTCTTCCCTTAAATCAGCATATTCCATTATTAATTCCATATGCACCGACCTCAGGCTAGTTGTTGAACACAATAAATCCGAGGTCTTCCACTTCTCTCAACATCACAATGACTCCAATCCCCCACTTGACCTTTCCAATGTTGGTGGCCCTCTCCTTCATCCTAAATGCTTTTGGCAGTACCTCAGCTTTTACTTTGACCGACGACTCTCATTCCAAGAGCACGTTCGATACTACTCTACCAAAGCATTATCTACAGTGAAAGCTATGGGTATGCTAGGTAACTCAACCCAAGGCCTCCTTCCCCTTCAAAAACATCTCTTATATAGATCATGCATTGTCCCTGTGGCAATGTATGGCTATTGACTCTGGTATTTTGAGGGTGCCCGCAATAAAGCACTTCTCAAGTCCTTATCTTCCATGCAAAGATGCGCGGCTCTATGGATCACTGGCACCTTCCACACCTCTCCTTCTGGTGGCATTGAAAGTATTGCTGGTCTCATTCCAATTCATCTCCATCTTCATAAATTAGCTATTCATTCATCATACTGAGTTTCTACTTTACCCTCTAATCATGCATTACATTCTCTTTTGTCAGACTGTTTCTATCTTGATTCCTCCCCTCATCCTCAATCTCAGCTAAAGTCAAAGGCCCCATTCTTGATGTAGATAGCTCTCTCTCTCATCTTTCTGATTCCTTTTCTCCTTTTGTCCCTGAATCCAAACCTGGGTCTCGTCTCATGGACATCTTTCCCGATTCTATTCATTTTCACCCTTGTAATCATTTGGACAAGCATGAAATGTATAAACATGTATTGTCTCTGAATTCTGTTTTCTCTTCCTCTTCTTCTGATCTTAATTGTATATCAGTTGTTACTGACACTTCTGTTCCCCTTGTAGGTTCCCTTCAGGCAGTTTTGGCAGCACACTTATATCGCAGCAGACATCAAGTGTCCCATGCAAAACAGGCTAGCAGCCAGGCATCCTCCACAGACGCTGAACTGTATTCCATCCACATTGGTATCGCCAAGGCCATCTCCCTCCAGTGTGATTGCATCATTCTCATCACCGACTGTCTCACAGCAGCCAAGCTGGCAGTTGATCCTTCTATCCACTCAAGCCAGTCACACTCTATCCAAGTCTGTCGACTTCTATCCAACTGGCT
Organism: Leucocoprinus leucothites; assembly: GCA_013368445.1. NCBI lineage: Eukaryota > Fungi > Basidiomycota > Agaricomycetes > Agaricales > Agaricaceae > Leucocoprinus > Leucocoprinus leucothites. The sequence continues at coordinate 109,720 of JAACJO010000038.1, forward strand.
TGTGGCCAAACCATCTTGCTCCATTGACTTCTGGGACGTCCCTTCCAAGTGGTGCTGGAAGCCCCATCTCAAAGTCCACAATGACATCACTACCACATGCATACATGCCTCTCCTCATACAGGTGCCACTCTTGACTTCTTGTGACACAAAGCCACCAATGACTGCCAGAAATCCTGGGAGTCCACATTCTGGAAGAAGAAGTACTGCGGCAATGGTTTCCTTCTCTCAAAAAAGAACTGCAAGTTCCTTATCCCTACTTATGTCAAAGGGGGCACCTGGATTCCCCTAGCCAATGAGTCCATGTCATTATGCACACACATGACTCGTGCTATTCTCAATCACGCTCCTATTGGAGCTTATCATGAGAGGTTCTTCCCCCTTGAGCCCAAATCCTGTCGCTATGGCCATCGCCTGGAAACACGACATCATATCCTGTGTTACTGTCCCCTTTATCCCATTCGCACTCAATGGGTACAATGCGCCTTCCCTCAGTACGAGTTCCTCATCAAGTTCTTGAAAAAGAACCCGGCTGCTTTTGCCTTCACCAATCATGACACACATCCACCACCGCCTCAAGTTCCTGTGCCCGCCAAACCAAATGAAGGTGAACTATATTCTTTCATTTCATCCCTTCTCTTTTCCTTTGAGTCCGATCTCTGTGTATGACACCTCGTTCAATAGTCTCTCTTGAGTCTCTTCTATTTTGCTGGACTAATCATGTATAGTCTTTGTCTTAAGCAGTCTTCGACCACTTCGTGTACCCCAGCTTGCTGTAGTGTACCCTCTGTTTGTAATATTTAGTTGAAAGTGGACTGCGATCGAGCACTGCTATATAAATTCATTGATTTAAAAAAATAAAAAATACAAAGAGATGAAACATAAACCAATATCACTGCATCTGGAATGGCAGGCCTTGAGGTTGGTAGGAGCCCATCCAGCAACTGGCGATGGATGGGGGATGATGCATTGGCACTAGGGAGCTCCCCCTAGACCCAGGGCTGACCAGCAGAACCAGAATGACTTTGCAGCCAATCCCGATCAAACTGGTGGTGCCAGAACGCGCACTTGTGGTCAATAGCAGCATGTTCTTTGCCACAATTGATGCACTTGATATGGGGACAGGGTTCCCCAGCAGGTGTGGGCTGGATGGGGGGGTTGGCCTTTGGCAATTCCTTACAGCAGGAGGAGGTAGTGCAGTGATTCTCGGACCAATATGGCCCACTGCATTGTGAGCACCTGAGCGCACAGTTGCGACAGGTGGTGGTAGTGTGGCCCCAATGCCAGCATCGTTGACACTGGGGGGTCCCGGGGTGAGCAGGCACAGCCTTGATCAAGGTCTGCATGCCATCGAAGTTGAGGTATTTGCTGACCAGGTGCTTAGCGTTAGCGCTGGACTGAGAATCCCAAAGGTCTACCCAAATGGTGGCAGTGTCGGCTTTGGTGGAGTTGCGCATGATGCACACGGAGGATATATTGGCAAATATCTCCTTGAAGGGAGACAAATGCATATGGTTGGAAACATGTTGTGGGGTGGTGCAGATGCCACTCGTGTAGTAAGGGACGTCCAGGATCTTAAGGTAAGACCTGGACCTGGGATGTTTGGTCTTCAGCTCAAACAGGGCTGTGAAGGCTGAAGAGAGGGAGGATTCAATCACTAATGCATCTGCATCAGTGGCGACGGTGTTGGTGTACAACGAGATGGTGTTGTACACTTGGGCAATGTTCTCGATGCGAAGCGAACTCTTCGCATGAGTGAGGGAGTCATTAAGAAGGTGTATGGCCTTATGGTGGAGGTAGGTGATATAACTAGCATTGCCAGTGAAATCAAGGAAGAGTTGGTGTCGGGTGGGGCCCAACATGGTCATGCAGGACTTCTCTGCAGAAGGTGCATCAGCAAGGGTGGCCTGATGCATCGCAGCAATGTGGTCAGGCTCAAGGGTGGGGTGGGACTGGGCAAGCTTGATAAGTGCTGCCGCAGACGCTGGAGTGCAGGCAACCTCAGCGAACGACTTCTTAGCCGCTGAGGGTGGGATGGGCACTTGCCGGGCTTGGCCATCAGACCTAACCTTAGGAGTGGGGGGCGCTTGAATGGGCACTTTACCACTAGCGCGGGCCTTTGCAGGTGCTAGCTTGGGCAGTAGGGAGGAATGGGCCAGGGCAGGCCAACGATCTGGGGGTGGTAAAGTGGGCACCTTGGGGGAACCCATGTTGATGTCACATGGACCCACTGACTCAGTGGATCCATGGGTCACCTTGTGGACAATGCATGTTGCTTTAGGGGAGGCCTCGGTTGAGAATCTATGACTGAAGCCCCCCAGAAAATCTCCAAATGTCTCCTAGCCAGTGGCGTTGAGAGAGTTAGAGGTGATCAGCATACTGCTCATCTTCAGCTTACTGGCTATAGTGTGTGAGGCCTTGGCTAAACAGGTAACCATGGACTGCGCATCTTGAACCACAATATCAGTGGGGTCTTTGATGGTATCCAACCACTTAAGGAAGGATATGAGGTTGTTGAGGGCATACTTTGGGGTGAGCTCCTTCTTCTTTCCCTTGGAGGAGGTCACTGATGTGGGCACGACAGGGGGAGCATTGACAGGGTAGAAGGTGGTTCCACTGGCTACATGTCAGATGTGCTCTGTGTTAGATATGCTCTGGACAGTCTACAAGTATTTGTGATTGATTTGTTGATGTGTGAACTTAGAGTTGATGCAGAGCTTGCTTAGTCAGTTGTAGATCACCTGACTGGATGTTCAACTCTCCTGTTGATGCTTTCTTGACTCTCAGTCATTTACAGTTGTCCACAGGTGAGTACAAGTCTCTATCTTGTTAATAAAGTCATTTACAGTTGTCCACAGATTCCTGTGTGAGTTGTGAGCTCCCTGGGTGATTTCTCTGGTTTCTAGGACCTCCTACATGTCCCCTGTGCGTCACCTTCTAACACTACAAAGGGTTTGAGTGGTGACAAAATGTCAGCCACTGGGGGAGCAACTGACAGTGACAGAATGCCAGCAGTCAGTTGGGAGGGGCCAGGTGATGAAACATCAACCTGGGGGGAGCCGAAGAACCCTCGCACATTGAGAGAGTTGTCATAGGGGTCGAGGTGGTCGTCTTTGGCCATCTCAGCAATGTTGAGCTTGTTGTCAGAGATGGCAGACTCGGATTCGAATGTGGCAAACTGGTTTGCAGTAGCTTTAGACTTGTGCTTACCCATAGTAACATAGATAGATGATGTAAGAATGCCTCAGAACAAACACCAACTTTCAATGGTGGTGGTAAGAGGACAAGGAAGGGATGTGGACGTCCCTTACTACACAAGTGGCATCTGTACCACACCGCAACATGTTTCCGACTGTATGCATTTGTCTCCCTTCAAGGAGATATTTACCGACATATCCTCCATGCACATCATGCGCAACTCTGCCAAAGCCGACACCACCACCATTTGGGTTGACCTTTGGGATTCTCAGTCTGGCGCTAACACTCAGTGTCTGGTCAGTAAATACCCCAACTTCGACAGCATGCAGACCATGATCAATGCTGCACACACTCACTCCAGGACCCCCCAGTGTCAACGATGCTGGCATTGGGGCCACACTACCACCACCTGTCACAACCGTGTGCTCAGGTGCTCACAATGTGGTGGGCCACATTGGTCTGAGAATCACTGCACCTCCTCCTGCTGTAAGGGATCAGATGGGCTCCTACCAACCTCAAGACCTGCCATTCCAGATGCAGTGATATCAGTTTATGTTTCATCTCTTTGTATTTCGTCACATGCCTAGCCCCCCTTCTGCTGTTGTTTCACGTATTGTCTTGGACAGGACTTTTATATATTTCTGGTTGTTTACTCTTGTGTAGTCGGTAGCGGTATCAGTTCCCTGTAGTAGATAGTCAGGCACGGACTGCTATCGCGCACCGCATTATAAATTTGGACCCCTTTGGGGTCCACTGATTTTTTTTAAAAAAAAAAAAAAAAAAAAAAAAAAAAGAGGCAATGCATCAGTCTGCCCATCGTCACCTCTCTGCTCTGGAAAGGGCTCCACACATTCTTCCCCCTACTTGCAGATCTGACACTGTCACCTGCTTCTTCAAGGTCTGGGATTCCAAAGCTGGGTCCCAGGCCAAGAGCCTCATTGGTAAGGCTCTCTATATTGGCCAGCATCCTTGTCATATCCACAAGGCACAGGCCTGCCCAGGTGTCCCTGTCTGCCAGCATTGCTGGCAATGCAGCCACGAGACCCCTCTGTGCAAACAGATGAACCCCAAGTGCCCTCAGTGTTTTTTTTTCTCTTTTTAAAAAAATCAATGAATTTATATAGTAGTGCTCAATCACAGTCCACTTTGCAACTAAATATTACAAACAGATGGTACACTACGGCAAGCTGGGGTACACTAAGCGGTCGAAGACCACTTGAGACAAAGACTATATACAATTAGTCCAGTGAAATAGAGAAGACTCGAGAGAGACTATAGAGCAAGGTGTTATACACAGAGATTGGACTCAAAGGAGAATAGGAAAGATGAGATGAAAAAGTATAGTTCACCTTCATTGGGTTTGGTGGGCACAGGAGCTTGAGGTGGTAGTGGACGCGTGTCATGATTGGTGAAGGCAAAGGCGGCCAGGTTCTTTTTCAAGAACTTGATGAGGAACTCATATTGAGGGAATGCACATTGCACCCACTGAGTGCGGATGGGGTAGAGGGGCAATAGCACAGAATGTGATATCGTGTTTCCAGGTGATGGCCACAACGACAGGATTTGGGCTCGAGGGGGAAGAACCTCTCACAATAAGCTCCAATTGGAGCATGGTTGAGGACAGCTCAAGTCATGCATGCACATAATGTTGGTGACTCATTAGCTAAGGGAAGCCAAGTGCTCCCTTTGATGTAAGTGGGGATGAGGAACTTGCAATTCTCTTTGGAGAGAAGGAAACCATTGCCGTGGTACTTCTTCTTCCAGAATGTGGACTCCCAGGATTTCTGGCAGTCGTTGGTAGCTTTGCATCACAAGAAGTCAAGGGTGGTGCCCATAAGGGAAGGGGCATGGATGCGTGTGGTAATGACATCATTGTGGACTTTAAGATGGGGCTTCCAATGCCACTTGGATGGAATGTCCCAGAAGTCAATGGAACGAGATGGTTTGGCAGCTAGCCAGTCAGATAGGAGTTGACAAACTTGGATAGAATGTGACTGGCTCGAGTGGATGGAGGGATTGACTGCCAGCTTGGCTGCTGGGAGACAGTCGGTGATGAGAATAATGTGATTGCACTGGGGGGAGATGGCCTTTGCGATACCAATATGGATGGAATAGAGTTCAGCGTCTGTGGAAGATGCCCGGCTGCTAGCCTGTTTTGCATGGGACACTTGTTGTCCACCACGATATAAATGTGCTACTGAAACTGCCTGAAGGGAACCTACAAGGGGAATGGAAGCATCAGTAACAACTGATATACAATTATGATCAGAAGAGGAAGAAGAGAAAACAGAGTCGAGAGACAATACATGTTTATACATCTTGTGTTTGTCCAAGCAATTACAAGGATGAAAATGAATAGAATCAGGAAAGATATCCATGAGATGAGACCCAGGTTTGGATTCAGGAGTGAAGGGAGAAAAGGAATCAGAAAGATGAGAGAGAGACCTATCTACATCAAGAATAGGGCCTTTGACTTTGGCTCTTTTGGCCAGAGTGAGAAGGCAAAGAGATTGGGGATGAGGGGATGAATCAAAAGAAAAACAGTCTGACAAAAGAGAACGTAGTGTATGGTTAGAGGGTAAAGTAGAAACTCGGTACGATGAACAAATAGCTAGTTTATGGAGATGGAGGTGAATTGGGATAAGACCAGCGATGCTTTCAACACCACCAGAAGGAGAGGTGTGGAAGGCACCGGTAATCCATAGAGCCGCATGCCTTTGCATGGAGGATAAGGACTTGAGGAGTGCTTTGTTGTGAGCACCCTCATAATACCAGAGGTGATAGCCATATGTTGCCACAGGGATGATGCATGATCTATATAGGAGTCGTTTTTGAAGGGGGAGAAGACCTCAGGTTGAATTACCTAGCATACCCATAGCTTTTACTGTGGATAATGCTTTGGTAGAGTAGTATCAGACATGCTCTTGAAACGAGAGTCATCGGTTGAAATAAAAACCCAGGTACTGCCAAAAGCATTTTGGATGAAGGAGAGGGCCACCAATGTTGGAAAGGTCAAGAGGGGGATTTGAGTCATTGTGACATTGAGAGAAATGGAAGACCTCGGATTTATCATGTTCAATGACTAACCCAAGGTCAGTGCATATGGAGTTAATGATGGAATATGCTGATTTAAGGGAAGAAATAGTGTCAGTGTAATTCTTCACTTGAGATATACAAAGCCCATCATCGACAAAGGATAATAGAGAGGAAGGAATGGATTGTAGCTGGGCACATTGGTCAAACATGAACATGAGGGGTGCTAAGTAAAGCACTGACAATATGGGTGATAAAGCGGAGCCTTGCCCTACACCAACATCCGCATCATGGGCATCAGACAAGAAAGTGTTCCACAAAAATTTGGTGGATCAACCTATAAGGTAGTGAGAAAAGAAATTTACAAGTTCTGGAGTGAACCCCTGATGTCGTAAGATGTTAGTGAGAATATTGTGGTTAAGGGAGGGGAAAAATTGGGTGATATTGAAGGCACAGACACTGGTGATCATACCTTTGGCCCATCCGGCCTGAATAATATGAGTAAGGAAGACACCTGCATCCTCAGTAGAACATTGGATAACTCCTCCCATCTGGTTAGGGTGAAGAGCACCTGAGGATACTGCCTCAAATTGCATACAATGAGCAATCATCTTCTCGATAAGTTTACCTAAAGTGTTTAGTAGGACAATGGGACGAAATTCTTTAGAAGTGTCATAGGCTGGTTTGTTTGGCTTGGGGATAATGATAGAGACCGAGTCTTTGAAGTGACTCAGCCAATGAGAAAGATGTACACACACATTAGCAACGAGTATAATGTTTTTGAGGCATTTGTCATGGGCGACAATGGATTTAAGATGTTTCCAGGAGATGTGATCAGGTCCAGGTGCTGAGGAGTTAGTACAAGAAGTGAGAGATTCAGTGAGTTCAAGGGCGGAGAAGTTTGCCCAGGAGTGGGGAGGGAGGGATTTCATAAATGCATTCATCAAAGAAAGAGCGTTTGGTGGCTCAAGTAGCTGCTCTGAATGCTCACCAGTCTTTCTGATCTTTTGTTCTTCTGTAAATGAGTAAGGTCTCAGAACAGTGGGGGGTCCTGTTAAGCGCACAAACGCTACGGATGGGGAGCCGACGTCTAGGACAGGATGGACAGAGGTGGGACAGAGGTAAGGCAGAAACCGATCGTCGGACGTGGAAGCGGGTCGTGGCCTCAACTTATGTGTTGTGCCAACTACTGACGCTTGACCCGGATTTCAGACAAGATAAGAGAGCAGAGGATGAACAGAGAGCAGAGGAAAGTAGCGTATCACTAAGTTGATTATCAGACTGAGGAACCCAAGTACAAAGTCGTGCTACTTATATACGATGCGGAATATAGGATCGGATAAGGAAAACAAACAAAGTAATAAATGGAGAAATAATCAAAGTGGAGTCCGCAAATTTTACAAGGCTAGAAGATATAAAATTTACTATTAAACGGTTGTCAGAAAATTTCGACAAGGCGGTATGAATTAATAACATGGAAGATGTCAGAATAAGTCCGAAGGCGAAAGACCGATAAAAACCGAAGTAACCGATATGTGAAAGCGGCTAGGAGTTCATGAAAATAATACCAAGTTCAAACCGTCAGCCGTTCTTGAGGCCCGGCTCATGACAGGTCCACCATTCTTTTGACTGGTTAGTAATCCATACAACTTTAGAGTTCATATTCCATGAATCAGATAATATGCAAGACAAAGAATCAGAAATATTGTCTAAGCATGATGTGGAATGAATGTTCAAACAATCAAGGGCTGCTAGATGCTCTGAGACCTGAGAAATAAAAGTGGTCTCTTCATCACTATCTTTTGGCAATACGCGCTTTTTATAGTTAATATAATCTGGGTGAATCAGGAGGTCAATGAGCAAAGGTGTGTGGTCCAAAGGCAGTCTCAAATTTACATCAATGACATGAGGAGTAGAATTGTTAGCACAAAATATGAGGTTGATAACTGAATTGTCATGATTTTCAATGGGAGAAAAATGAGTTGGAGAGAACGTGGTCAGTATTGACCTAGTGAGGTTGAAACAATCCACTAACTCCATTAGAGTTATCGCGGAATGAGGGATGTGAGTAGCTGAAGGATCCCATTCAGGAGAGCGACAGTTGAAGTTGCCACCCATATACACAATATTAGGAATGTTGATGAAATTTGATGAAAGAAAGTTGATTGCTGAGGATGATGAATCAGAGTATACATTAAGAAAGTGAATATAGTTACCCTGGTTAAACAATCCTAAGGCTTGGATATTACAGTGATTAACCCACTCCTGTCGAAGGATAGGTCTCATATGAAGAAGACATCTGAGAACATAAGTCAAAGTGCGTGGATGGGGATCATTGGGCTTGGTAGGGCAAACCATATACAGCCACTCGGGGTGGATAGGGGCTCCTATGACATCATCTCCTTCAGGGTTAGTCATGGAGGGTGCTTTGTGGATGTGATTCCACAGGGGTTCCTGTAGAAAAATAATATCGAAGTCCAGTTTCTTGGACTCAAGAATGGTGTCAACCAGGACATAAGAACGCCCCATGTTTTGCGAATAGATATGGACAGATGAAATAATATTGTTCTTACCAGGCATATTTAAATTCCAACTCTGCCACCAGAGCAATTGGAATTGGTGCAGACAGCACATGCAGTATGTGACTCGGTGGCTTTGTTAGAATGCCAGGTTTGGTTGAACATGTTTCTCCAAAATGGACATCTGGTGTCATTGGCATGGTGATTGCCTTTACAGTTAAGGCATTTGAAGTTCTTGAGATGAGGACATGGGATGCCATCAGGAGTGGCATCATGAGGAGGATTTGATTTGGGATTGGCCTTGCAGCACCAGGCCATGGAACAATGATTCTCCACGTGATGAGGACCACCACAAATTTGACAGCGAGCTCCCAGAGCATGTCATGACACACATGAGTGGGGTGGCCCCACCACCAGCAGTTTCTGTAATGTGCAATACCAGGGTGCATACTGGTAGCTCTAATAGTGCTAACATGAGGGCCAAAATTTATAGTATGGTTAACCAATGTCTTGGCTTTAGTACTGTTTTGTGAATCCCAGATGTCAAACCATATGACAGTGGTGTCCGACTTAGGGGAGGCCTTCATGACACAAGGTCGGGCGGCGAGGATGACATTTTTGAAAAGGGGTGATTGGCTGAGGGCCTGCTCAATGAAAGCGGGGGAGAGAGGGTTAGAGGAGTTGGCTACCCAATAAGGGACGCTGACAATTTTTAGAAATGATTTAGATTGTGGGAGACAGGGCTCAACAGGAATAGTGTCTCCGAGTTGCCAGGCTTTCTTTAACCAGGATTTGATGGTATCGAGATCAGAAGTAGAGGTGACACCTGAGGTGGTAATGGATATGCTATTGTATGATTTACGTACAGATTCAACGCGAAGTTTGGATTGGGTGGCGATGAGACCGTGGTTACAGAATTCAGTTGCTTTGTTAAAATCTTTGATACAGTCAGCAATAATGTTTCCCTCGAAGGGGATGAGGACTTGACAATGAGTTGGACTGTGTGGCGTCATTTTTGGTGTAGCGCATTGAGCGCTAGAGGTTGCATGTTCAGGTGCCTTAGACTGGGCGTTACCAAAGCCTGCCTTGTACATGGCGAGGACTTTGTCATAAGAGAGTTTGGGGAAGGCAAGTATCATTTCCCGCATCTTAACCCCATTGATAGAAGGAGAGGATGAAGAGGAAGTTGAAGGCTGGACACCCCATTGGGCGGCATCAGCAAATGACACATTCTTCTTGTTGAAGTGTTCCGTAAGGGGTTTGGTGGATGCCTTACGGTCAGGAGGGGGAATAGGAGGCAGCATATCAGAAGCACCCTTAGAGTTGGGTTTAGATGGCTGAGCTTGGCCATCAAGAGAAGGGCACCCGATTGAGCACTCAAGATTTCCATTCCTGTTCCTTAGAGTCACATGATAGGAATGTGGAGGGGGGGCCCATGATACGTGGATTTTTATTTATTTAAAAAAAATCAATGATTTATTACACGGTGCCCAGTTGCAGTCTGCGCTTGCCAACATAATACAGGGCCTAAGTACTGCTACCTAAACCAAATACTACAAAGACGAGAATAGATAAAGTCCTGTCTGAATATAGTACACTACTTGATGGCAAAGAGACGTGGCATAGTAACAAAGAGATGAAACTAAAGTCCAACTTACAGACCTCTAACAGTAAGCTTACATGGGCGTGTAGCCCTAGTGACATACCAACGGGGTTGGAAGATGTGTTGAAGCAGGTACATGACCTACTACTGGGGCCTCCTATTGTCCTCCTTGTGATGGCTAAGCCAATCATGGTCGAACCAGTGGCACCAGAACAGGCACTTTTGATCATCAGCTGCATGGTCGCCCTTGCAATTGATATATGAGATATGGGGACAGGGCTCCCCAGCAGATGTGGGCAGGATAGGGGGGTTTGCCTTTGGACTCCCCTTACAGCATGACAATGTGGAGTGATGGTTCTCACTACAGTAAGGACCACTACACTGGGAACACCTGAGTGCACAGTTGTGGCAGGTGGGAGTAGAGTGACCAAAGTGCCAGCAGTGCTGGCACTGAGGGACACTGGGGTGGGCATGGGTGGGCTTGATGACAGCCTGCATACTGTTGAAGTCAAGGTACTTGTTGAGGAGCTTCTTGGTACCAGCTCCTGACTGAGAGTCCCATAGGTTGAACCAAATGGTTGCAGTGTTGGCCTTGGGGGAGTTATGTATAATGTGCATGGATGAAACGTTGGCGAAAGTGTTCTTGAATGGAGACAGTTGCATGCAATCAGTGATCTGAACTGGCGTAATACAGACACCATTCATGTGGAAGGGGACATCAAGGATCTTAAGATAAGACCTTGACCTGGGGCAGCATGTCTTCAGCTCGAACAGGGCAGTGAAGACAGAGGGGATAGCAGACTTGATGACAGTGATGTCGGAGTCTGAGGGTATGGCGGAGGTATACAGCACAATAGTGCTGTATGCCTTGGTGATATTCTCAACATACAAGGAAGACTTTGCATGCAAGAGGGCATCATTGAGAAGGTGCATAGCCTTGTGGTGGAGATAGGTGATCTCACTGGCATCCCCAGTGAAATCAAGGAACAGTTGGCGGCAGGTGGGCCCAGCGGTGGTCATGCACGGGGCTTCTAATGAAAGAAGAGAAGCATACAGCTTCCTTAATGCTAATTAAACTATATAAGACACAATTTGTCAAAGAAGCTTTAGAAGTTCTTCTAAAGAAGTTCTTCTTTGATCATCTGATTGATCACAAGGTAAGTCTAAATATAGCACAGCTATATTTAACAATCACATGTCATCAAAATATAAACAAACTAAACAAGTCATCACAAGTTATAACAAGACAAAAGTAAATGAGTCAAAACAAACTAGAAAATACAAGAACAAATAAGATGAAAACATAATTGCGATATTACTTAAGTAAAGCTAATATTGACTTTGTATTGTAGATAGAAGAAATACTAGATATAATCAATATACATAACATACAGCATATCATCCACAGACAGATGGTACTACTGAAAGGTACAACCAAGAAATCGAATTTTACTTAGCAGTTTACACATCACAAAATCTGACCATATGGAAACGAGCACTTCCCATGATTGAATTCATACACAATATGGAACTCCATTCTAGAAGAAAATACTCACCATACGAATTAATACTAGGATATAACCCACAAGTGTTCATCTCAGATAAAGAGACAGACACACCTTCTATCAATGAGAAGTCCTTATTCTTAGAACAAGTTTGAGAAGCAGCCCTAGAGGCACCTGAATGAACATGTCTCATGATGGCTCAACAAAAGAACCAACCATGGACACCATTTAAAGTAGGAGACCGAGTTTGGTTAGATCCAAAATCTCCTCTTGCCCTATGCTTCTAAGAAGCTCAACCAAAGAAAAGAAGGACCATTTACTATTATTAGAAAGACCTCTCCAGTCAATTACAAACTCAAACTACCACCAAAGTGGAAAATTCACAACAAGTTCCATACTTCACTTCTCATGCCAGTAACTGAGAATGACATTTATGGGAAACACAACCCTAAACCACCACCTGTTCTTATCTCAGGAGAAGAACCATACAAAGTCAAAGCAGTCCTAAATCATAGAACTCGCAGACTACGCTCAGGAACAAAAATAGAATACCTAATTCGATGGAAAGGATACGGGCCTACCAAAGACTCATGGGAACCAGAGAAAAATCTTGAAAATTCAAAAGAAATAATTCAAGAGTATAAAACCCAACACAATCTCTCCTAACATTCCCCAGCTTCAATGACTACTCCAGAAGTCAGTGAACAACCAGCAGTACCAGTCTTTAGAACTATTTATTTGCAAATCACCCTCACCTCTTACCCCTCCTACTACACCAACCAACACCATCAACAATGTGAACAAGGTTGAAGAAAGTCCTGGTCTTGCCACATTGCAAGAACAAGGCACCACTTCCCCTGCTGGAGATAGTGCAGGCAGAGACACTAGCAGTGAAAACTCTTCACCCTATAAAGAGAATGCCACCCTACAATGCACATTTCTTCAAGAACAGACAGCCATTGACTTTCTGTCTGCCTACAGCAGCAATCCTAGACTCACTTCATATGTCTACAACATCAGGAATTGCCTTGATGCTCTCGCTTCTGCAAGAAGTGAATACAAGCATCTCCAGGAAGAAATGGACTTCCATCTTAGTAACCTGGCATGCCATATCCCTTGGGGTCCCTATACTCAGAACATTATCCGATGTATCAAATGCACCAACCCAGATGGAGATTACTTCACTACACTCAAGCGTCAACAAGCTCCAGAGTGACGTGCACAGGATTCTGAGCATACCCCAGCTGATGACAAAGGAAAAACTTCCACACCTAGTGTCAAACCTCAGCAATGTCATGATGTGGCTGCATACAATGCCATATTACTGTGTACACCCCCTTCAATGCCTACTAACAAGCCTCCTTGAAATACCAATCGAGACACAACTTGGCCTGGACATACTAGTCAAACCTACAACACATGTCACAGAATGGGTCATATCAAGACGCTTTGCCTGGGATATCATTGTACCTGGTGCAATACTTTTGCCCCCAGCCATTTCACCAAGTATTGTTCCCAAAATCCTTATAAAGGAATTGCTCAATGGGATCTACCCCCAGTCACCCTGGCAGCACTTTCCATTACCAAGGGAGTCAATACTGCCAAGGCTCTTGTGTTGAAGGGACTCAATGCTGGGTGAACACAGTGGTATTGGAGGGCAAACGAGCAGGGTACAGAAATGTAGACTACAGGTATATATATATAAAACCATAGTAACAATAATATATGAAATTTAAACTCAGAATAATTCATGAGGATAATCCTCAGATTGCTATTCTAACATCTTGCTCTGCAGTCCATCTCTGAGTCTGCCAGAGTACAGCCCTGCCAGTCCAGTGTACCAACCAGCAATCATGGTGCCCCCATCACCAATGTTGACAGACTTCAATCTGAATGACATAATCCAATATCCACAGCTGTTAACACCACCACTCTCGGCCCCACCTACAACCCTCCTTTTACACCACAATGAGGCTGTAAACCCACACCATGAGGAAGACAGTATGGTTGTCTCCAGACCTCAGTCCATTCCTCCCATCTAAACCATTGAGGATGCAGTCCGAATGGATGCCCCAATCATGGTCAAACTTCTCACATCTATGAAGGAGACCACCCCCTTACACCCCCATATGAAGATGGCAATTACAAATCTCATTACAATGATGAAGCCAACTTCAACATAGATGGTGAAGGTAATTTACCTTAGTGACTTAGATAGTTACTAAGATGTGGATATCTTAGCTAGGGAAGGGATAATGTTATGTATATTGATTATATCTAGCATTTGTTTCCTATACAATACAAAGTCAATATTAGCTTTACTTAAGTAATATTGCAATTATGTTTTCATTTTATTTGTTCTTGTATTCTTCTATTTTACTTTGTCTCATTATAACTTGTTATAACTTGTTTGGTTTTGTTTATGTTTTGATGACATGTGATTGTTAAATATAGCTGTTCTATATTTGGACTATCTTGTGATTTAGTCAGATAATCAAAGAAGAACTTTTTTAGAAGAACTTCTAAAGCTTCTTTGACAGATCACATCTTATATAGTTTAATTAGCATTAAGGAAGCTGTACACTTCTCTTCTTTCATTAGAAGCCCTTAGCCCTAGTTAATAATAGATACAGACTTGTATTGTATATAAGTCATCAACATCTACCAAGGAGAAACATTGTTTCTTCTTGGTTAGGTGGAGACTCAATACAAGCCTTTATCTATACAAAGTTGGATTGAACTTAAGCTCTAAGATCTCAATTACTAAAGTCTTTACTCTTATAATCACCATATTATAACTCTGACTTTGTAAATGACTTTGTCACTTACTGAGAAGGAGTCTCCTTTGATAAGATCAAGTTGATACTTATTGTGCCAGCTTAGGACCAGGCCAGTGTCACTATAACACAAGGTGCCTCATGAACAGATGCATGATTTGATCATTGAGACACATGTGACTTGGATGGTCATGACTGAGTTGGTGGCAGAGGTGCGTGAGTTGTGGGCTGAGCTTGGTGGTTAGCAGGAGTGGGTGATGAGATTGATGCAAAGGGGGAATGAGCAGCAGCATGAGTTGGTGGAGGAATTCAAGGCATTTTTCAAACGCTGTATGTGGCAAGGTTTGTTGATGAGCGACAATGTGTATGAGAAGGCTAAGGAGCAGGAGGAGGAGGAGTGGAAGAAGAAGGCAGCTATGGTGGCAACATTGGGTGGGGAATTGTCAGAAGCCACGGCATCAGGATTGGGTCTTTCCAAGGGAGCTGAGGGAGATGAGGAAGGTGATGGAGAAGAGGAGGATGATGGGGAGGGTGCAGGTGAGAGTGGGAAAGAGTGATTAGCCATTTCATCGTTCCAGGTCATCTTCTTGGACTTTGTGTATTTCAGCATATTTTTGGACTTGTGCTTTGTTGATAGCTATTAATGATGATGCCCATTCCCACGCCTTGCAGTTGAGAGTGACCCTAAGATGGAAATTGGGTAAGAGAGTAAAAAGTGAGAGTTTATAAGTCCAAGCAGCCGAACAGGATATACAGGATGACTATGAGTCAAAATGAGAAGATGAGTAGAAAAAGAATGTGGAAATAAAGAAGTGTTTGACAAAAGATGATTAGTCCAGTCAGAAGAGAGGGAAAGAATAACGACAGCCAATGGTATATCTAGGATAAAGGAAGTGGACTAGGCTTGTGAGGATAAGTGGCATGGAAATCAGCTATGAGTTCAGCCGCATGCATGAGCTTGGTTGTGGGTAGCCAAGAAGACTCTTCTTCAGTGTCTTTGTAGCCTGACCAAAAGACCTTGTACAGGAGTTTACAAGCACAATGGTGATCGATTTTAGAGTTGATGATGTGGTCAATTTTGTATTCTGGTTCACCGTTGATGACAACAGGTGTGGGAGCCAGTTCTGTATGATCAGAAAAGGTGTTAGGTGTAGACAGTTTGAGCATGGACACATGGAAGACTGGGTGAACAGCACACATGGAATCAGGAAGGTGAAGGGTGAATGAGTGAGAACCAGGCTGAGCAATGATTTTGTATAGACCGAGGTAATGTTCAGAAAGCTTCTTGGAGGGGCAAGTGGTGTGGAAGAACTGAGCTTTCATGAAGACTTTCTAGCTGATCTGGAAGTTGGGAGCTGGTAACTGTTTTGCATCTGCAGATTGTTGATACCATTTCTGTGCCTTGGATATTTCAGCTTTGAGTGTGGTGTGTAGGTCATCGAGATTGACTGTGAAGTCATGGGCATGAGCTGGCACAATATTGCACTCCAGATAGACTGTGAGGTTGGGGTGGTAACCCTTGTTGGTGAAGAAGGGGGAGATTCTGGTGGTAGCACTGGGGGTGTTATTGTAGGCAAATTCTGCAAGTGGGAGGAGGTCAAACCAGTTATCTTGCTGGTAATTGCAGTAAACACAAAGATATTGCTCCAAAGTCTGGTTGGTATGTTCCATCTGTCTGTTGCCTTCAGGGTGATAACCTGAAGTGAAATGTAGGTGCATGTCCAGAACCTTGCCAAGGGATCAGAAGAAGTGAGATACAAACTCTGAACTGCAATTGGATGTGACGTGAGAGGGAACACCATGCTTGGAGAATACATGAATGACGAAGAGCTGAGCCAGTTCTGTGGCAGTAATGGTGTCGTGGGTTGGAATGAAGATAGCCTGTTTGGAGAGTCGGTCGACAACTACAAGGATAGAGTTGAAACCAGAAGAGGTCAGGAGTTTTTCAATGAGGTCCATAGAGATCGAGTTCCAAGGTCGTTCAGGAATAGGAAGTTGCTTGAGATTTCCATAGGGCTTATGATGCTGAGATTTGGATTGCATACAAATGACACATGATTTACAGAAATCCTTGACCTCGGATCAGATATTTGGCCAAGTGTACTTGTGTCAGATGAGCTCCAGAGTCTTGTTCTGTCTGAAATGGCCAGAGAGGATGTGATTGTGTTTATACTGAAGGACTTGGAGTCAAAGATTGTTGACATCGGGTACATATATTCTGCCATCAAGCCTTAGGAGGCCAGTGGAGTCAACCGACCAGTGACCTTTGGGTGAGGAAATGTGGGTGGATGTGATCAGATCTTGAGGAAGTGAGGTGAGGATGTCAGAGTGGGGGTTTTCAAGATCTAATATGGTGGCTGCATGAAGGGAAGGAGTGGAAAAATATGTAGCTTGAACGGAAGCTGAGAGTTGTTCATGTGTGAAGACAGGTCAGAAATTGTGTGGATTGACTGAAGCATAGCCATTATTCCCCCCTTTAGGGTCAACATCCCATTGTCTAGTAAGAGTGTCAGGTTTGGTTCTGAGTCAGCCGGGTTAAAAACAGATAATGAGGTTGAACTGGGAGAGGAACTCGGACCAGCAAGCCTGTCGACAGGTGAGGATCTTGGTGGCACAGAAGTATTCAAGATTTTTGTGATCAGTAACCATGTCAATAGGAGGAGAGGCCCCTTCGAAGTAATGCTGCCAGATGCAGAAAGCCTCAAAGATAGCTATGAGTTCCTTGTCATGAGTATTATAGTTGGACTCGGCCATGTTGAAGGTGTGGGAATGGAAGGCAATAGGATGAACTTCATTGTCATCCATCATGATGGACAGGATGGTGGCTAGGGCATAATCAGAGGTATTGGTCTCAATGATGATCTGAGAGTTGGGGATCCAATGAGTAAGGATAGGGGCTATGGTGAATGCTTCCTTGAGAGAGTCAAAGGCTTCTCAACATTTGTCTTCAAAGTTCCACTTAGCCGATTTGTGGGTAAGGCACATAAGCAGCACAACAATGTCGGAATAGTTGTAGATGAAGCATCAATAGAAGTTTGCGAAACCTAGGAAGAACTGTATGTCCTTGACCTTCTTAGGTTCAGGCCACTCTTGGATAACCTTGATTTTGTCTTCTGACATTTTGAGACCAGCTGGGGAGAGGATGTATCTGAGGTACTTGACAGAGTCAGAATGGAATTCACACTTATCTGCTTTAGCATATAGGCCATGCTTGCAGAGCTGCTTCAGGACATCTCGAACATGTTTCTTATGTGTGTCAAGATTGTCAGAGTAGATAAGGATATCGTCAAGATAGACCGTCACACAGACATCAAGGAGATCAGAGAAGATGTCATTCATAAACCACTGGAAGGCTGTGGGTGCATTGGTAAGACTGAACAGCATGACAAGCCACTTGAAGGAGCTGTAGCAGGTCCTGAAGGCTGTCTTCCATTCATCACCTTCAGCGATGCAGATGAGATGATAGGCATGGCAGAGGTCAATCTTGCTGTAAATGCGGGCTTTGCAGGGAGAGTCAAGAAGGTTGGAAATGAGCGGAAGTGGATAATGATCCTTTTTGGTAAGCTGATTGAGCCCATGGAAGTTGACACAAAGTTGAAGTGAACTGTCTTTCTTCTGAACAAAGAGAACAGGTGCGCTGTGAGGTGAAGAAGTGGGATGGATAAATCCAATGTTGATGTGCTCGTCAATGAACTCACAGAGGGCCTCAAGCTCGGATGGAGAAAGGGAGTAGATGGTGCCAATGGGAGGTTGAGCACCTTCTTCAAGGTTGATCTTGAGGTCATAGGGGCAATGTGGGGTGAGAGTATCAGCATGAGCCTTGCTGAACATGTCAGCAAATTTGTGATATTCACTGGGCACATTAGAAAGGTCTGCTGACTCATCAGAGACATGAGCTGAGCCAGCAGAAGCAGATGTCAAGTTCAAATTGAGATGGAAGTTTACTGAGCCAGGAAGACATGAAGTGTGAATAAAAGCAGGAGCATTGATGAGCGAAATGTGAGGATGTGCAGGAGCAGAATCAGAAGTGGATGAAGGGGTCCCAGATGGTGATAAATCCAGAGGAAGGGTGTCAGCCATCGGACAGGGATTGGGTGATGATGTAGAAACTGCCATAGAAGCAGATGCGATGTGAACAGAAGGGGCAGGAGTATCTGGCAAATGTGATCAGAATGTAATACTGCTCGAAGCCCAGTCAATCAACAGATTGTAGCAGGTGAGCCAGTTGTGTCCAAGAACCACAGAGCAGGAAGAATCGAGCCGGGTACATACAAGTCAAGGGTTATAGATTCACCACTAGGAAAAGTAACAGGCAAGTTCACTAACTCAGTAATATAACTATTCAATGATCCATCAAATAGGCAAAGCTTGATTGGAGGGGTAGGAGAGGTCAGAAGGGAATGAGTGTGGGTGAATTCAGAATCAACAAAAGAATGCATAGAGCTGGAGTCAATGAGAGCACTGAAGGGGAGCTGTTGGATGTTATTAGATGAGCAAATTAAAGAAGAAGAAAGTGAAACAGAAAGGGAATTGGGATCAGAAAGAGCAGATGCATTGAGGCAGAGGAGACTCTCTGGTGCACAGATGAGCTCAATGTGACCCTCAGTCTGTGCGGAGTCCTGTAGACTGCTCCCTATTTTTCCGAACTGTTCTCAGAGTCCTTGGCAGGAGCTGCTTCGACTTTGTGGATCTTGGCCCTGTTCTGCTTTCTGTGGCATTGGTTGACCTTGTGACCTTTACCACTGCAGAATAAGCAGAGGTCTTTATCAATATGGTGTTTGTGCTCTTCCAGAGTCAATTTACCGTCCTTGCCTAGCTTGTTGGAAATATCCAGTTTCATGGGATGGGTCAAAGAGTATTGCTGGTTAGAGGTAGATGGAGCAGGGGTAGCTGATTTGGAGGGGCCTGAGAGGTATTGTGATTGCTGTTGCTGCTGTTGTTGTTGTTGTTGCTGCCCTGATTAAAGTTAGATGGTAGTGACAAAGAGCTGTGCTGGGGATTAGGCTGAGGGTTATTCAAGGAGTTGGAGGGTTTGGATTGCTTGCACTCAGCAAGATCCTTTTCCGTGGCATGGGCATGGGCTCATTCGCAATCACGTTCCCAATAGTGACCATCAATGAGCATAGCTGTATGGAGCATCTCCTAGAAGGTGTTGAGCTTGTCCAGGTCTGTTCTGCTGAATGTATCCAGAAGGCAAGCTTTATTGATGGGGGCTGTGTTAGGTTGAGGATGATGGTCGAGGTTGTCTGCTAACCAAAATAAAGCATTGGCTAAGCAACCTTAAAAACGATCATGATGACAAGGACAAGATGGAGGAGCAGGAAGGTAGTCAGATGAGGAAGAGGATGAGTCATCATCATCTGGGTCATTGTCATCGGGTTCGTTGGGATACTTGGGGCTACTGAGGTGATCTTCGATGTCTTCCCAATCATTGTTTTCGTCATCCTGGTGGGGAGGATCAACATAGTCAAGACCATCCTCATCACCTGGTTCTGAAGGGCCGGATAGATCCCAATTGGGTGGCATACTGCTGGGAGGTGCAGGAGTACTAGGAGGATGAGTATCATGATGGTGAGGCAATGGATGAGTAGGACAAGGGATTTGAGAGGGTTGAGGAGTTGAGGGCAAATTGGGATTTAGACGACATGAACAGCAGATACAACTAGGAATACAATTATTTCCTAAGCTGAGAGTAGAGCTTTCAGCTGGGGTAGCAGGGACAGAGTTAGAGCATTTCAGCTCCTGAGTGGTGGAAGTGGTAGCAGTAGGCTGATGCCTTACTGTGGTGTGGGTGTTTGCCATGACAAAGACAAGAGAAGGGAGCAGAGGGATGATGCGACAGTAGCAAGGTGAAGTCTGATAATACTGTCAAGAACTGGGTTACTAAAGGATGGGGGCAGAGCTGATGTTCAAGACTGGGTGTCTAAGACAGAGGAGCAGAGATGACTGATCCAGTCATTGAACATGGGGGCAGGTCTTGGCCTCAACTTATGTGTTGTGCCACTACTGACACTGACCCAGATTTTGGAAACAGATAGAGATGGGAGGGTGAGGAGAGAGCAGAGGTCAGACAAGGTAGTAATACATGACTTAGTCAATTATCAGACTGAGGAGTATGGTACAAGTTTGACTACTTATATACAAGATGGTGGATGGGGTCAGATAGTAACAAAACAAAGACATTGCAGAAAAAGGATAGGAGGGTAAGAATGGTATCCAATATATCAGAAAGGCTAGAAGATAAGAATGTCCGAAAACATTGGAGGAGGCTACAGATGACATGACCTGTGAAAGTCCAAATACAATGTGCAAGAAGATACAGGGTAAGAAAGAAGAGTAGAGTGAGTCGAGTGGAAGCAAGCTGAGGCAAGGGGATGGATGTGAAAAGAGAATATGATAGAAGTTCTAAGTTAGAATGCAAAGGTAAACATGCCAGCCAGGCCATGAAAGTGGATTGGGTTGTGACACTTTGCATTTGTTTAAGTGCAAGCCATTTTCTGAGGAAGCTTTCTCCTTTGTTGAATAGTAGGAACAATTGATCCAAGGCTTGCCAAAATGCATCAGCAGTACCAAAAGTAGGTACTCCATTTTGCATGTGATGGGTAAGGAAGTCTCTCCTCTAGAAACTTGCTCCTTCTCCCATGTTATATAATGCACAGATGATGGTGTCATGGTCTGATGGGAATTGATCACGGTTGGCCAAGAAGTATAATGTGAGTTGTTCTTTCCATCTTTGATAATCCTGAGCAGTGCCATTGAATTCTTTGGATAGGTCATATTTGACTCTTCTATTGTAGTGTTGGGGTTGTTGTTGTTGTGCTTGTCCAAAGAATCCTCCTCTACCTCCTCCTCCTCTACCTCCTCCACTTCCTCCTCCACTTCCTCTGTCTGGACTTCCAGGCAGTCCTTTCCCTTTGAAACCTTGTGATACTGGTTGATAGACATTATATTCTGGATTATTTGCTCTGTATCCAAATGTGTTTGCTGCCAAGACTTCAGTTCCTCTATTGAATTCACTGGATTCCATTGGTGATCCTGCTCTTTGAGGTCTATAGGAGACCTTGGAATCTGATTGGGATGGGGCAGTAATAGTGGAAGATTCTTGTGAAGGCATTTCTTGGGTTTCAATAGGTTTGAATTGGAGTCTAGGTGGTTCTGTCTGGGCAAGGTTTTCGAGTCTAGTGAAGGTTTCTTCAAGTTGGGATTGGTGTTCTTCTTCATGTTGTCTACTTCTTTGTCTTTGGATAGCTGGGAGTAGTGAGGGTTTTGCAGGAGGGGTTGGAAGGTTTGGGAGTTGTTGTGAGAAGAGGGCATTCTGAGATTCTCAGGTTTCAACTGGTGAGTTTCTACTAGTTGATTCTTGTGGTTTGTTCTTAGGGTGGAAATCATTTTGGAATCTCTTGGAGAGGCATGCTGCAAGGTGTGGGGGGTCTGCTCTTCTATGATTGTTGGAAGATGAGGTTTCAGGTATTCACGAACAACAATTGATGGGTGTCATTCAAGTATTAGTTTGATTATATGTTGTTGTGTATTGGGTGTGATATTAGTTCTAAAAATGGAATCAATAGAGTTGGATGAATTTGGATTTTTGTCAGATTCATAATCTAAATAGTTTTTGGTTTGATCGTTGATCTTGCTGATCCACAATGGTGATTCAGGTTCTTCAGATGTCATTAGTCTACTAGTCAGACACTCATGGTCAGACTCTTCTGATTGGCTGCCTTCATAGTTTGTATGCAAGGAATCAGGTCAGTTCTTTGGCATGCACCAGGGGTAATGTATAACTCTCAGGCGTGATTTCCAATTAGAGGCTTGCTGGTTATAGATTGGTTCAGTGTTCTGCTCAGGTGTAGCACAAAGCAATACTAGCTTGTAAGAGATGTTGGATGGCACAGCAACTAGGCAATGAAAACCAAACATGATGGGTTTGTTGTGGGGATACTACTGGAATCGGCACAGTAGGAAGTTTAATCTTATTGTTAGGATTTACAGTTAGAGCACCTAGTAACATCATGTGTCACAACATGTGATTGGGTTATGTAAGACAGCAGCTAACTGGTCTTTAACCTACTTCAATTAATGAGCTTGAGTATTCTCAAAAGCCCAGTAAGAGAAGGCCAAGAAGACTTGAGGTAAGTCTAAGGTAGTGCAAGGTTCAAGACAGCAACAATGGTACAAGTGAATTCAAGTTGAGGTGAGTAAACACAAGTAGTCCAGGAAACAAAGGAAAGATTAAACTTAAGTTTAATCTTTCTAATACAAGGTCCTTGAATACTAACTATCCAAAACCATATCAAACTATGAAACTACAACTACAAGTCCTGGATCCCAATCATGATACTGATAAATACTAATCTGTCCACTGATGTAACAGCTATCATAGTTAGATATCCAAATGTTCAAATCCAAACACGATGTCCACGAGACTATCATTGTCTGTTTATCAGTCTGTTAGTCCATTCCTATCAAATGGCAAAACCATTCCTCCTGATCCTAGTGATGACATCCATCCAGTTGTACTCATCCCAATTAATGTCAAACCTTTCTTCCTCAATGTCGAACTTCCCAATGTATTCCTCCCAATTGAGTAGGGCCACTGCAGACAGGGTGGCTGTGTCAGCATCTAGGATGATCAAGTCACAATGGGCAACAATCAAGTTGACATTTATAACAGAACCTGCCTAGCATGTTCAGGTCAAAGATATCTTCATCAGCTGGTTGGGAAACACCCATCCCACTGGTCTGGTTGCACAGATTTCCTGTCCATTCAATGTCCTGATATCTGGCCACAAAGGTGGCCAGACAGTCTTCAATGGGCATTGTCAGTCCTGATGGCCATTGTCTAGGGTCAAACCTGGTCTGATGGACCAGGTACATCATGGAGTCATCCCAGCTGGACTCCTCAGTCTGTTGGGCAATCCCATAGAGCTCTAACAAAAGCATGTATCCTTTGGCACATTGCTGAATGCATGTGTTGTTGTTGTTATTGTAGACAAACTGTTATATATATTGATTATATCTAGTATTTGTTCCATCTACAATGTGAAGTCAATATTAGCTTTACTTAAGTAATATTACAATTATGTTTTCTCTTATATTTGTTCTTGTTTTCTTTAGTTTGTTTTAACTTGTTTACTTTGTCTTGTTATGACTCCTTTTGTATTATTTTGTCTTATTTACATTTTGATGATATGTGATTATTAAATATAGCTGTGCTATATTTGGACTTACCTGGTGATCATATCAGATGATCAAAGAAGAACTTCTTTAGAAGAACTTCTAAAGCTTCTTTGACAGATCACGTCTTATATAGTTTAATTAGAGTTAAGGAAGCTGTATACTTCTCTTCTTTCATTAGAAGCCCTTGACCCTAGTTAATATTAGATACAGACTTGTATTGTATATAAGCTGTTGACATCTACTAAGGAGAAACATCATTTCTACTTAGTTAGGTGAAGACTCAATACAAGCCTTTATCTATACAAAGTCAAATTGAACTTAAGTCTTAAGATCTCAATTACTAAAGTCTTTACTCTTATAATTGCCATATTATACTCTGACTTCATGTCATGAGCTGGTCCTCTAGAACGGCTGAAGCTTTGGACTTAGTAATATTCTCATGAACTCTTATCTGCTTTCACCTATTGGTTATATTGGTTCTATCAGTCTTTCGCCTTTGGATTTATTCTGACATCTTCCATGTTATTAATTCATACCACCTTGTCAAAATTTTCTGACAATTGTTTAATAGTAAATTTTATACCTTCTAGCCTTGTAAAATTTGCGGACTCTACTTTGATTATTTCTCTGTTTACTACTTTGCTTGTTTTCCTTATCCGATCCTATATTCCACATTGTACAGTGGCTCAAAAAACT
The DNA here is from genome assembly GCA_013368445.1 of Leucocoprinus leucothites. Classification (NCBI taxonomy): domain Eukaryota; kingdom Fungi; phylum Basidiomycota; class Agaricomycetes; order Agaricales; family Agaricaceae; genus Leucocoprinus; species Leucocoprinus leucothites. Next base: position 134,229 of record JAACJO010000038.1, read on the forward strand.
GTCCCAATGTTTTCGCATTTTGGACATATTTGCTAATACCAGGGCAGATATATGGCCTAGCATCCTGAAAATATTCACACAGGTACCTTGACATATTGGGAGCATATATTCCCATGATCACATGACCTTGTCCATCAATGAATTAGTAATGAATTATTAAAAATATCTACTCATTGGGACAGTTTTTTGACCCCCTGTCAGCCTCCCAGTATCTATCTTGTAACATGCCAGGGGAGCATCAGGGCAGGTGTGGGAGTAGTAAACAAGATCATGTGACCTTGGTTGACATGTTGAGATGGCTACAACTGTCTTTCTTCCTGCCACTACATCATGAAAGCTATCTCCTCTACCTAATACTCCCAAGTCACTTCTCTTCTCAAAGATGGCTATTCCTTGTACCATATTGAACATAAAACTAGTCTAGGCAAGTCTACTGTTGGGAGGATCAATAAAGAAGTTGATGGGGACAAGGAAAACAACAAGGGAGGACGTCCTTCCAAGCTTTCTCCTCATGATAAAAAAGCAATAATTCACCAAATAACCTCTGGAAAGCTAGATAATGCTGTCCAGGCTACAAATTTCATTAACTCTACTCTGTCTGACCCTGTCACACCCCAAACTGTCAGAAATACCCTTCAGGATAATGGATTTTGCTCTGTAACCAAGATCAAATGACCTCTACTCAAAAAGCAACATTGTGAGGAATGCCTTGACTCTGCACATGAACATAGGAATTGGACAGTGGAGGACTGGAAGAGGGTGTTGTGGACAGATGAAACAAAGATCAACAGGATTGGGTCAGATGGAAAGGTGTATACCTGGAAGGAGAGGGGGGAACCACTGTCAGATAGGACCACTCTCCCTACTGTCAAACATGGAGGAGGTGGTAACATGATGGTGTGGGGGTGTATGGGGTGGAATGGGGTAGGAAAGCTGATTGAGGTTCAAGGGAATATGGATGCAGTGAAATACTGCGAGATTTTGGACAATGGGGTGGTGGAAAGCTTTGAAAAGTTGGAGATGGAGGAGGAGGAGAGGATATTCCAGCAGGATAATGACCCAAAACACACCTCAAAACTGGGACAACAATGGTTTGTGGACAACAACATTCAAGTTCTATCATGCCCTGCACAATCCCCTGACCTAAATCCCATTGAACACCTCTGGACCTACCTGAAGGACCAGCTGAAGGCATATGAAAGACCACCTAAGGGAGTATTTGAATTGTGGGAGAGGCTAGTAGAGGAGTGGAATAAGATTCCAGCAGAAAGGTGCCAAAGGCTGATAGAAACCATGCCCAGAAGGATTGAGGCAGTTGTCAGGGCAAGAGGAGGTCATACAAAGTATTGAGTAGGTAGATAACAGAGGGTCAAAAAACTGTCCCAATGAATAGATATTTTCGATAATTCATTAATAATTCATTGATGGACAAGGTCATGTGATCATGGGAATATATGCTCCCAATATGTCAAGGTACCTGTGTGAATATTTTCAGGATGCTAGGCCATATATCTGCCCTGGTATTAGCAAATATGTCCAAAATGCGAAAACATTGGGACAGTTTTTTGAGCCACTGTATATAAGTAGCATGATTTTGTACTTGGATTCCTCAGTCTGATAATCAACTTAGCAATATGCTACTTTCCTCTGCTCTCTGTTTGTCCTCTGCTCTCTTATCTTGTCTGAAATCTGGGTCAAGCGTCAATAGTCAGCATAACACATAAGTTGAGGCCATGACCTGCTTCCGCATTCGACGATCGGCTTCTGTCTTACCTCTGTCCCACCTCTGCCATCTGGTCATAGATATCAGTTCCTACCCATAGCATTTGTGCACTTAACACTTCATAAATGACTTTGTTGCCTACCGAGAAGGAGTCTCCTTTGATAAGATCAACTCAATACTTATTGTGCCAGCTTAGGACCAGGCTGGCATCACTATAACAGGATGGAGAGTTTAGTGCAGTGTGATCTCATTACCAAAATGGGAAGTGACACATGTCCCAACTATGGTCATTTCTCTTGCAACTGTCATGCTTGAAATTGAGCATGCCCACTATACACTCAAGCTTCCAATACCATAATAACTGGTAGAGCTAATGTAATATAATAAGTACTACAGCTCTATGTCTTTCTTAAAAGGACTGCCTCTGTTTTCTCTGCAAAAACCATGGTAGACAAAAATCTGTCCCAAATTGTACTACTACACTGTGTTAAAGATACTGATCTGTCAACCCCCATACCAGAGCCTCAACAGAAAGGCAAGTCTAATGGCATGCATTGGCAACCTACCATGGCTTGAGCATAGCAAATGACACTCTGCTATCCCCAATGCATATGCAGCAGCATATTTACAGTATTTCCAATAATCACTGTGCCTGTACATATATTTGGAGTTTTTACTGACATGGGAGTCCTAATACTAATAAACAAGGAAGTCAACAGACTCAAAGGCAGATCAATGAGCTGCTATGATGATGCCACAGTTATATAGCTTAAGCTGATGGGTCCATCCATATCCTCATACACCAGCTACAGTGGCTCAAAAAACTGTCCCAATGTTTTCGCATTTTGGACATATTTGCTAATACCAGGGCAGATATATGGCCTAGCATCCTGAAAATATTCACACAGGTACCTTGACATATTGGGAGCATATATTCCCATGATCACATGACCTTGTCCATCAATGAATTAATAATGAATTATCGAAAATATCTACTCATTGGGACAGTTTTTTGACCCTCTGTTATCTACCTACTCAATACTTTGTATGACCTCCTCTTGCCCTGATAACTGCCTCAATCCTTCTGGGCATGCTTTCTATCAGCCTTTGGCACCTTTCTGCTGGAATCTTATTCCACTCCTCTACTAGCCTCTCCCACAATTCAAATACTCCCTTGGGTGGTCTTTCATATGCCTTCAGCTGGTCCTTCAGGTAGGTCCAGAGGTGTTCAATGGGATTTAGGTCAGGGGATTGTGCAGGCCATGGTAGAACTTGAATGTTGTTGTCCACAAACCATTGTTGTCCCAGTTTTGAGGTGTGTTTTGGGTCATTATCCTGCTGGAATATCCTCTCCTCCTCCTCCATCTCCAACTTTTCAAAGCTTTCCACCACCCCATTGTCCAAAATCTCGCAGTATTGCACTGCATCCATATTCCCTTGAACCTCTATCAGCTTTCCTACCCCATTCCACCCCATACACCCCCACACCATCATGTTACCACCTCCTCCATGTATGACAGTAGGGAGAGTGGTCCTATCTGACAGTGGTTCCCCCCTCTCCTTCCAGGTATACACCTTTCCATCTGACCCAATCCTGTTGATCTTTGTTTCATCTGTCCACAACACCCTCTTCCAGTCCTCCACTGTCCAATTCCTATGTTCATGTGCAAAGTCAAGGCGTTCCTCACGATGTCGCTTTTTGAGTAGAGGTCGTTTGATCTTGGTTACAGAGTGAAATCCATTATCCTGAAGGGTATTTCTGACAGTTTGGGGTGTGACAGGGTCAGACAGAGTAGAGTTAATGAAAGTTGTAGCCTGGACAGCATTGTCTAGCTTTCCAGAGGTTATTTGGTGAATTATTGCTTTTTTATCACAAGGAGAAAGCTTGGAAGGACGTCCTCCCTTGTTGTTTTCCTTGTCCCCATCAACTTCTTTCTTGATCCTCCCAACAGTAGACTTTCCTAGACCAGTTTTATGTTCAATCTGGCGCAAGGAATAGCCATCTTTGAGAAGAGAAGTGACTTGGGAGTATTGGGTAGAGGAGATAGCTTTCATGATGTAGTGGCAGGAAGAAAGACAGTTGTAGCCATCTCAACATGTCAACCAAGGTCACATGATCTTGTTTATTACTCCCACGCCTGCCCTGATGCTCCCCTGGCATGTTACAAGGTAGATACTGGGAGGCTGACAGGGGGTCAAAAAACTGTCCCAATGAGTAGATATTTTCGATAATTCATTATTAATTCATTGATGGACAAGGTCATGTGATCATGGGAATATATGCGCCCAATATGTCAAGGTACCTGTGTGAATATTTTCAGGATGCTAGGCCATATATCTGCCCTGGTATTAGCAAATATGTCCAAAATGCGAAAACATTGGGACAGTTTTTTGAGCCACTGTACATACAGCAAAATTCAGAGGTCCTCCATTTTCCAGGACATAGATATATTCATTTATTGGGGACAGTTTTCATATGTACAACTCTTGTCTCACCAGCTCATTCTTTCTCATCTAAGAAACTGTACCCCAATGTGACGGTGATTTCCTGATTTTTTTTCGAAGCTTTACTCTACATGCTACCAAGACAGGTTGAGATGTTTTTTCATAAATCCCAAGTTCAAGTCCAGGTCTGGACGGTTTAGACTGGACTCCGTATTTTTTACCCAGTGTTATATACTTCCTCCATGCTAGCTGGGACCTCTCACATTGCCCCAGAGGGACCTCATTCCAGATCCAAATTTTATGAATTAATGTAAATGATTGAGCTGAATATCTACAGTATGTTTTCTGGAACTTCTGGAAATCCCACATCTTCTGAGTATATTGCAGGACACAGCCAGTGGCTGAAGCAGCGCCTCTTGACTGTGACGGATCGGTGGTCCGCTGAAGCCTTTTCCTAAAGCCATTCCCTCACCGCTCGCTTCCCCATCGGATCCAAACCTTTCAGACAATTTTGGTCAACCCGGTACACCACTGGTACAGTAGGGGACACTTAAAGCCCACTACCCCTTGTTTCTCACAATCGGCTCGTTGAATTTGTGGAATTTTTTGGCATGGAGCTCAGATCGATTTTAGAGATGTTTTGGCATAGTTTTCATAATTTTCCCACGGGTTTTTGACTGTGCCAATTTTTTTGGGGAAATTTCCGAAAGTATAGGCATTAGGAGTGAGTTTAAGAGCTAGTAATTGCCTCAAGATGCATCATAGCCTGCTGTGAAACTGCCTGATGACCTTTCTGCTTGTGAACGGCCCATGCAGCAGCCTTTCTGGTAAGCCCAATGTGGTATGTACTCATAAATCTCCATGATCGATTGATGAAACATCTGATGACATCAACCGGGCATAAATCAAGTGCCACAATTGCAGCATGTTTCGCATCTTCGAAAGTCCTCTTTGGAGCCTGGTGATAGCGATACTTGCACCAGCCCCAATACTTGTAAATAATTAGTAGAAGTCAATCATTTTAATTAGACACATACCATTTCAATAGGATTTAATTCACAATGAAATTTAGGCAAGAAGATACACTCATGACCAGTGGCATGAATGATTATCTCGAGTAATGACTCTTGGTTTACAAAGTCATCTTGCTGACTGAGCAAACGAGCCATACAACAGTTTTGACTCTCAAAAGGGCATACTGGAGCACACTTGGCCTTAAGATGTGAGACATCAAAGCCACACTCTTCGAGTGTTTGCTGCAGACCCTTAGCTAATCCTGAATCAGTTGTCATCTTCTGTGGTTGTCCATGGAAATTTGGATCAGGATTATTTTGAGGAATAATAGTATCCTGTTGATGTCATTGCTTGCCACCGTTTGTCTTATTCATATCAAATGCTTTGAGTGCATTAGGTGGGAGAGTGGCATGTGCAGAAGATTGATCAAAGACAAAGAGGGCCTGGCACCCTGGATGTGACTTCTCGAAGATCTGGATAGCCTTCTTCACCTGTTGAATTAATTGGTCACCATCCCAATAGGGATCAGCACCTGCTCCAGGAAATATGATCTTCCGAGCATACTCCGTTATCTCCTTGCCTTTTTTAGGATCAAAATAGACAGCCTGAAGGCGACCATTCTGTTCTTCAATAAACTCTGAGACATGAATCAAGCGGCCTCTTCCTTTCCTTCGGAGCACCTGTTGGTCCTGTGGCAACCTAGCTATTAATTAACCAAGTGAAACAATTTAGTTATGAAGCAAATAATCATACCAGATAACCGACGAAAATTCATTTGCATAAAAGCAGCTCTCATCTTGAAATTCAGTGATTATCTCTCGTTCTCCTGGAAGAAGCTTTGGCTCAATGCGGTGAAGAGTACCATCTTCACCTGGAACATAGTGAGCCATCCTCCCTTCAAACTCCTTCATCTTGGGTAAGAATACCATTTCACGATACTTTTTCACATCCTCTCGCTCATGACCATCCATGTAAACACCTTTCCGGTAAACACTCTTCCGCCATCCTAATTTTTCCATCCACCGTCGAGCTGTCCTCAAGCATGGAGGCCTAATGAGTGATAGACCAAGCCCTGGAAGAATGATGTCTCGAAGCACATGTTGAAACTTGACAGGTGTGACTGATCCAAGTGGCTGCTCCATCAACCAAGCTCGAACGCTTGAACGAACCGCTTCATCCTTCAACAATGAACGAGTTCCTTTATCCTCAGCACAGCCCCTTTTCTCCTTTGGTAATTGTTCGAATGTTTGATAGTGACGTGCAAGAGCTCGAACTCAGCATGCAAAATATGCACTAGGAGCATCTTCACCCTTGTGCCAGTTGAGAGCAATCTCAAAACTGGCTTGTGTGCATGTAAATCCTTTTATACAGAGGGTGGCAAAGTTTCGCAAGATCATTAATTGATTAATCTGTGCCAGGGTGAGAGGTGTTTTGGGAGTGTGTTTCTTGAGATCTGCCTTAATCTGCTCGCGCAAGTCATTCCAGCTCCGGATTTCAGATTCACTGGCAGCTTGTTGTCAAGGAGTCGCCTCCATCTCAACCTCCTCCTCCCAATCATTCACATCATCACCATCTACCTCATCCTCAGTGATTTCCTGGGTCTCTGGTGCTGTGGTGGCTTCGCACTCAGGCTCTGATGAATGAATCGATGATGGGCTTGGAGTGGAATCACTATCTGAGTGCAGGGACCCAGCCGGCTGCTGTTCTGGTAACTTGGATGCTGGGGGGTCGATTGGTGCGAATCCGAAGTCATCAAGCCTCATCTGGTTGATGAGAAGGTGCCGATAACGATAATATGTCCTTTTTGATTTACTCCATACATCCGGGCCTCTAATATAAGTACTTGGACGACCTGAGATGCACATTTATTGTTCTGAGAACACATAATGCATGGGGCTGCGCACCTATGGGCTCCTTTGCTCTTTTCCATCGCAATCTGGGAGGAACCCAGTCCTCATCTCGGGGGTCATCACCGCAATCTGAAGCCATCATCATCATCACAACCTGAAACCCTTCTCTATCCATCCCATCATGGTCCTCCAGAGATTTCTCACTGCCAATATCGCCCTTAACATCATTTGATTTCCAGTCAAATTTCGCAGTATCTTCATATCCGTGGTCTGCATGGTGCTGTGGTAGATCCCGATCTAAAGTGGTAGCTGGTGGAGGTGAAGCTGCTACTGCTTCGCTCTGTGGGTGATCTAGTAGGGCTTGGGTCATCTGTGGTTGGTTCCGAAGGCCAGTAACGTTCCTTCGCACTTTCTTTCTTGGTGGCATTGGGGGATATGGTCGGGAAGAGGTCCAGAAAGAATATTCTTGAGTATTATTTGTTGATTTAATTACGCAATAACCGCTCGATGAAATCGCGGTATTTCTTGGGATCAGACTCGGACTATTAAAAGCAGTCGATTGCACATGTTTTTGGATTTTTCCTATTGGTTTTCAGCGTTTTTGCCAAATTTTTGGACATACAGTCAATAATTGGCATTTTACGGGACAACCGCTCGATGAAATTTCATGATTCAAGGTTCGTTCGAAAGCTCTTAATGAGACCTATCGATTGACGGTATTTTTATTAGATTTCTATTACTTTGACAAAACTAGTCGAATCTAAGTGTCCCCTACTGTATTACGCCGAAACTAGAACTTTGATGGGTTAATAGTCCATAATATTTTTCTGCACGGGATTGATCAAGACGTTTCTTCCCTTTCTCTCTTTGTTATTTTATCTTATTTTTATCTCACTCTCATCCCACCAACATGGTTACCGGGATCTGGCAGCACTCACTACCTTAAAGGGTAAGCAGCGGAGATTAACAACACCGTAAATCATGGAATCACCCTGGATTGTCATCCAATTCACTATCGCGCGCCATGAGATCGAAGCTCGCCAGATACGTTTTCACTTCGGACGAGTCCGACGTCTTATCCCTCAAATAAAAAGCCCTGGTTGCGCGTGTACATACCGACTGTCTCCCTCATCCCGAGTCCACTCACACCCCACCAGAATCATATCCACACTCTGGTGACCTTTTTATGCCTTCCACGGCATCCTCTAATGGAGAGGATTCCCCACTTCTCACAAGCAGAACCTCCTCGCACCCTATCGCAGGTTCCTGAACTTCTCTAGGTCTTGATCAAGCTCATATGTTGTAGATCACGAAGATCACGAAGTCGATGACGAAGACTATCTCAAGGATGATGATGATAAGGACAGGGAAGCAACGGAGAGGAGTTTGCTTCGAAAGCTGGATCTCAGAATGTCCTTTCTGATTATTTTGGACATCCTTAACTGTGAGTGTTTGTTTTTCGAAATGTGAAGATTTCATCGGCTTACTATTCGTGATGGCAGATGTTGACCGTACTAACGCTGCGTATGCCATTGCCCCCCGCGATTTGGAACGTAATGCTCACACTACTTTTGTGGTACAGCGCAGCTCGACTTCGTGGCTTCGAGGGTGACCTCGGGCTTGAAGGGAAACAATTCTCCTCCGTGCTATCCGTCTACTACACCAGCTATATCCTGATGCAGATACCTTCGTGAGTTACTCCTCCCTCTCCACCCCTTTTCACTCAAGACTAACACGTGTGTCCAGAAACATGCTGTTCAGTCAGACAAGCAGACCCTCGCTGTATTTAGGATGTGCCTTGATGGCACCTGGCATAGTCACATTTGGTACAGGTTCGTCCACCTCCTGAGTCTTTTGATGAATTCTCCCGCACAGGTCAACTGATGTGCTATTACTTTTCCATTCAGGGTTGGTAACAACGTAAGTATACATATCCTTATCTTCGCCAAACGCTGAACTCAATACAGATACCATCAAGCTCTCCTCGCACGTTTCCTTCTGGGCTTCACAGAAGCGCCATTCTACATAGGGGCAATCTTCTTTCTCGGAAGATGGTACAAACGCAGCGAACTATCCACAAGAATGGTCTACCTCATCAGCGGAGGCCTCATCAGTGTTGCATTCGGAACCCTCATTGCTTCCTTCCTACTGGACATCATGGACGGCGTGCTCGGATTACCAGCATGGAACTGGCTATTCTTCATCGAAGGGGGATTAACGACCGTAGCTGGCACCGCCGCCATGTTCATCCTCCCCGATCTCCCAGAAACCAAATCTATCAGCTGGCTTTCCCCTGCGGAACACACACTTGCAAGGAAAAGGATGTTTGAAGACCGTTCCGACACTGTCTCTCTCCCCACTGACGCTAGATTGGGCTTCACTCTCGCCGTCCTCGATTGGAAAACCTGGTACCTTGCTACGGCAATCTTCCTTGAAACTCTATCCACGTCGTTTGTCATATTCTTTCCAACACTCACAGCAACAATGGGCTTTAGCCCAACCATCACACTGATACTTTGTGCTCCACCTTGGTTAGTCGCTGCCGCATCGAGCTTCTGGCTCAGCAACCACTCCGACAGGACACAAGAACGCTGCATGCACGTTGTTATTCCATTCATGGTCGCCATGTCCGGGCTTCTGCTATCGATGGTGACGATGAATTCTGCTGCTCGCTACCTATCGCTGTCAGTACTCTACTCCCCCTTCAATTTCTTCCTCTCATTCGTTCACTTTGCCTAGGTTCTTGATGACTCAAGGAAGTGCCAGCGAAGTCATATTGTATACATGGGCATCCTCAACCGTGGGAGACCCCCCAGCAAAACGCGCCGTAGCACTCGCCCTCATCACCACGATTTCCCAAAGCGCCAATATCGCTGGTTCATACGTATGGGTCACAGAGTGGGGTCCAACATACACCAAGTCCTTCGCGATCTGCACTGTCTGTCTTCTCGTGTCAATTCTCATGTGTTTATATTTGAGAGAGGTGTTGAAAAGACTGAATCGAGCAATGGATCTAGAGGACGAAAGACAGGGGTTGCGGCTATCTCTGAGAAAAAGTTGGAGATATCACATCTGACCATTAGCACAGAATAAATACTGTTTCTTTGGGGATCTGTTAGCACGTGGTGCATAAGTGGAATGATTGTCGTCGCTGTGGCAGGTGCAGTGCAAAGAGCACCTGGGCACACACACAGCATGCAGGGTCATGATAAATAACAAGCACGCCCGAAAAGCGTGGCGGTGCTATACGGGTATACATAAAGGAGGTTGAACACAAGAGTCCCGCGTTGCTCGCTTCCTGCCTCTACACCATTCCCATGGGTGCCCAACAAAGCCGCTCAGACTCTTCACCAGCTCCAGAGGGCCATGGCCACAAATTTACCCGCCATCTGAAACGCCATTCCGCTGCCGTTGGCGGTTTATTCAAACCCTCAAGTAATACCCCAGCAACTGGCAACACTCCATCAGACTCGGGTACCCGGAACGACGAGGGCACGTCGACACCGCAAACCCAAGCTGCAAACGGTAACACGTCTACGGTATCGGCAGCACTGGGAGGAGGAACTGCAGTATCAGCAGCGGCGCCTGTGAGTTGTTGGATTTCTTTTGGGATGCCACGCCCCAAGTTGGGTTTATCAAATTCATCACTTTTCTCCTTTCTCTCCTATCTCTGTCCATCATCCTCAAGTTTGTCGCTCCTGCTTTCCAGAAAAACGCTTCCTCCATGCCACCAGTCACAGTTCCTTGTGCTGTACGTATCATCTTCTCAATGTGTCCGATGAATTTCTTAGCGAGGTTTCGCGTAGTATCGAACCGGCAGAACGCTCGGCAGTGGAACTTATGCCATTGTCAAGGAAGCTATCCACATCCAGACGGGCAAGTACTATGCCTGCAAGGTTATTAATAAGAAGCTCATGGAGGGCCGAGAACACATGGTGCGCCCATCTTGTTGTCCTTATCTCGCGTCCAATTGTTCAATCGAGTGTCTATGTAGGTCCGGAATGAAATTGCTGTCCTCAAGAGAATCTCAAGTGGTCACTCCAACATCGTAACTCTACACGACTATTTCGAAGTGCGCACTGCCCATCACAGCCCCTCTCTCTCGCACACTCACCGAGCCTGTACAGACCGCCCACAATCTCTATCTCTGCTTCGATCTTTGTACCGGTGGTGAACTCTTCGACCGGATATGCGCCAAGGGCAACTACTACGAACAGTCAGTCTCCTAATCTCTCCATCCTTTCATCCATCTGAACATCTTCGTCTCTAGGGATGCTGCAAATCTCTTGCGGATCATCTTCAAAGCCGTCAAATACATCCACGACTCTGGCATCGTCCATCGCGGTCCGTAATCTCACACCCATCTCCCTCAACCCCCGTTCCAATCCTCAATACCGCTGCCCTTAGACCTCAAGCCTGAGAACCTGCTATTCCGAACACCCGCAGAAGATGCTGATATCATGATCGCTGATTTCGGTCTGAGCAGAGTGATGGAGGACCAAAAACTCACCCAGTTGACTGAGATCTGTGGTACACCCGGCGTAAGTCGCCCCTTCCACCTCCCTACCCCCACTCACGTTCAATATATCCCAAAAGTACATGGCCCCAGAAATTTTCAAACGAAGTACGTCGCGTCTCACCCCCCCCCCCCCCCAAACTTAACACGCTCACATCATCCACAGCTGGCCACGGAAAACCTGTCGACGTATGGGCCATGGGCGTCATCACCTACTTCCTCCTCGCAGGTTACACTCCCTTTGACCGCGACTCCCAACAACAAGAAATGGAAGCCATCATCGCCGGCGACTATAAATTCGAGCCCGTCGAATACTGGGCAAACGTCTCCGACACTGCCAAAGATTTCGTCAGATACTGTTTGACCATCGATCCCGCCAAACGACCAACAGCTGGTGAGGCTTTAGCTCACAAGGTCAGTTCTCTCTTCCCCTTTCTCCATTGTTTTCATTTCATTGATGTGATTCTTGATATGATGGTAGTGGCTCGCCGATGAGAAACCTCACTTCGTCACTCGCGATGGCCTACCCGCCGATCTCCTACCACACGTCAAGAAAGCCTTCAACGCCAAACAAGCCTGGCGCAAAGCCGCTTTCAGCATTACTGCTGTCAGACGCATGACGACGCTCGCCAGCCAATCAACTCCGAATGCAGAGCAGCAAGAATTACGTGCTGAAGTCGATAAATACAAAGAGGAATCAGCAAAGGTGCGGTTTTCATTGTTTTCATTTTTCAGTCTATTGTTGACAGGTTTACTATTCTTGTAGGAGGCGCTGGAAGATGCATCAATCACTCATCAACATAACGAAGAGGAACCAAAAGCCGATGATCTACCCGCCCAACTCGCACAGACAAATCTTGACGAGAAGAATTAGAATTTGAGAGAGAAGAATATATATGCATACGCTGCTACGATTTCTTTTTTTGACATTTTCGTAATCCTATCCTGTCTAACTACCCATTGGTCCCCATATCGCCCCATTTGCCCCCTCTAACTCACCCTTCCTGATTTCAACGCCGCTGATTGTTTTCGTATCTCTGTCATGTACACATACTGCGAATCTATTGTCACTGTGCTAAACGTACCACCCGAACAACTCCGACGACTGAAATAGCGCCAGAGTAAAGCGCCCATCGGCCGAAATGAAATGTGGAATAAATTAGAAATGGATAAGGTCCGAAGGCCTCTGATCAATATGTCATTCGCTTATACCGGTACTTAGCACCATTTCCCCCTGTCGTCGAGGACAACAAACCATCGCGTTCGGCCTTGCGTCCGACACCACCCAGACTATAAACAAGCAGCACCCCAAAAACACCCCAGACTATCCATAACTTATTCTCTTATCAGCCGCAATGTTCCGCCTCACCTCCCGCTCTCTCCTGCACACCTCCAAGTCAACCACCCGAACGCTAGCAACAGTCTCTTCTTCTAATATAGTCAACATCGTTGAAGTCGGACCACGTGATGGCCTCCAAAACGAAAAAGGCAGTGTCATCCCCGTACACCTCAAAGCAGAACTCATCAACCGACTCGTCCAGGCTGGGGTCACAAATGTCGAAGCAGGGAGTTTCGTCAGTCCTAAATGGGTTCCCCAAGTCAGTCTATTCCCACTATACATGTAATAGCCCAACAGACTTGACACCACCTCCTAGATGGCCGGAACAGCTGATGTGCTCAAACAAAAAACGACCGCTCCAGGGGTGCACTACGCCGTTCTCGTCCCCAACCACCGCGGCCTAGACGACCTCCTCTCCCTCCTCTCATCCTCCTCTCAACCCTCGCAATCCCCACCTCTCACAGACGAAATCTCCATCTTCACAGCCGCAACCGATGCCTTCACCCGTGCCAACCTCAACTGCTCCACCTCCGAATCCCTCTCCCGCCTCTCACCCGTCGCACGCACTGCCCTCGATAACAACCTCCGCGTCCGTGGCTACGTCAGTGTCGTCATTGCTTGCCCCTATACCGGTAAAGTCGATTACAAGAGGGTAAGAGAAGTCGCGAAAGAGTTGTTGGAGATGGGGTGTTATGAAGTTAGTTTGGGAGATACAGTTGGTCAGGGTACGCCTTTTGAAATTCAAGAGATGATTGAGGAAGTTTCGAAGGATATTCCAGTTTCCAAGCTTGCCGTGAGTTTGTTCGTTTGTGACATTTAATCATACCTCTGATCCGGGTTAATACAGGGCCATGTGAGTTAAAAACACCTCCCATTCTAACCCCTAAATTCTCATCCATTTCTAGTTCCACGACACATACGGCACAGCAGTAGCCAACGTCCTCGCAGCACTCAACTCCGGCATCCGCACCATCGATTCCTCAGTCGGCGGCCTCGGCGGTTGTCCCTACTCTCCAGGCGCAACCGGAAACGTCGCAACAGAAGACGTCCTCTACGCCCTCCAAAACTCTCCCTACACCGTCGCCGGAACAGCAAACGGTACCATCGATCTGAACCAGATGGCCGATATCGGTTGGTGGATCAGCGAGAAGCTGGGCCGGGACAGCGTAAGCCGAGTTGGAAGGGCACTTCGTGCTCGTAGAAAGAGAGAAGAGCAGGAGAAGGAGAAAGCGAGAAGCAAGTTGTAGTAGTTATTCCAAGGATGATCCTTGCTCGGAGTATCTTTAATATATCCATCCATAGATACCATTCCATTTATGCTATACAAGCGAATAACATGATACATAAATCTAAACCAAAAAAGACCAAGATATTGGGTTTCACATATGGGTAACTATATACCAAGGATTCACTCGCTCTCGAGCAACTTTACGATACCAAAAGCAGCCCCAGCAGCCAAGCCACCAACCAAAAGTGTACTAACCGCACCCCAAATATAACCTCTTGCTCCGGCACCTGCTCCCGTCACACGCGCTTTGATAGCTCCAAAGACGAGCAACACAACACCAGTGACCAGACACGAATAGATAAGCGCAATATGCGCCTTCGGGATAAAGAAATACGGCATGAGAGGGATAAAACCACCAACAAGATAGCCCATCCCAATAGTCAACGCGGACACATAAAGTCGTAACGTCGGAACTTCCTCTACAAGAAGCAGCCACAGGGCGTCAATAATCATCAAAAAATATAAAAATACCATGACGTACCTAACCCCTGACCAAACCGAAGCAAAAACGCAGTCAACCCAACCTCCTTACTCCACTTCAATGCCTGATTCTCAGAATCACCACTACCACTCGCCGTCGCCGAAGAAGACACCTCCCTACTCGCATTCTCACCCTCTACCTCACGTAAACACTGCGCCACCGCACGACAAGCTTTATCATCCACACCAACCGGTCCCAAAACCTCGGCGACTTCACGTTCCATTTCTCCGGCACAGCTACGTTGAACGCGTAACGCCGTTTGTTTATGTAGATATCGATAGTGGTCACGTTCGGCTTGAGAGGCGAGGAAACCGCCTATGCCCATTGAGATGGCTCCAGCGATGAGTTCGGCGATGCCGCCTAGTACTACGAGTTTTGAGTCCCCGAGAGAAGAGAGGCCAGCGGTTAGAGCGAATGGAACGGTCAGCCCATCCGAGAGACCTATAATCCTATATGCTCATGAGAAAACATGCCACTGCAGCTCAAAAAGCAACACTTACACATCTCTGACAACATCCGGGTCAATAAGCGTACGCTCATCATTCCTAAGCTCCTTGCAACAAACCCCACCCGCACGGGAAGTTCGAGCACATTTGGCAAGTAGTGGCGTTGTCACACCTGGCTCGGCATGTTCAATCGGCCACACAGGTGGCCTCGAAGATTTCGAAACGGCATCTTGCCTATGAGGGAGGGGAACAACAGTCGACACTGAAGCGACAGAGTTATCTGAACCGGACATGGTGGGAGAGAGAACGGAAAAAAAAGAGCACTGCTCTGCATTCCATACTTATTTCTTTCAATTAGTGAGCTTTATTTGGCTACGTCATTAGATGTAAATCGAAGAATTCAGTCACGTGTACATCTTTTTCATATTCAGGGTTCGCAATCTTTCTCGTTCTTTCGCCGTGAGTTATGCTACGAACTGTGTGGGTGCATTGCCAAGTCGTTAGTTCTCACCACTGATTATGTTACAGAAAACCACGGAATGCCCGCTCAAAGCGGGCCATGGATGCTCGCCAACCAAAAGAGGTCGAAGATCCTCGCACATGTGTATTCGTCAAGGGAACTCATCCCGGCGAATTAGTCACCAACGCCATGAAGGAACTCGTACGCTGCTCCCCAGCTCTAAACACACACAACACCTCTAACGCATTACCCATATAGATGGCGCTTAAGCGGCCCGACGCCATTGCCTTCAACAAGAAAAACGATATCCATCCATTTGATGCCTCATCAGACTCCCAAGCCTCTCTCGAGTTCTGGTCTAACAAAAACGACGCATCCCTCTTCGTAGTCGGCCAATCTACCAAAAAGCGACCAAACGGTCTTACTTTCGTGCGAATGTTCGATGGTCGCGTGCTCGACATGATCGAAGTCGTCGTCGACAAGTTTATCAGCATGACAGAATTCAAGGTAAAAAAAAATACCCTAACATCACCCCTCCACACCACTCACTCACTCCGTCACATCCAGACACCAAAATCCACACCAGGAAACAAACCCCTCCTCCACTTCGCCTCTGACCTCTTCGAAACCCACCCTCGCTTCTCCCAACTCAAATCCATGCTCATATCCTTCTTCAACGGCGAAACAATCGAATCCATCTGTCTCCCAGGCATAGAACACGTTATCAGCATCTCTCTCAGTCCCACTCCCCCTACCCTCACCACCACCACCTCAACCGATCTTCCCACTACACAAACAACACCCGAAGATCTCACCTCCCTACCCAAAATCCACATCCGCTCCTACACCATCAAACTAAAAGCCTCCGGCACCCGTATCCCCAAAGTCGAACTCACACCCATGGGTCCCTTCTTCGACTTCTCTCTCCGACGCCACACACCACCCGATCCTGAACTTCTCAAACAATCACTCAAGAGACCTAAACTTAAGAAACAAGATGTTGAGAAGGGTCTTGGGAAGAAGAGAAAGAATATGGAGGTGGATGAGATGGGTAATTTAAGAGGGAGGGTGCATGTTGCGAAACAGGATTTGTCGAGGTTGCAGACGAGGAAGATGAAGGGTTTGAAAGCGCATTTCGATGACGAGGATGCGATGGAGGAGGACGAGGGAGAGGAGGATGAGATGTCAGAGGAGAAGAAGCGACGGGTTTCGTAGTGGTCTGTACGATTTGTGTTTTTATTTTTCTATGAATGGTATATGTTTCATTTTGTGATACAATCTATGCCATGTGAAACGGAAAGAAAACATACTAAATCTCTATAGATATCAATGGGAAAATGCAGAGGAAGGCATTTAAATCGAATGCACAAACCAAGCCAAAATGCAAAATATCTCAGCCCCTCAATATGTACCTCCTACAACTTCGCCTCGGAACTTTGAAACCCCGTCAGTAAACCTCCCACATAAACCAAACACATACTCACCTATCAAATAATCCTCAGGCGCAACCACTCTCCGATCCTTAACGGCAGAAGTCAAGCCGGCAGGCCCTATACTTCAAATCACAAGGCTGCACACGGTCACCCAGCCTACACTTCAATCGCCTCGCTTCATCTTTCGCTCTCACTGTAAACCACTCCGATGCCTTTTCAAAAAACGCCAGTCCCTCCTCAATCGAAATCCCAAATTTATCAACTATATCAAAAATCGCGTCGAATTCCTCCCCGAGGTCTGGTTTAATGTTGGCACGATTATCACGGCCATAAGCAAAGTCGACCCCGTCTGCGGTTTTGACGCCTTGAAAGAGGTCATCAAGCTTAGCAGTTGAATCGTAGAAAGCAGGAGTCCAAGGCGCGTCGATCGGTGAACGTTGTGAGAGCTCGAAAACGTCTCCCTCCAACGTTGTGCGTCGCTTCCCTGTCAGACCATTCCGTTAATAGCCAGAAACGTCAAGTATTCTGAGGGAAAGTAGCTAATACCAGCGTTTGGATGCTCCCCTCCCGATTCAATCATATGATCATACCGCCATCCCTCCATAAACGCCAAAACATGCGGGCCCAAACCTCCGTAATCCTTACAAAGTGGCCTCAACGAAATTCCTCTCGTCGATATTCCTTTCCCTTTCGTGAAGAAACGTAAGTCCCCGTTTTCTAATCGTCATGATTTAACTCACTAATTTTAAACACAGAATCACTTTCCACGGCCGCGCAAATCGGGAGTTCGTTGTCATGATTATCCATAAACTCCAAGACCTCGGCCAGGCCCTCTTCAAATGCTCGACGAGGTCGAATCGGAGGGAGAGGGAAAATGTCCAAAGAAGGACTTTGGACAACTAGCGGAGAGTAAGAGGTGAACGACACCCAGCATTAAGAGAAAATTCTGTTGACTAACCTATCCTAGGAGTGAATTCCTCCTCCTCGATTCGCTCGAGACATGGGTTCCTTCCCATTGGAAATTGGAGTTCAGAGTTGGGTAATACGAGGCCACCATGTATATCTCGTTGTGCTACGCAGTCATCGGAACCAAAGCGTGGAGTTTCCCTTGGATAATAAGAACAGCTGGCCTCGCCAAAGGAGAGGTCCGGAAGAATGAAATCGCACTCTTCCATAAAGTTTAACAAGTCGCACAACTTCTCCTCAGTATTTCGAGTCGGACGACCAAGTATATGCACGTCCGGAACAGGCGAGAGCAGCAGTGCATATCCAGGAGGGGAATGCACGGATCCGGAGGGCTGTTTGACGACCATGGCAGCACGAACGAGTACTTGCCCGACAGAAATCTCCTCCAGGACATCGCAAATAGCCTTATGCTCCCTCTCGATTTCAGTATCCTTTGTCTTCGACTTCTCCTCACGAGAAGAGGTCGCGATTCCCTTGATAACCTTTGCCATTTGTTGTATCCTCTCGTACGCAGGTTGGGACTCTTCGAGAATACTTCCAGCGCCAGCTAATCTTTCGATGCCTTGTATCTCGGCAATCCCGTCATCGCCAATTGCATCACTGCTGAAATAATACTCAAGCACTGGGAAACGGTTATGGAATCAATTACATGTCACCCTGTTGAATTATATTAGTTACTATAGTATCTGGGCAATCTAAGAAATGCCCCCGTCTCCATTCTTGTTTCATATTATATTTTATTATTTCTCTATCACTTAAATGCAGTAGAGTAGTACATGTATTCCTCGCTGCTTTGCCCCCAAATACACCCGCTTTTCGTCCTCTCACACACCCTCCTAAGCAGGAGAGACGCTCACTATCGTCAAACAAATCATGGCTATCCAACGG
This sequence comes from Leucocoprinus leucothites, assembly GCA_013368445.1. NCBI lineage: Eukaryota > Fungi > Basidiomycota > Agaricomycetes > Agaricales > Agaricaceae > Leucocoprinus > Leucocoprinus leucothites. Next base: position 153,078 of record JAACJO010000038.1, read on the forward strand.
CTCCATCACTTTCTCATCTCCAACCCCCCCGGCGACTTCACCCTCTCCCCTAACCACATTGCATTTCTCGTCCCCGACATCGTCAACAGTCGTAGCCGAAGATGCAATGGACTGTCCCTCACTAAAACAGTCATCCTCCTCTGTGATTGTAGTGTCCGCAGAGAGGGCAGACTCCCTACTGAAACTAAAGTCGTTCGGCGTTTCACTAGGACCTGTACCGCGGTAACGTTCCATTGCCTCGACAATCTTAGAGGGAGCGAAAGGTTCTATGGTTATGACTGCCTCTTCTCCGACGGTATACCCTAAAATACTCAATTCAGTTTATCGAATGAAAACCAGAATGTGAGTGCAACTTACAAGGACAATGAGTCGCAAAGTAGTCAAGTTGAGCTGAAGTATAGGTGGATAACTTAGCAGTACTATCGGATACACGAGTAGCCTCGACATCAGCCTGAGCTGTAGTTGTACGTTAGATAACCACGCCATCAAAGCGAGCACGGAAGGTCCACACACCCTCAACGTTATCCATGGTGGTGACCTTGCCAGCACGGTCGCCGACACAGTTCACCTCGATGGCGCGGACTACCGTTGCGTCATACGACCATAAAGAATAAACCACTTCCCAGACGAATGCGCATATAGTAGAGAGATAGGATACGAGAATAAAAGACATTGGCTTCGTAAATTGCATGGGTCATCCAGTGATAACAAGAGACTTTTATCATGTCGAAACGGTCCATAGCGGCTGACTTGGAGTAATTGCGGGCCTCACACGCAATTGATTTATACAAGACAAGAAAAGTCACAAATGTCTGGACCTATGAAAATTGGGTTTAAGCAGTAATTTAAAAGGTGCAGAAAAACCGGACATAGGCCTACACATATTGCTAATGTGGTGGTGATGTCAGTCAGAGAACGGCATGGGGTAAAAATGACATACCGCTTAAGAAGTGTCGTCCTCAGCTTGACATCACATCCTATCGACCGTCCAGATGGTGAAATCCCTCCGATCTTCTGCTGCAGCGTAAGTGTCTCATGCACCCTCAGCGATGTTCTCTCCGCTTGTTGAGGACGGCTACATGCAAGACACCTTATACAAAGTGAACAGATATGACCGTCGAAGCTTGCACAGAGTGGGGGGTGGCAGGGGCGTCTCCCATGAAGTCCGTGATTGGTCTGTCTTCAAGGGAGGGCTGATTGCGGGGGGGTGGACTACGGCCGTTCTTGGTGAAGGCTCCTGAGGAGGTCTGGGAGGTATAGAGTATGTGAGGCATCCTGGAGGGTGTGCCGGTGTGTTCCATAAGTTGGGCAGTACTGTATGAGATGCTCTCGCATCTGGAACTCCCACCGCATGGGCAGGAAGTGGTTTAGGAAACGGGAGACCGTTAGGGGTAAGTTACCGGTAAGATTGGTCCCGAGGGATTTTTTCCACAGCCTTACGAGTCGGGTGCTCAACCCTGACTAGTAACTATAAATTCCATGTTTCTCTACATCGATCTGCGTTTTTGAACGTCAATGGAGGTACTAGGTGTAGGCCGTCCTGTGCCTCCTAGTATTTGAATGTTGTGCACTGATGGCCGAGGTAAAGAACTCAGCACCGCTTGGCATAGCCCGATAATGGATAATGGGCGTCTGGAGCCAAGCTATCACCACGCTGGTGCATTGTGTTTGTATTTACAAATCTCGTCGTATTCGCTTTTCATTCTCCTCCTCTTGCTCTCCCCCTTTTGATCTCCTACTGCGAATATTGTCCGGTGTTCTCGCCTGTCCATAATGCCGCGGGCCGTCAAACTCCCTCACGTCTCTGAAGACATCCATCATCCGTATCGTCGGGGTGCAGGTCCTCATGGCCCTACTCCTCAACCTTGGACGTCTGCGCCTCAACAACCTCCTGCGCCTCAACGACATCTTGCACCTCAACCACCTCCTGTGCATCCTGCTTCTACTATTCCTATTTCTGCGCCACCTCATAGAGAGCCCCCTGATCCAACGTCTACTCCCTCGCCTTTCCCTTTTCCAGCTCCTGGTCTTCCCCCTCCTACTTTGTCTCCGCCCAGCCTGTCATCTACTTCTTCCTCGCAGCCGCGACATTTCCATACACGTGAAATGTTTCACAACGCACAAGGCTTCGTTATTAACAATCCTCAATTCATTGATGCCTCCCATGCAGGCTCTGGTGAGCTATACGGTTCCCTTAAGCTCGCCCACTGATCTCATGTGACGAATAGGCCTCGAGCGACTCCTCAGGTACTCAATGCCGGCCGCATTCCACGACTCCGGGGTTCGCTACCCGCCACCAAAATGCCACCTTGGCACTCGAAACGACTACATCGACCTCATCACCAACTGGGCACTGGAAGCGTCGGATCGCAAGGAACCCATCCTTTGGATGCACGGTCCCTTTGGTGTTGGCAAGTCGGCTGTCGCACAGAGCTGCGCCGAGGCCCTCGAGCGCATGAACAAACTCACTGCTACCCTCTTCTTCTCCCGTTCCAATTCAGATCATGACGATCCTCAGCGCGTCTTTACATCCCTCGCATATCAAATCGCTACCGTATGCCCCTCATTCGGGGAAATCGTCAGCAAGCGCATGATTGACCATCCTGCTCTCGCGACAAAATCACTGTTAAAACAGTTCGAGTATCTGCTCGTCCAACCCCTTAGCCAAGTTGACATCGCGGGGAGCGGCCTTAACGGGCGTGTTATAATCATTGATGGACTGGATGAGTGCTGTGGAACGGCAGAGCAGTGCGAGATCATCAAAATCATTGCAGCTTCCGCTCACGAACGTACAACCCCATTCCGCTGGTTCATCACCAGCCGTCCTGAAGACCCTATCATCCGGACCATGAATTCCCCTGCCGTATATCCCGCTCGTTCTCGTATTGAACTTCCTGTATCGCGCAAGGTTGATCACGAGATCCTAGTCTACCTGACTGACGAGTTCAAGGTCATCCGCGAGGATCATGGTCTTCCTGAGTCGTGGCCATCGGAGGAGGCCCTTGCCCTACTTGTTGAACGTGGTGCTGGGCTGTGGATCTATGTGTCGACCGTTATTCGCTTCATCAAGGACGAAAACTCTTTTGGTCCCGAAGACCAGCTGCGTATTGTGCTCGAGTTTGCAAAGGATGTCTCTGGCAAGGTTGGGCCGGACAACCCGTTGGCAGAGATGGACTTTTTCTATACCCTCATTATCCAACGAGTCCCGCTAAAGATCAGGACAACAGCCCGGAAAATCCTTCTGGCTTGTTCTACGTTGAGTGGGTTTCCATCTTCTATTGCCGCTACCCTCTGCCTTTCCGCAGAGCAGCTCCGTCGTGCCTGTGCTTCCATCCAGTCAATCATGGAGCTCCGAGGTTCTGACTTCGAATCCATGAGCATGAACTTCTACCACGCATCGTTCCTCGATTTCATGAAAGATCCCCAGCGGTCCAAGGAGCTATCTATTCACGGCGACTTCTTGATTGCGTGTCGACGGGAGCTTTTAGAGTGGTTGTATAATGTCTGTTCTCGCAGTACAGGTACCATGTTTCCTGAACCCGTCTAGTGTTTCTTGCTCTGACGAGGTCCCATGTCACTTGCAGATTCCGAGCACACTACGTTTCCTTTGGGTACCATTCTCCCAGAAGATAGATTGGCTGCTGGTCACTATCAATATGTTTGGTGTTTGTTTTGGAGGCTTTCTCAAATACCCGAGCATCCGTTTGATTCCCAGACTGCTCGGTCTCTTGCAGAATTTCCATTCAGGAAAATGCTCAGGTTGCTGGGGGATCGTAGCGAGTGGAGGATCTTTGGTGGTCTGGTAAGAGACAATGTAGGCCCCCAATATCATTTATGTCCTTGGGTTATCACTCATTATGTGACTGGTGTTTGCAGCTCCCGGCTGAACTTCGTGACGAGGTTGTTCAATGGGGCAGGTGTCCAATTCCACGGTGCATGTATACCGAGGATGTCTGGGTTTGGGGGCATGGAGAGAATGCAATAATTCCTATATTGTCGGGTAATGGCTTTATATCAATGACCAATCAAGATGTGAGTAAATGCTTGCCTTATTATTTTATCTGTGTTCTGACTGTTTTATCTCAGCGGTGTGATGGTCGATGTCTCTGTGGAGCTTGGATGCAGATAGCTCATCATGAGAGGCAGAACACTGACATTGAGGATACTGACACTGAGGATGCTAATGATGATGACTAGTTCAGTAGGCATAGTGTTCTTACCCCAGAGTCACCTCAATCATAACCATTCTGTTTGTTGAATAAATGACATATGCATTGCATTGATGCTGTATTGTATGGGGCCATTCTCCCTCACCTGGTTACTATGTTGGAACCTCAAATTGTCACATGTGATTATACAGTGTATGTCCAATAGTCACATATTTGGAGGCCCGAAAACCCATTTTTCATTCATGCAATGCTTCCTATGTTGACAGACACACTTCACCTCTATTACAGATACTGTATACACTATCTGTTCTACCAATGTCATCCACATCCGCACTCTTCTGCCCTCCTTGCTCCTCGCTTCGACTGTCAATGCTCCATACATTCAATCAAAATTATCAACTATATCAAAATCGCCTCGAATTCCTCCCTGGGGTCTGGTTGGATGCTGGTACGGTTATCAATGCTATGGAAAAAAAATGATCGAGTTTGCGTCTTGAAAGGCACTCCCAAGCCTAGCAGATGAATAGAGAGCAGGTATCCAAGGCGCATCATCGCGGAGTTTAGCGAGAGCTCGTAAGCGTCTCCCTCTAAAGGTGGGTGCCGCCCCCCACCAGACCATTCGTCAATAGCTAAACAAGCATTCCGAGGGAAAATAATTGATAACAGTGTTTGAACGTTCCCCCCCTCCCCTCAATTCGATCACACAATCATACTGCCATCCCTCCGAAAGCGCCAAAACGTGGGAGCCCACATGTCCGTAACTCCTATAAAGTGATCTCGACGGAGTCCCTCTCGTCGGTGTCCCTTTCCCAATCGTGAATAAACCGTGAAAGCCCGTAAGGCTCACTATAAGGGATGATACTCACGAATAGGTCACACGAGGGAAGGCGAGGTCTAGACGGTGGTATTCGTAGGTATACGTGTAATAAGATACAAGGGATGAGGTGAGAGTAAATGATGATCGCGAGAGAGAGTGTGTGTGTGTATGATGTAAGCCGGTAGTAACAATTTTCGTGAACGGAACTTTGGGAGCGAGCGGAAACCAAGAGATAACGGCGCGTGAGCCGCTATCACTTACCTCACACCGAGAATCCATCGAGGCTCGTCCTAGCTGCCGCCCACGATAAGCGCCCATCCATGAGCTGTGATCTTCTTAATCATACCCTAGATTCCTAGACGTGATGTGATATAGTAGCTAGGTAGACTGCATATAAAAATGCGTTGAATCTCTGTGGAGAATATATCTGGCTAGCCTACGAAGACCAAGCCCCCAAGCCCTTTTCCACTTCAGGAATCGGCAACAATGATAACCAGAGTCTAAGGTATTGATAAGTGTCAATATGGCACGAAGAGAGTGCCTCCAGCAACAAAACAAAGTGTGAGCATGGCCAAATTCAATATCCGTAGGACTTCCGAACTAAAGGTAATGTCCGAGGAGTCAAAACGACGAAGAAACGAGTGGAATGGGACGGAGAGAACGGAAAATCTTTGAAGAGAGAGAGAGACAGAGACAGAGAGCGGAATAAAATGAGATAAATTCGAGAAAAAATACGAATTATTCCAGGGGATTCAGACGAGAGGGATAGACGGTGTATTCGTTAGATTGCGACTGCACAGTGTACATGATTTAAATACGACGAGGAAATAATATTTCGAAGTAGAAATGTGAGAAGAAGATGAAAAGAAAAGAAAAGAAAGCTCAAAGCGAAAGTAAAAAGCTTCAAGTTGAAAGGGATTATTAGAACTATTATTTCGTCATTTTTTATACACGAAAGAGCAATGCAGATGCATACTCGTCACCATCCATTGCTTCTTTGTCTCTCTTGCCGAAATTCCGATCTCATCGAATCTCAAGCTTCTACCAGGACTGCTAATGTTAGTGACTACAATCACAAGCTTATGGATCGTCAATTTTGTGACATGGCCAAGCATGTCACCGAAGTTGCCGAAATTTGGCCCATACTGACTACCAAGGAGAGTAGCCTTGCCTACAATGATCCTTGATCTGTTCAATAACACGCCAGAGCCCGTGACAAATAACTCGATGATTTTGACGCATTTATGCAAGCAATCGAGCCGACTTCACCTCAGACTGGTGGCGAGATAATCCATAGTCTCTTCGAGTGTGATGGCTGAGCCAATTGTAATTCACTTCGGCTCATATATTGACACAGATTGTCCAAATGCCTTTGCACCCGACTCTATCTTTGGCTCAGGTGCTCAGCCCTGTGGATACTATTAACTTAGAATAAATCTCTACGTGCTCAAATGCCATCCAGTCTTAGTTATCTCTGATCATAATACATTCCATTGGTAATTTGGCTCCTCCGGTGATCAGTCCCAGTGTTAGGCGCCCTTCGGGCTCGCCGTGTTATCGCTGACGTGACGCTTGCTTCCCAAATTCCGTTCACGAAAATTGTACATACCCTGAGTCGCTCGAACCAACTAGAATCTACTTACGTTCTATGTTGCTCTGCATTGACCTACGCTTTCCAGATACGGATGGAGGTCACTACAGGCCCAGTGTCGTCGATAATCGGCGTCTTGTAGGGTCAGACCATCCACCACGCTAGTGCATTTATGAACCTAGGATACAAAGCTGCAGTGTTCACTTTCTTTCCCACTTCTGGCTTTCTACTGCAAGCATTGTCCCGTGTTCTCACCTGCCCACAATGCCCCAGCATATGTATAGCTTTTTTTTTTTTTGAAGACTTCGTTGATGCATCTCGTCGGGCTGCAGATTCCGGTGTTACTACTCCTCAACCTTATACATACGCCCCTCAACGACCTCCTACACCTTTTCCCACCGCTCCGTTCTCTCAATCACCTACCACCGTACCTCCTACTCTTCCACCAGTGCCTCCTGCTTCTTCGGCTCCTACTCCTGCGCCGCCTGATGTTGAGCCCACTAATCCAGCGCCTACTCACCTTCCACAGCTCCTGGTTCTCCCCCTCCAGCTTCTTCTCCAGCCGTCCTGTTACCTATCGCTCCCTTTGCAATACTCCCACAGAATCTTTGGGTATGTGAAAATTCCATAATACACATGACATTGTATTGAGCTACCTTCAATTCAACGAATTCCCCTCTGGTTCTGGTGAGCTTCATAGTCCCTTCAGCTTGCCCACTGATCTCATGTAATGTATAGGCCTCGAACGACTCCTCAAGTACTCAATGTCGGTGCATTCCACGACTCCGGTGTTCGCTACCCACCACCAAAATGCCGCCTTGGCATTCGAGACGACTACATTGACCTCAGCACCAAATGGGTGCTGGGAACGTCGGATCGCAAGTAACCCATCCTCTGGATGCACGATCCCTTTGGCATTGACAAGTCGGTTTTCTCGCCGAGCTGCATGAGCAAACCCGCTGCTACTCTCTTATTTTCCCATTCTAATGCGGATCGTGACGACCCTCAACGTGTGTTTACACCCATTCCACATCAGATTGCATCCCTATCTCCTAAAACATTATCACTTGCAGTTCAACCTACAATTCTCTTGTGGATTACAGGGCGAATTAGAATTACGTACCACATCAGTGGGAGAAAATTATAATGAGAACCTGCCGAATGATAGGCTGAGTACCTATGATCAGAACAAACAGAAAGCCTTGGATGCTCTCTTTGTGGTGCTCCTCAGTGGAAATATTGTTGTGTACCCTTAAATAATAAACATACGCCTTATGAGCTTCATGCACAGATGAGAGAAACCATAAGGGGCTTACAGCCGCGGCTTGAGCAAGATATTTTAGTATTCGATGCCTCGGGCACAAGACCACGGTCTAACTGACCGAATCGTGATTGCACCAGAAGAATGCTCTCTTATCGCCTCGTCCTAGAACGTACGAGTGTGTTGTCACATAGCCGCCATACTCGCGACCAGGCCGCAATGCAGCCACAGACACAAATCTCGTATAAGGAGAATAGTCACCAGAATGATGCTGGCTTTATCTCTTAGCCTTTCACTTCTTTCTGATGATGGACGAAACAAAAAGCACTCTTCACGCATGCTCCTTGGCAAATCTGAGGTCAGGAAATAATGCTTTTGAGTTCCACACTTTCCACTGTAACAGTCGTCTGGGCTCTTTAGCCAGTGAGTTCTTGTCACGTATATTCTGGTCCGATGATTAACTAGTATGGCTGTCTAGGCCTAAGGAACTGTTCAATGATGTAGCCCCTCCAACCCGAAAGAGAGGATACTGGCGGCGCACGCACCTCGTTATCATATCCACGGAATGCCCGCTCAAAGCGGGCCATGGAGGCTCGCTAACCAAAAGAGGTCGATCGCACATGTGTATTCGTCAAAGGTACTCATTCCGGCGAACTAGTCAACAACGTCATGAAGGAACTCACACGTCCTCCTCTTATAAATAAAATAATTGTGACGCGCCACATAGATGGCTCATAAACGACCTAACTCCATTGCGTTCAACAAGAAAAACAACATCCATTCCGAGACCATTCGTTCGACTCCTCACCAAACTCCCAAACCTCTCTCGAATTTTGGTCTAACGATAACGATGCATCCCTCTCTCTAGTCAACCAATCCGCCAAAAAGCGACCAAAAGGCCTTACCTTCATCCGGATGTTTGATAGTCGTGTACCCCACATGATCGAAGTCGTCGTGGACAAACTCATCAGCATGACACAATTCAAGGTAACGAATAAGTAAGTAAATCGCACCCTCCACAGCGGAAACAAGCCCCTCCTCCACTTCGCCTCCGACCTTTTCGAAACCCATTCTCGCTTCTCCCAACTCAAATCCATGCTCATATCCTTCTTCAACGGCGAAACAATCGAATCCATCTGTCTCCCAGGCATAGAACACGTTATCAGCATCTCTCTCAGTCCCACCCCCCTAACTTCACCACCACCTCCTCCACCGATCTTCCCAACACAGCACCAACAACACCCGAAGACCTCACCTCCCTACTCAGTTGAATCCACATCCGCTCCTACACCATCAAGCTAAAAGCTTCCGGCACCCGCATCCCCAAAGTCGAACTCACACCCATGGGCCCCTTCTTCGACTTCCCTCTCCGCCGCCACACACCACCCGATCCTGAACTTCTCAAACAATCACTCAAGAGACCTAAACTTAAGAAACAAGATGTTGAGAAGGGTCTTGGGAAGAAGAGAAAGAATATGGAGGTGGATGAGATGGGTAATTTGAGGGGTAGGGTGCATGTTGCGAAACAAGATTTGTCGAGGTTGCAGACGAGGAAGATGAAGGGTTTGAAAGCGCATTTCGATGATGAGGATGCGCTGGAGGAGATGCCAGAGGAGAAGAAGCGAAGGATTTCGTAGTGGTCTGTACGATTTTGTGTTTCTGTTTTTCTATGAACGGTATATGTTTCATTAAGGGATACAATCTATGCTACGGGGACCAGAAAGAAAATAAGCTAAATCTCTAAATATTGATGCAGATGAATGCCAAAAATTCAAGGAAGCTGTCCAAACCAAATGCAAAATGCTCTAACTCATTACCAACAACAACTCCGCTTCGGAGCTTCCAACCTCATCAGTGAACCTCCCGCTTTAACCAACACACACTCACCTTGCAAATAATCCTCAGGTGCAGCCACCCCTCGATCCCTAACGGGGGAGGCCAAACTGGCAGACCTGCAGCCCCCAGCTTCAAATCGTCACCCCTCAGGCTGCGCTTTACCCTCCTCGCTTCATCTTTCGCTCTCGTGATTAACCACTCCCGCGCCTTGTCAAAAAACACCAATCCTTCCTCAATCGAAATCCCAAAATTATCAATTATATCAGAGATCGCGTCGAATTCCTCCCGAGGTATGGTTTGGAGTTGGTGCGATTATCACGGCCATGAGGAAAGTCGACCCCTTCTGCGGTTTTAACGTCTTGAAAGAGGTCATCAAGCTTAGCAGTTGAATTGTAGAAAGTACGAGGCCGAGGCGCATCGACTGGTGAATGTCGTGAGAGCTCGTCAACGTCTCCTTCTAACGTTGGGCATCGCTTCCCTGTAGGACGATTCGTTAATGGCCAGAGACGTCGGGTATTCTGGTGGAGAGCAATTAATACCAGTGTTTGGGTGCTCCCCTTCCGATTCAATCATATGATCATACCACCATCCCTCCATAAACGCCAAAACATGCGGGCCCAAACCTCCGTAATCCCTACAAAGTGGCCTCAACGAAATCCCTCTCGCCGATATTCCTTTCCCTTTCGTGAAGAAACGTAAGTCCCCGTTTTCTAATCATCATGATTTAACTCACTAATTTCAAACACAGACTCGCTTTCACGACCGCGCAAATCGGGAGTTCGTTGTCATGATTATCCATAAACTCCAAGACCTCAACCAGGGCCTCTTCAAATGCTCGACGAGGTCGAATCGGAGGGAGAGGGAAAATGTCCAAAGAAGGACTTTGGACAACTAGCGGAGAGTAAGAGGTGAACGACACCCAGCATTAAGAGAAAATTCTGTTGACTAACCTATCCTAGGAGTGAATTCCTCCTCCTCGATTCGCTCGAGACATGGATTCCATCCCATTGGAAATTGGAGTTCAGAGTTGTGAAACAGGAAGCCACCATGTATATCTCGTTGCGCTACGCAGTCATCGAAGCCAAAGCATGGAGTTTCCCTTGGATAATAAGAACAGCTAGCCTCGCCAAGGGAGAGGTCTGGAAGAATGAAATCGCATTCTTCCATAAAGTTTAACAAGTCGCACAACTTCTCCTCAGGATTTCGAGTTGGACGACCAAGTTGATGCACGTCCGGAACAGGCGAGGGCGGCAGCGGATATCCAGGAGGGGGATTCACCGATTCAGATGGCTGTTTGACGACCATGGCGGCACGAACGAGTACTTGCCCGACGAAAATCTCCTCCAGGACATTGCAAATAGCTTCATGCTCACTCTCGATTTCAGTATCCTTTGTCTTCGACTCGTCCTCGCGACAAGAGGTCGCGATTTTCTTGATAACCTTTGCCATTTGCTGTATCCTCTCGTCCGCAGTTTCGGACTCTTCGAGAATACTTCCAGCGCCAGCTACTCTTTCGACGCCCCGGATCTCGGCAATCCCGTCATCGTCCATTGTATCACTGCTGAAATAATACTCAAGCACTGGGAAACGGTTATGGAATCAATTACATGTCACCCTCCTAGGCAGGAGAGACGCTCACTATCGTCAAACACTGTATCATCGCCATCCAACGACTCCATCATTTTCTCATCACCAGCCTCCTCAGTGACTTCACCCTCTCCCCCAACCACATTGCATTTCTCGTCCCCAACATCGTCGACGGACGTAGCCGAAGATGCAACGGACGGTCCTTCACTAAACCAGTCATCCTCCTCCATAATCGTGGTGTCCGCAGAGAGCACAGACTCCCTAGTATTACAGCCAGAGTCATCTGTGGTTTCACCAGGAGCCTTACGACCGTAGCGTTCCATTGCCTCGGTAATCTTGGTGGGAGCGAAAGCTTCAATAGCTCTAGCTGTATCTTCTCCGACGGTATACCCTAAAACGTTTACTTTAGTTTGTTGAACAAGCTAGAATATGAGTGTGGCTTACAAGGGCAGTGAGTCGTAAAGTAGTCAAGTTGAGCCAAAGTATAGGTGGATAGCCTGACAGCACCATCAGATACGTGAATAACCTCGACAGCAGCCCGAGCTGTAATTGTACGTTAGATAGCCTCATCAATAAAACGAGCGCAGAACATTCGCACACCTTCAACATTCTCTATGGTCGTGACCTCATTGCCAGCACGGTCACTGACACGGTTCACCTCTATGGCGCGGACTACCGTTGCGTCGTACGACCATAAATAATAGACTACCTCCCAGACAAATGCGCAAATAGTAGAGAGATAGGATATGAGAATAAAAGACATTGGCTTTATAAATTGTATGGGGCATCCAGTGATACTCAGAGACTTTTATCATATCAAACCGGTCCATAGCGGCTGACTTGGGGTAATTGCGAGTCGCGAGCCTCCCAGGCAAACAATTTATACAAGTCAAGTCAAGGATATCTGAACCTATGAGAATTAGGTTTGACCGGTATTAATTTGAAAGGTGCAGGAAGATTGGATACAAGCCTAGGGCGTGATCTACATACGAGTATATGGCTAATGTGGGTGGTGATATCAGTCAGAGAACAGCGTGACATAGGAGTGACATACCTCCTAAGAAGCGTTGTCCCCAGCTTGACATCACATCCTGTCGACCGTCCGAATAGTGAAATCCGTCCAACCTTCTGCTGCTGCGTGAGTGCCTCACGGATCCTCGGCGCCGTTCTCTCCGCTTGCCGAGGACGGGTACATACAAGACACCTGGGTTATGTGAACGGAGATGACCGTCAAAGTTTGCATCAATTTGTGAAATCGAGGTGTTCAAGCGGTGGGCTGGTTGAAATCGTGTACTGTAGGATCGTTAATTGGAAAAGGAGAGGTGGCTGCTGTGACGGAAGGGCGGGTTTGGTCACGGAAAGCAGCGGGGTCGGGGACTGTGATCGACCAAGAGCATTGATAGGAATTGTGGATAGGATTGAGATTTGATTATCTAGAGATTGTGCCAAGGAATAGGCAAAGTCAGCTATGAAAGACTTGGAAATGGCAACCAAGAACGGAGAGAATGCTAGAATTAGGAAGCAATGTCAGAGGGAAAGGTGGAAATGATTGTTTTTTTAGTATAATTCCGTGCCATTTTGGTCCCACCTCGAAAAGCAGGAGGAGTTTTGGACGTGACCCCGAGATGACCGAACGCCAAAACGGCTTTTCGAATTAAGGATCCTAAGGATCTGAGATCTGAGATCTGAAAGCTGAGCTTGTCACATGACGTCAGCTTGTTGCTCAGCCCTGAGGCCGCCGCTCAGTGCTGTGTTCTTCGCTTTTCGTTCCCTCCTCTTGCTCTCCCGCCTTTGACCTCCTATTGCGAGCATTGTCCGGTGTTCTCACCTGATCACAATGCCCCGGGCCGTCAAACTCGCTCACGTCTCTGAAGACTTCCACCATCCGTATCGTCGGGGTGCAGATCCCCATGGCTCTACTCCTCAACCTTGGACATCTGTGCCTCAACAACCTCCTGCGCCTCAACAATCTCCCGCACCTCAACGACATCCGTTTGAGTTTGTGGAGCCGTATCGCTGGACTGCAGATCCCTACGGCCCCACTCCTCAACCTTGGACACCTGCGCCTCAACGATATCTTGTGCCTCAACGACCTCCTGTGCCTCCTGCTTCTACGATTCCTACTCCTGCACCACCTCATGGAGAGCCCCCTAATCCAGCGTCTACTCTCTCGCCTTTCCCTTCTCCGACTCCTGGCCTTCCCCCTCTTACTTTGTCTACCCCCAGTCTGTCATCTACTCCTTCCTCGCAGCCGCAAAATTTTCATGCACGTGAAATGTTCCGCAATGCACAAGGCTTCATTATGCATAATCCTCAATTCATCGACGCCTCCCATGGAGGCTCTGGTGAGCTATACAGTCCCCTTAAGCTCGCCCACTGATCCTATGTGACAAGTAGGCCTCGAACGACTTCTCAGGTACTCGATGCCGGGCGCATTCCACGACTCAGGCGCTCGCTACCCACCCCCAAAATGCCACCTTGGCACTCGAAACGACTACATCGACCTCATCACCAACTGGGCGCTGGAAACGTCGGATCGCAAGGAAGCTATTCTTTGGATGCACGGTCCCTTTGGCGTTGGCAAGTCGGCTGTTGCGCAGAGCTGCGCCGAGGCCCTGGAGGCCATGAACAAACTCGCTGCTACCCTCTTCTTCTCCCGTTCTAATTCAGATCGCGACGACCCTCAGTGCGTCTTTACATCCATCGCGTATCAAATTGCTACCATTTGCCCGTCGTTCGGCGAAATCGTCAACAGGCGCATGATTGACCACCCTGCTCTCGCGACAAAGTCACTGACAAAGCAGTTTGAGGACCTGCTTGTTCAACCCCTTAGTCAGGTTGATATCACAGAAAACGGTCTTGCTGGACGCGTTATGATCATTGATGGACTGGATGAGTGCCGTGGAACGGCAGAGCAGTGCGAGATCATCAGGATTATCGCTGCTTCCGTCGACAAGCGTACAACACCCTTCCGTTGGTTCATCACCAGCCGCCCTGAAGATGCTATCATTCGCACCATGAATTCCACTGCCATATCTACCATTTGTTCTCATATTGAACTTCCTGTATCCCGCGAGATTGATCACGAGATCCTGGTCTACCTGACCGACGAGTTCAACGTGATCCGCAACGATCATGGCCTTCCCGAGTCGTGGCCATCGGAAGAGGCCCTTGCCCTGCTTGTTGAACGTGGTGCTGGGCTGTGGATCTATGTGTCAACAATCGTTCGTTTCATCAAAGATGAAAACTCCCTTGGCCCCAAAGACCAGCTGTGTATCGTGCTTAAGTTTGCAAAGGAAGTCTCTGCCAAGGTTGGGCCGGACAACCCTTTGGCGGAGATGGACTTTTTCTATACCCTTATTATGCAACAAATCCCGCTAAAGGTCAGGACAACAGTCCGGAAAATCCTCCTGGCTCATTCTACATGGAGTGAGACTCCATTCCGTATTGCCGCTGTCCTCTGCCTTTCCGCAGAGCAGCTTCGCCGTGCCTGTGCTTCCGTCCAGTCAGTCATGGAGCTCCAAGGCTCTAACCTCAATTCCATGCGCATAAAATTTTACCATGCATCATTCCTTGATTTCATGAATGATCCCCAGCGGTCCAGGGACCTATGTATTCAAAGTGACTTCTTGATTGGATGCCGACGGGAGCTTTTAGGGTGGCTGTATAGTGTCTGTTCTCGGAGTACAGGTACTTTTCCCGACCCTCTATAGTGTTTCTTGCTCTGACGGGATGCCACGTTTTAACAGGGAACTGCCCTGTGTTACCTTCAGATACTATCCTCCCAGAAGGCATATCGGATGCTAGGTACTATGAATTTGTTTTGGCTTGGTTTTGGAGGCTTAGTGCAATACCCGAGCATCCATTTGATTCTCAAGCTGCTATGTGTTTTGCGTGGCTTCCATTCCGGAATATGCTCAGGTTGCTGGATAACAGTATCGGGTGGTCAATTGTTTGTTATCGGATAAGAGACAATGTAAGTTTCCAATACCATCTGGTGCCTTGGATTATCACTCATTACGTGACGGTGTTTGTAGCTCCCGGCTGAACGTCGCGACAAGATCACTCGACAAGGCAAGTGTCCGATCCCAGGGTGCACAAATACCCAGGATGTCTGGATTTTGGGGCATGGAGAGAATGAAGTGGTCCCTGGGCAATTGAAGCATGGTATTGGCTTTGTGGTGAAGAAGAACGATCAAAATGTCCGTAAATGCTTGCCTAGTTATTTATCTCCATGTTCTGAGTGCTTTACCCCAGCGACGCAAGGACGGGTGTATCTGTGGAGCTTGGGATGCAGACAGATTGCGACGAGGGTCAGAAAACTGACATTGAGGACACGGACGATGATAACCAGACTCCTTCCCAGGCGCCGGGATGCTGATTATATAACTTTTTTCCGAAGTTTAACCGAAACTTCGTAAGTTAACGCATCCCGACGACTGGCACGAAATGTAGTGTACATTTGTTTACCAATACCATCCGTTGCCCAGCCATCGTATTTTGATCGATGCCATCAGCCCCCAGACGGCTATCATATGGCCATCACTAAGCCATCAGCGCGCCATCACCAATGACCTCAGATGTGTGGGAACCGCGCTCGCCACTGCCAAATTGAGAAGGGCACACGCACATTGTTTGTTGATTGGTTCCTGTTCCATGTTTCCCAGAAGAAGCCCTCCTTCCATCCAGGAAATCCGCGAGAAAGTCAAGTCTCGTTTTGGTTACGAGCCCTGTCTCTTCCAAATAGAAGATGCATTGGCACAATTCCGGGGCGAAGATTGCATCACCATTGCTGCAACGGGTTCCGGGAAAACACTGACTTTCTGGATCCCCTTGCTTTTTTTGCCAGGAATTTTGATTTTGATAACAGCTCTTAACATCCTTGGAGATCAAAATGTGGCAGAGCTCAAAGCACTGGGTATTGAAGCGGTTAATGTGACTGCAGAGAACTCCACAGATGAATTGTTCAAGGTACCTATATATGAACTCTAATTAAACAACACCCTCACATACTATGGCAGGAAATCCAGTTGGGTGTGTACCGTGTAGTCATAATTAGTCCTGAGAAGGTTCTCCAGGACATACGTACTCAAGCATTGTGGAAAGATATCAAGTTCGTGTCGAAACTGATTGGGATCTCCTGTGACGAAGGTCATTGCATCAGCCACTGGGGAGTGACATTTCATCCCGAATACGGTCAACTAGCTCGCCTGTGATGGATCTTACCTGTACCAGTCCTGTTTCACATAGTATCCACCACAATGCCCCACAGGATATTGCAAGATGTGTAGGAAAAGCTAAACATGCATTCCAACAATACTACTATCATTCGAACATCAAATAATCATGCAAACATTCATCTAACGGTTGAGCCTATGCAATATCCAATCAGCAGCGCCAAGGATTTGATTCGTGTCCTGCAACTCACCAATGACAAGCAACTACCGAAATTCATGGTCTTTGTTAACAAGCGACGCGAAGCGGAGGAAGCGGTGGAGAGAATCTGGGATGATACAGTCATTGTTAATAAGGAGCGTGGGGTAGAGGAAGTGGTAGTTTGGGACGATATGCTGAGATATCTTGAGGACAGGATCACTTACTTCCATTCAGGCATGAGCCCCGAATTTCGAGAGAGCCGCATTGCGATGTTGAGGCACGGTGAGTTGTGGGGCATCATCTGTACAGATGCTGCAGGAATGGTGAGTCCAGAACTTTATGGCTTGAAATTAATACTCACTTGTTGTCCAAATAAGGGGCTCGACTTGCCTGATGTAGAGCTTATCATCCAGGTGGGCTATACATCATCGTTATGTACACTGTTGCAGCAGTTTGGTCAAGGTGCGTGTCAACGGAATCGACACGCGATCATGATCTACCTTGTTGAAGCCCAGTACATCGATAACACACCGCAATCAAATGCTGCTGTCAAGCGAAAACAAAAATGTCAGGAGGCTGAGGATAGGAAGAGGGTGAAACGGTGGTGGTTACAAGTCAACAGTGATGCCCAAGTCAGTTCTGGAGGAAATGCTCGTACGTCAGATGCAAATGGAGGAGAACATATACAAGACGATCACTTACCAAAGGCAATCTGTTGCGACCCTGCCAAACTACAATTTCCCTCACCATACTGGATGTCGAATGAGGAGTATGAAGAGGCGGTGATGCTTCTATTCATCAATGCCTGCAGTCGAGGCTTCTGTCACCATATTGTCTGTGACTGCTACTTTGGGAATGATCTCGCAGGTTAGTAACAGCAATTACATTCTAAAACTCAATAACATGGCTTACCATTCACTGCAGATGCGTACGATGAGTGCATTTGTGCATGATGTGGTGAGAGGGAGAGTGGTGAGATGGCTGATGGGACCAGATTGTCACAGCTTCTCTGTTGTGACGGGTGCTTCCCAGACTTTGTCAAATTGCCATCACCACCACTTGCTAAATGCCCTCGTGCCCAATGCACCTTCAAACCCAAACCGTTCGACATGGGCCCCACCGAGAGGAAGCTAATAGCTGTACTCTGTGAGTGGAGGAGTGAGGCTTTCAAGACCTCGCCGTTCAAGGACCAAGGTGGTCTTATTGGAGCCCAGCTCCTGATGACCAATATCCTCCTTGAGCGTATTGTTAATTTGGCACATTTTGCCAAACTTCCTGATGTCTCTGCTCTCAGTAAGCAGACTGGCTGGCGTTACACGGCGACTTACGGCGCAGCTATCCTGGCACTTGTGCACCTTCACATTCCCAAGAATGCCCCCCCTCAGAGTCTGCCAAAACTGTCTCCGCCCCCTTGACTACTGCAACTCCTAGTACTTTAACCACATCCACCGACAATGTGTTATCCGCAGGCTTCATGAGGGCCTCACAGCACTGCTGCAGATTTTGCAGATCGATATCTCACATTGGTATGTTTTAGTGACACAAATAGCCGATGATTACTTATACAGTTGTTGTAGCTGGTAATCCTCACTGTCCTTGCTACAATGACTGGCTGGAAGTTTGGCATGAGAAGGATGCAAACAAGGAGAACACTGTGCCCACTCAACGCCAATGCTGCTCCTGCAAAGAGCTTGGACATAGGTCAGGGAGCACCAAATGCAAGAATTCCAACCTGGCGGACAAACAGCATTCTCGTCCACTCATTACATCGTTGAACAATGCTGTATGTCATCTATTCTATCTCCAGGTCTCCTGCATCTACCTCGACTAAAAATTCATTGATCCCCTCGTTTACATAGATATCTTCGTTGACATCTGTCCCGTCACTTCCACCTCCAGTCATCTCGTCATCTGAATCTGTTCCCCCAACATCTACGTCCATCCCACCATCCTCGACCCCTTCCTGACTGAGTTGTACCACACCAGATGTCTGTGCCTCGTGTAGTCCTTGTAGAATTTGGTCTGGCGCTTTATACTGAGCTTTTCTTCCCGGTGTGAATATATGCAGTTTATTTCTGGTGAATTCTTTGTGGAGTTTCTGGATTGTCTGTGTCATATCCGGTGGTGAGTGTCGGAGTGTCCGATGCACCAGATAGAAGCCATTCTCAACAGTAACATGACAATCCCTGAAAAACTCGATGAGTATAGACTCCTCGAGTACTCACTCTAGACTCCGATTGACGCCTGTGCCGCCATAAATGACCTACAGAAAATTCAAATCACATAGCTTTCTGTAGGTGTAGAAAACTCGCCTTGGTATATAAATTGTTTCTTTCAACTAACCAATCAATCCCACAAAAGCCGTTTGGTTTACCAGTGGGATTACAAAGCCAGTTCATCTGAATGATCTCGCTACAGTATATTCAGGTGAGTATCAATTCCAGTACACTGAAGAATATCACTCACGCCAACTCAGAAGGATATACTTTATCCAGCTTCATCTTAAATTCAGCCATATGATGAGCATACTTGTGCTTTCCCATAGCCTTGAAAATGTAGATCCAATATGCCAATAGTTCCTCGAAGCGGCCAATGTCACCGGCTTTGATCCCATGATGAAGCTTGAGATAAAGCAGCTCATCTCAATTGTGCAGTATTTGATTTTTGAAAATACCATCTCTATGTACAACCTCCCGACTCTGCAGATTGCACAATTGGGTGACGTCGCCAACATATTTCTTGACAATCAAATACGACATCTCTTCAATCAATTCCCAGGAAGGCTCAGCCACTGCAAATGCCTTGAGAGAATTCCAGGTATTATTTCACTGCTTTGCCTCGACGGTCCAACTATTAAGCATGGCAGCCCAAATATCATGATGGATAACCTGATGTGTTCTTTGGTAACCAGGTTTTGACACAAAATTCCCAGAGTCATTTGGATGAAGAATACCGGCATGATTGAACATGCTGTTCAGATCCTTTCTAGAATCGCCAGGCTGTACCCAAGTTTGCCATAGTGCATCTGCACAGGCCATCTCAAAATGAAATAGGCCTGGCACAAATACAACATACTAGAAATGCCGCTTGGGTGTGTCTTCCACACGCCATGTCCGTTTTGCAGATTCAAGTCGCTCCTTTGTTAGAAGATCACCATGGATCAATATTACCCATGCAGTGATATCTGTGTCACCTAGTTTCATGTTGAAGCTCTTACTGCCAGCCTCGCCAATACCCCCTTGCCGTAGAAGTTCCTCCATGACCTGCATATTGCCATCTGCAGTCGACTCCTTAATATGCATTGCTCAACAAGGTGTTTGCTGTGTTTTATGAACAGGGATTGGTTTCACAGGATCTGGTGTAGCCAGATATTTTTTATATCTTGAGAAACCTGGAGCCTGATGAACAAGAATATGCCGAACATGCCATGCAAGCTGCTGTAGAAGTGGACTAAGTTGAGTGTCCAATTCCTTAATCCCCTCATCTGGGTGGAAGAATACATCCAAGTCATTATCACTGACATGAATTGGTCTTGTGGCTTTTCAGTTATTGGGATCACGATCCCACAGTTCTTCTGAGCACTGGAGATGATGTAATTTATCTTTGATTTCAATCGGGGGGATGGTGGTGGCAGAAGTGGCGCTGACAAATGAAGTGTCATTCTTGACAGTGGGTTCTGCAACTCTGAATGACATGTCAAAGTTATCATAAGCGAATGCTGTTGTCATCTTGCACACAGAGTCTCAAAGCCTGGCACTGGCATCCTGTGATAATGATTTGATGGCAGAGTGGATTGAAGTGAGGCTAATAGATAAACCAGCATGTGATAAGACTTCGATAACTTTCTCGGGGACTGATGCTGAATGATAAAAGATCCCGAGAATGCTTTGAAGATGGTTGCAATGTCGATTTGAGCTTTGCAAAAAGATGGAGAGACAGACAACAGATCTCTAAATAGCAGTTTTATTGATCAATGACTTGAAGTTCATTAATGATCGAAACTCTCACAATCACCGGAAGGACAGCACTGAGCTGGGCTGCACGTGCTCCACTCTTTTTTGATTGTCTCCTCTTTGAAATTCCATCCTGCTGCTCACTTGTTGTGGCCTCCAGGTCTGAGTCCACATCAGTGAGGTCCTGCTCTTCAGCTATCTCAGGTTGGTTGACCTCCTCTTCATCTACCTCACCAAGCTCATCAAGAATGGCTTCTCATTTTGAACCCAACCT
Source organism: Leucocoprinus leucothites (assembly GCA_013368445.1). NCBI lineage: Eukaryota > Fungi > Basidiomycota > Agaricomycetes > Agaricales > Agaricaceae > Leucocoprinus > Leucocoprinus leucothites. The sequence continues at coordinate 173,942 of JAACJO010000038.1, forward strand.
CTGGAAAGCCCCATCCTCTCGGTCCCTCTGTTCTTCTTTCATATACACCCTTCGAAAGTCCGGCCAAGCATCCAAACAATGATTGATTAATTTCCAGGTTGAGGGGGCAAGTGATCGCATTTTTAGGGCAGCATCTTTCATGAATGACCCCTCCATATCTGACATGTCTGCAGTTGTTGCATGGAAATGTAGACCGTGACCTCACTGCGACAACTCGTGGATTTCCTTTCGAAGCTTCTTAACAACTAAATTGAAGGCCCATGAGAAAACATCATCAGTGTGATGATTATTCAGGCTTCCTAGGACATTTTCGACCTCTTCTTTTGAGAGAAAACAAGCTCCGGTCTTTTTACGGCGGCCCTCCTTTAAGGCCTCGGAGATGAATTGGGGTATGGTGATTGCATTATGCTCCATTGAAGCAAGCACAACGTGGAAGGGATTTGTGGAGGTCATTGAGTAGGACTTCAAATCATTCACAAGTACGTGGGTTTACATCTTTCTGATAAGAGTTTATCATTTCCTATCGCAGATGCAGGAAGATTTATCATTTTATCATTGCAACAGTAACACCAGGTCTCATTTTGGCAAGTGATGACGCGTGCCCTTCTCAATTTGGCAGTGGCGAGCGCGGTTCCCGCGCATCTGAGGTCATTGGTGATGGCGCGCTGATGGCTTAGTGATGGCCATATGATGGCCGTCTGGGGGCTGATGGCATCGATCAAAATACGATGGCCGGGCAACGGATGGTATTGGTAAACAAATGTACACTACATTTCGTGCCAGTCGTCGGGATGCGTTAACTTACGAAGTTTCGGTTAAACTTCGGAAAAAAGTTATATAATCAGCATCCCGGCGCCTGGGAAGGAGTCTGGATGATAACCAGCTTAGTAGGTATGGTATTCTTGCCCCCAAGTCACCCAATCATAGTCATTTCGCTCGTTAATTACATGGCATCACATTGATGCTGTATTGTATACGAGACCAATCTCCTTCACCCGTTCACTGCGCTTAAACCTCAGATCGTTGCGTGCGATTTTACATTGTACGTCCAACGGCCACATTACCGAAGGCCCGAAAACTCATTTCTCATTCATGTTCATGCAATGCTTCTTATGTTGACGGACACACCTCACCCCTATTACAGATACCATATACACTGTCTCTTGGATTGATATCATCTACATTCGCACTCTACCACCCTCCTGGCTCCTCGTTTCGACTCTCAAGGCCCTGTACGTGCTTCATACACGAACTCCGAACAGCCACTGTCAGAAAGTATCGGTGAGGGCTACTAGCCACCGCTTTCACCCAAAATGATACCTCCATAGACAGAGGCACCCAAAGATCGGTGATTAGGCGGGAGGACAGCACTGGGTCTCTTACCTGAAGGTGACGTCCTCGCAAGAGCTACTCGTAGGGTGCTCGGGTCCATTTTGTCTACTAGGTGCCCGATGAGAGAAAAGTTTAAGGACATAGGATTGGAAGCGTAGCTCTGGTATGAGGTGGTTTGATCGGTCAAACATCGCCCCAGGGGTGCCGGGAGATGTGTGTGTGTCGAGAACACATCTTGCGACACGGAGGTTTGATATGGAAGTGTACCCGTGGGGCGTTGCTGAGCAGAGATGTGTGAGGCAATGGAGGAGCGGAGGAGAGTATAGCGATATTCGAATAGGAGATATGGGTAGGCGTTGTGACCACTAGAAAATGGCCGCGAGAAAATGCCACTCGCAGTCGGTATCGAGTGCTACGATGGTTAGTTACACAGAGCCATACATATATATATCCCAGGACCTCTGGACATTGGACGCCCTTCTTGTCGTAGTACCTGCAAGCAACCCCGCTGCTTCTAAACTTGAAATCTTCGGAATCGTTGAGATGACCAAGGTCGAGCTTTGTACTCCAGATCGGTATAGAGGGCCCGCAGAAAGCTCCTTTGCCCAGTGCTTTGAGTTCGTCTTGAGTGGATTCAAAGAAAATTGAAACAAACTGTACGGCGGAACTAATATGGACAAGTGCTGCGGGCGCTTGTCTGGTGGGCTGAGTTGGAAGAGAGATGCGACTCGAAATGCGACATGGGCCGGTTGGAAGTGAAATCGAAGGACCATTGAGATATCTATGAAACGGTAGTGAGTTTCTCCCGCCAATGACATCGTTGCTACACATTCAACGTGAAACTCACCTGTCCGCTACTCATGTACCAAATGTGCCATGCGTGATCATCAACCTTCTGTGTGATCGGCGAGCGCGTCGAAGGTTGAGGTTCGAACGTTCAAACTTGACTTCAGTGTGAACGTAAGCCTAGGTATGGTCTACACATGTTGCTAGTTTTTCGGTGGTGTCAGTCAGAGAACGGCATGGGGTAGATTATGACATACCTCCTAAGAAGTGTCGTCGCCAGCTTGGCACACTGGCCTGTCGACCGTCCAAATGGTGAAATTCCTCCGATCTTCTGTTGCAGCCCAGGTGGCTCATGTATCATCGGCGCCATTCTCTCCGCTTGCTGAGCGCGGGTACTTGCGAGACACTTAGATAATGTGGGCAAAGATGACCGTCGAAGTTTGCGCATGGTTGTAAAACGGATGTGTATGCGTGCAGTGAAGAGGTGATGGAGGGATTGAATTCCTAATTAGATCACGTGCCATCAAACTTGTTGCTCAGCGCTTAGCTGTTCATTTCCTGAATATACATTCCATGTTTCTCCCACCGACCTATGCTTTTCAGGCGTGGATGGGGGTCGCTAGGTGCAAGCTGTCCTGTGCTTCCCAGTACTCGACTGCTGTGCACTGATAACCGAGGTTAGGAACTCGGCTTCAACCTTTAGTATATAACAATATCATCGATGGAGTCAGGCCATACACCACGCTGGTGCATCGTGTGTGTATTATGAACTTACGATGCACAGCTACAGTATTCGCTTCTATTCCCTCCCCTTGCTATCCCCCTTCTAGCTTTCTACTGCGAGTGTCTTCGCGCGTACTCAGCTACCCACAATGTCCCTGAGCGTTCGTGACTTTTTCGTCAGACTCGCTCACGACTTCTTTGATCCATATCGACGATGTCATTGGGCTGAAGATCTCAGGGGATCTGCTCCTGAACCTTGCACATCTCCACCTCAACGACCTCCTACGCCTTTGCCCCCTCAAGATATCACCTCGCTCTCTCAGCTGGCTACCACTGCGCCTCCTACTCTCCTACTGGTGTCCCCGCCTTCCACGACCCCTGCTCCTGCACTTCCTAGTATTGAGCCCCATAGTTCAATACATAGTCCTGCCCCTTCCCCCTCCCTAACACTAGTTCCCCCTCCTACTTTGTCTCCGCCCGGTTTGTCGTCTACTCCCTCACAGCCGCAACATTTCTATGCATGTGAAATGTTCCCCAATGCCCAAGGGTTCATTGTGAACAATTCTCAATTCAACGAAACCTCTGTTGGTTCTGGTAAGCTTCACGGTTCCCTTGAACCCACCCGCTGACGTGATGTGATGAATAGGCCTCGAACGACTCCTTAAATACTCCATGCCGGACGCATTCCACGACTCTGGCGTTCGCTACCCACCCCCAAAATGCCACCTTGACACTCGCAACGAGTACATCGAGCGCATCACCAATTGGGCACTGGGAACATCGGATTGTACAGAACCCATCCTCTGGATGCACGGTCCCTTTGGCGTTGATAAATCGGCTGTCGCGCAGAGCTGCGCCGAGGCCCTGGAGCGCATGAACAAACTCGCTGCTACCCTCTTCTTCTCCCGTTCCGATTCAGATCGCGACGATCCTCGACGTGTCTTTACATCCATCGCGTATCAAGTCGCTACCGTATGTCCCTCATTTGGCGAAATTGTCAGCAGGCGCATGATTGAACATCCTGCTCTCGCGACGAAGTCACTGTCAAAGCAGTTCGAGGATCTGCTCGTTCAACCCCTTAGTGAGGTTGATGCCACCGAGAGTGGTCTTAGTGAATACGTTGTGGTTATTGATGGACTGGACGAGTGCCGGGGAACAGAAGGGCAGTGCGAGATTATTAAGATTGTCGCAACTTCCGCTCACAAACGTATAACACCCTTCCGCCGGTTCATTACCGGCCGCCCCGAAGACCCTATCATCCGCACCATGATTTCCTCTGCTGTATCTCTCGCTTGTTCTCGTATCGAACTTCCCGTGTCTCTTGCAATTGATCATGAGATTCTTTTCTACCTGACTGACGAGTTCAAGGTCATCCGCGAAGATCACGGCCTTCTCGAGTCGTGGCCATCAGAGGAAGACTTTGCCCTGCTTGTTGAACGTGGCGGTGGTCTGTGGATCTATGTGTCAACCATGGTTCGCTTCGTCAAGGACGAAAACTCTCTTGGTACCAAGACCAGCTGCGTATTGTGCTCGAGTTTGCAAAGCATGTCTCTGCCATAACTGGGGTGGACAACCCGTTGGTGGAGATGGACCTCTTCTATACTCTCATTATGGAACAGGTCCCACTAAAGCTCAGAATGGTCCGGAAAATTCTCCTGGCTCTTTCTACATTAACTAGGTTTCCGTCTTCTATTGCCGCCACCCTCTGCCTTTCCGCAGGGCAGTTCCGCCATGCCTGTGCTTCCATCCAGTCAGTTGTGGAGCTGCCAGGCCCTGATCTTAAATTTGAATGTATAAAATTCTACCACGTGTCATTCCTTGATTTCATGGAAGATCCCCAGCAGTCCAAGGAACTATGTATTCGTGGTGACTTTTTGATTGATTGTCGATGGGAGCTGTTAGTGTGACTGCATAAAGTCTGCTCTTGCAGTGCAGGTACTGTGTTTCCTGACCCTATCTAGTGTTTCTTACTCTGATGAGGTCCCATGTCATCTGCAGATTCTGAACACATTATATTTCCTCCAGATATTGTTCTCCTGGAAGGTGTATTAGCTACCTATCATTACTTGTATGTTTTGGGCTGGTTTTGGAGACTTTGTGAAGTCTGCAAGCATCCATTTGATTCTGAGACTGCTATGTCTTTTGTGGGGCTTCCATTCCAGAAAATGCTCAGATTGCTGGGTGATAGTGGCAGGTGGCTGGTCAGTGGTCATCTGGTAAGACACAATGTAAGATTCCAATACCATTTGTTTCCTTGGATTATCACTTACAATGTGACTGGTGGTTGTAGCTCCCACCTGAACTTTGTGACAAGATTATTTGAAAGGGCAAGTGTCCAGTTCTCAGGTGCACAAGCAACAAGGATGTCTGGATTTTGGGGTATAGAGAGAATGAAATGGTTCCTGTGTGGTCTGAGCATGCTGATAGCTTTCAGTTAACAAACAATCAAAATGTAAGTGTATGCTTGCCTTGTTATCCATCTATGTATTCTGACTGCTTTACCTCAGTGGGATGATGGCAAGTGTGTTTGTGGAGCTTGAACACAAGATTATGATGGGGGGCAGAAACTGATATTGAGAATGCTGATAACAATGACTGGTTTAGCAGGCTAGTATTCCTTCCCTTCCAGTTGTCTCAATTATTGTCTTCTGTTTGTTGAATACATGATACATGTGTTACATTAACACACCTTACCCCTATTACAGATACTGTATAATACAACTGTCTATTCAATTGATATCATCCACATTTGCACTCTTTCACCCTCCTGGTTCCTTGCTTCAACTGTCCACATCCTATACATTCAATCAAAATCCCAAATTATCAACTATTTCAAAAATCACAGTGAATTCCTGCCTGAGGTCCAATTTGAAGTTGGTACAGTTATCAAGGCCATGAAAAAGTTGATCCCATTTGTGTCTCGAAAGGCACCATCAATCTTGGCATATGAATAGAGAGCAGGTGCCCAACATGCATTGATCAGGAGTTTTATCAGAGCTCATAAGTGTTGCCCTCTAAAGTTGGATGTTGCTTCCCCATAAGACTATTTGTCAATAGCTAATAATCAATCAGCCTTCTGAGGGAGAAAAAAATGATACTGATGTTTGAACATTCCCCTCCCCACTTGGTCATATGATCATAGTGCCATTCCTCCATAAACACCAAAAGATGGGAGCCCAAATGTCTGTAGCCCTTATAAAGTGATCTCATTGGAATCCCTCTTTCCCGTATTTTTTTCCCTTTTGTGAGTAAATGTAAGTTATCAACTACTAGCCCATGGTCTAACTCACCAATTTCGAAAATAGACACACTTTGCATGACTGCGGAAATCAGGAGCTCATTGTCACGACTGCCCATAAACTCCAAGACCTCAAGCAGCTCCTCTTCACATCCTCGGTGAAGTCGAATCGGAGGCAGGAGAAAAATGTCCAAAGAAGAACTCTGAACGACTAGCGACGGGAGAAGAGATGAATAACATCCACCATTAAAAGGAACCCTCATCGACTTACTTACCCTAGGAGAAAATTCTTGCTCCTCAATTCGCTCGAGATATGGGCTTGCTCCTACCCAAGATTGAAGTCCACGAGTCAGAAAAACGAAACCACCGTGGATACCTCCTTGCGTTATACAGTCAGAATCTTGAGTTTGCCTTTTGCATGACAAGAACAGTCGGCTTCACCAGAGAAACGGTCCGGAAGAACGAAATTGCATTCTTCCATAACGTTGAACAAATCAGACAAGTCCTTTTCAGGATTTTGAGCTGGGCGAACAGGCTTATGTACACCAGGGACAGACGAAGGTACCAGTTGATATGCAGGAGGGGAATGCAAGGATTCAAAGGGCTGTTTGTCGACCTCCGTGGGAGTGCTTGATACTTCTATAGTGGTATGAAATGGGATTTGCTCAATAGAGATGTCCTCTGGGACGTCGTAAGCGGCTTTAGGCTCCCTCTCAGTTTCAGTCTGCTTTCCCTTCACCTTATTCTGGCGATCTTCCTTAGTGATCTCCTCGATATCCTTCGCCTTGTGTTGCATCCTCTCTTTCGCGGGCCGAGACCCCTCAAGAACATTTCTAGTCCCCTTGTCCCCAACCACACCCGCATCCGATATCTCGGAAGCCTCGTTACCATCCATCATGTCACTCCTGAAATAATAATCAAGCACTAGGAAACGGTTTCATTAATCAATCTTATGTCACCTTCCTGAGTAGGAGAGACACTTACCATCGTCAAACATATCATCGCTATCCAATGACTCCATGTCCTTTTCATGACCTACCTCCTCAACTCCTTCAGCGCCCTCCACTCCAGCCACATCGCACTTCCCGTCCCCAACATAGTAGACAGATATAGCCGAAGATGCGACGGACCGTCCTTCACTCAAACAGTTATTATTCTCCGCAATCGTGGTATCCGCAGAGAGGACAAGCCCCTAACCGAAATCAGAGTCGTTTGACGTTCGACCAGGACCTGCACCGCTGTCCTTAACATTTCATCGTCTCGGAAATATTAGAGGGAGCGAAGGCTATTATAGTTATGGCTGCCTCTTATCCAGTGGTATATTCTAAAATGTTCACTTTAGTTGTCGAATGAAAGCCAGAATGTGAGTGTGGACCTACAAGATCAATGACTCGTAAGGTAGTCAAATTAAGCTAAAATACAGGTGGATAACTCGACCTGTCGACCGTCCAAATTGTCTAATCCCTTCAGCCTTCTGCTGCAGCAGGAATGACTCATGCAACCTCCGGGTCATTCTCCCTGCTTGATGAGCATGAGTACATACAAAACACCTAGACAACGTGAACAGAGACGATCGTTGAAGTCTGCATGGGGTTTCGAAGCGGGTGGTGTCACGCGCATGTTTACAGGCATACATGCAGTGAAGAGGTGATGAAGGAAGATGTGCATAGAGTGCAAAATGGGCCTTCGCGAGGAGAAGAGCTTTTTAATGTCAACGGCTGGGACTGTCAAAGCTGTTGAGGGAGACGGCTCAAGCCGTTCTCCCTTCGAGTGCTCTTTCGATTAATTTCGCTTCGAGAGGCGAATTCGGCGCAAAGTACTCCACCTGAGGGGTGGAGGTTGTTCTGTTCCAGTCGAGGGGCCGAGTACCTATCTATAGTAAAACCTCAGGTCGTCGTGTGTAGTAATACAGCATAAGTATGTCCAACGGCCACATTCCCGAAGGAAACACATCTCAACGTTCCTCGCGCTGGCGGACAAATCTTGCCTCTATTACAAACGTTGCATACACACTCTCGTCCATTGACATGATCTACACCCGCACAGTTCCACCTTCCCGCTTCACTATAAGGGCCCCCGTCCATACTTCTTCATACATTACCTCTGAATAGGCACTACGACAAAATGTGTGCGAGCGTTATGATACAAGAGCACCACTTTTTCCAGTCGTGCCTTCATCGAACGATGAAGACGCAAAGAAACCCCAAATTCCATGGGAACATGAGAACATAGCGCCGAGTCGAGTATTCGAAAAGTTTCTCACCTTTGGGTGACATCCTCACAGTAGCGTCCGATAAAGGTGCTCAAATTCATTTCGTCGACTAGTTGTCCAGTGCTAGACATGCCATAGGACTAATCAAGTGCTCTTCGAGTGGGGGAGTGTAGCTGGTACGGCGTAGTTCGATAGCTCTTTGTCTACAAGCGTGTTGGGGACAAGGGTGCAGGCACGGGAGCACACCTCGCGGTGCTGAGACAGATGCGGAAATGTAACCGTGAGGCGATGGAAAGATGAGGGAGAGCGAGGCCAGAAGCGAAATGTAAGAAATGCTAGGAAGAGCTGTCAGCCAATGAGACGGTTACTGTATATTCGACGATAAACTCACCTTCCTTCTATCCGTTTACACAGCGTGCTATCCACGATCGTATTCTTGTGTGCAAGGACATAAGAGGCTGAGGCTCAAACGTCGGCACAAGCACTATCCCAGGGCGTAGTTATTGCATGTTATCAATTGAGCGGCGGTCCACGGCCTACAGCATCATCTATGTCAGTTGGAGAGTGGCGTGGGACGTGAGTAACGTACCTCCTATGAAACGATCTCCCCAACTTGGTACCACACTCTGTCGATCATCCAAATTATGAAGTTCCTCCAATCCTCTACTCCGGCCTGGATGTCTGCAGCACAAACGAATCCTAGGCGCTGCGCTCTCCACTTTGCCGAGCACAGAGCACACGATGGGGGTCAGGATGATGGGGGTAGAGGTGACCACCGAGATTTGTGTGGAGGTGTGAGACGGGTGTGTTGCGTGCAGGTTCGACCTTAATTCACTGGAGAACTGGGTTCACTCCCAGCTGAGATTGCAGTTATGAGTCAGAAGAACAAAACTGCCATAGATATCTTGTTGTGCTATACAGCTATCAAAGCCTAAATCTTTAATTTCCTGTGGATAATAACAATCAGATTCACAAGGGAAGAGCGAAATTGCATTCTTCCATGAAGTTTAACAACCTGGACAAGTCTTCTTCAGTATTTTAAGCCAGACGAACGGGCTTATACGCATGAGGGATAGGCGAGGACAGTAGTCGATACCCAGGAGGAGAATACATGAATTCGGAGGGCTGGTCCCCTGCTTCTACAACTCCTACTCCTGTGCTGCCTCATGGTGAGCCCCCTAAGCCAGCACCTACTCGTCTTCACCTTCCCCAGCTCCAATACGGATCGCAACGAGCCTGGACGCGTATTTACACCCATTGCATATCAAATTATGTACATCTTTATCTCCTACAATATTATCATTTGCAGCTCAACCTACAATTCTCTTGTGGATTACAGGGCGAATTAGAATAATGTACTATATCAGGAAGGCCAACCAGAGAAAGTTGTGACAGGGACCTGCCGAACGATAGGCTGAGCACTTATGGCCAGAACAAACAGAAAGCCTTGAATGCGCTCTTTGCAGTACTCCTCAGTGGGAATGTGGCCGCGTACCCTTAATTAATAGCCATACGCCTTTATGAGCTTTGTGTGCGGACGAAAGAAACCATAAGGGACTTACGGCCACGGCTTGAACGAGGTATTTTAGTATTCGATGCTTCGGATATGGGATCACGGTATAACTAGCCGAATCGTGGTTGCACCAGAAGAATGCTTTTTTATCTCCTCGTCCTAGAACGTACGAGGACGCTGGACAAGCAGGGCGGCGAGTGCTGTACGCTCGATCGATACCGTATGAGATTGAACTGCGATCACGTATGGGGTGGACGATTTTGTTTCGTAGACTGTCGGGCAGCTAGGAGATCTCTTGTTAGGCGTGGTGTACGAGTATCCAAGATATTTTTGACTGAGTCACCTTTTTTACTATTATGTCCACCGCACGAAGGGGTAATCCACCAAAGTCAATAGTCAATTCCCCGAACATGCAGAGTTTGTGGAAATTGAAATCTCGTAGCACAGAAGCAAATCGGTTGTCCAAAGGCAAGAGATAGAGGATTTTGCAGAAACCATTAACGATATCTTGGTATGCTCTCGGCTGCGCTGAGTCAACCGCAGTGCTTGTTTCATCTACCAGATAGGTTAGTTATAGCCGCTTTACCCCGTTGAAGATTAATTTTACTCACTCCCCATCAAGCCCGTAGAGTGTGTTTCATTCAGCCGCCGTAGAAGTTCTTCCCGAAATGTAAGCGCGGGAGAAGCTAACACGCAAAAGTCCCCGAGAATGCTGTGTCGGATACGAAATCCAGCAGGGAGGAATGAAAGAATGTTATGGAGCAATCGTCAGCAACCTGTATGACTGGACTCAGAGCTGCGCAAGCACTTTGGAATTGGGACTCCGAGAGGGAAAGGAAGGATAAGAGACGCTGGCCGCTGAGGGTGATCATTCGGAGGCAGCCAGCCAATAAAATTCGTTGGGCAGATGGAAGAAGGTCTAGAGGAATACGTTCCACGACGAGTGTGTAGAGCTGATAAAGGCCCCTGAGATGGTGCCCCCGGATCGACTGAGATAAATATCTCGGTAGTCGGAGGATTGTTCGTAGATTCTCGTCGGGTGCGTGCATGGTCGATTTGTCGATGAACTGAATAGCCGCGCTCGCATAGATCGGCAATCCCGCGGAAAGGTCAAGGAGGGCGCGGACGTCCTGCTCCGATGGCCATGATTGTGGCAGGCCATGTTTGTGTCCGATTTTCCTGAGCTCGTCCACCAAGAAAGAGCCAATTTCGTGGTCGAATTGCCGGGAGATGCTGAGTTCCAGCTGAAAAGTATAGGATAATATGTTTGGGATGTCGAATGTGTTGAGCAGCTGAGGCTCTGGTCGACCGAGGAATAGCCAACGGAACGGAGTACTTCGTTCACGTACTGATTGAGCGATAATCTTGACAATGTTTTCCTGTGCCCGTTCATCGGCACATTCCTCGAGACCGTCTATGATAACGATAGGTTCATCTAGAAACCATCCCTTATCCTTCACATCTCTCAGGGGCCTGACGAAAAGCTCATAAAATTGCTGAGATAGTGATTTCTCGTAGATGAGAGGGTTTTGGCGAACGATCTCATCCACGGAGGTGGCGTAGAGCTTGATGCGAAGGGAAAGCTGATAAGAGATGGATGGAAAGAAATGGCTGGGATTATTCGTGTGACCGATTTGAGAAAATCGGAAGAAAGCGCCCAGTTTGGGACCAAGGCTATCGGCGAAGGAGTGCGCCAGGGCTGACTTTCCTATACCAGCTGGCCCACACACCCAGGAAATACGCTTGGCGTTAATTGTGTTCTTTGCGCCCCACTGCCTAAGTCGTTCCAAATAGTGGCATGGTGAATAGGTGTATCGAAGGATTGAGTTATGGGTCTCTTCTGCGACGGGGAAGTCTAGTAGAAATCCTCGTCGTAGGTCTACTGCACAAGTGTCAGACACCATTGAAATTGATAAATAACCATATTGAACTTACCGGACGGTTTACCGCTGCTGGCTTCTGAGCCCTCCAAGTCAACAGATGTGTCCGCGGTGTAAGATCCTTCAGTCACTTCAGATGAGTGAGCTGTCTCAACTTCTTCCAAAGACATAGGACGGCAAGTTTGCTGCTATCGGTGCTGGAATGTATGTCAATTATAGAGGCAGGGACGGCACTGCCCTTTTTCTAGTGTTTCCCAATAGGCTTTAACAAGCTCCATTCTTGTCGGCTCGCGAAATGGTATACCCGTCCTGAAGTATATTTGGTGTGCGCTGCGCCGCGAGTCATCGAGCTGCAAATGCCTTGTCAGGCTTCATCCCATCCCAAACGGCCCGGTCTTCTTCCACTTGTCACCGGGCGCATCTGCCACCGGAGGAATATAATCAGCAGATGGCTAATAACATATACTTTCTAGGTGAGGTGAAACCAAACGATGACCCATGCTGGCAGATGGCGCTTGTTTTTAGTCCATCACAGTCACGGGGACCAGTACTTGTGGATTGGGAGCCTCTGCCTACTGGACCGAGTTCACTGTTTCGGCTACCATACTCGCGATAAGGCTGTGCAACTTCAGAAAAAAAGTTCTTGATAAAGTGGATATAGTCTGTAGAATGATGCTGTGCGTTGTCTCCTGACCCTTCACATCTTTCTCTGATGATGAGCAGAATAAAAAGCATCCTTCACACATGCTCTTTGGCAAATCTGAGGTCAGGAAATGGTGTTTTTGAGTTCTGCGCTTTCCACTGTAACAATCGTCTGGGCTCTTTAGTCAGTGAGTTCATGTCACACATTCCGGTCCGTTGACAAATTAGTATGGCTGCCTAGGCCCAAGGAGCTAGTACTGTTACACCGCACAATGTAGCCCCTCCGATCCGAAAGAGATGATACCAGTGGTTCACGCACCTCGCTATCATACTGTTTCCAATTTTTCGCCCGGGCATTGGCATTAATGGAGGATGGAAATTCATGACGGGCTGGTTGACTGTGTGTGTGTGTGTGGTGGGGAGGAGATAAAGGGATCGACCTGACCACATGCTATCAGGCGATCAACCAAATTGTGGTGTACGTGCCGAGTCCGATGGGAAGTCACCTAGGAACCAGTTCCTCGAAATACATAAAGATTGTTAATCAAGTTATAAAAAGCCCTTCGGAGTACTTGAAGGTTTCAGCGACAAGACCGTGACCTCCTGTAAGTCGCCTGACCTACGATAATAATACCCCAGATATTCCACCACACCTGGTAGAGTACACGGGACATCCTGACTGAAATACTTTCCTGTGCGATCCCTCATCGAATTTGCTTTATGACAGGAAATAACTCTCGCGAGGGACAGAGTGAAAATGAAGATTTAGGTTTGGAAGCAGGTTATCCGCTGCATCGCCTTCCGGGTCAGCCACTGACCGCCACGAGTAAATATAGGGCATAAACATATCGAGCTTAAATTTCCAACCGCTTTTTGATCAAAGGATCCGAGGCGTATGAAGATAACAGAGTCAAGCGCTCGCCGCATTGCCTCCTCCAGTCACCGAAGCAGCTCGGATGATCGTTAAAGAACACTCGGCCGGGTGTCAACGTGTCAGGCTTAAATCCAACACCTCCATACACCGACCCGAGGTACCAAAATGATACGAAATAGTTCTAAAACTGAAGCAATCGCTTCATCGCCTCTTTTTGTTTATTCAAAAACCAACAAAAATTATTCATTCTCATATCTACCTCAAAACGTCCGTAACACCGTCACATCGTCCTGTCCATTAACACCCAAACCATCCGCAGAATCGGAAAGAAACGACGCAACGACATAAGCACCATTCACGGCTCCTCCTTTAACAGTCAACCATCGACCGAATTGATGCTCTTGTCCAGTTTCCAGCTATTATAAACGTAATCGGAGAAGACGAAAGAACGTGCATCGATGAGGATGAGGTGAGGAAATGGAGTAGAGTGTGTGGAAGCCATGAGGACCCAGATCCGGGTATTGTTACTGTAACGGAAGCGGGGGTAATGAGGCGGCGGCGGCAATGGTGGAGTTTGATGCGGGAGTGGGTGGGGGATAGAGGTCAGGAACAATTTTGGAGGTGGGATAAGTTGGACAGAGTCGATAACACCGGGTATGGGTATGTTTCCAGTGATTTGAGCTCGGATCGAGTTTCTATAGTCTGATTTGACCATTCCATGAACCTATAAACAGCGCGTCAAGAGGGGAAATCTTGCAAGGAGATATGAATTTGTGCGCACGTACCAGAAGTGAAGAGATCGGAGTAGGGTAGGGCGGCTAGAGCTATTATCCAGCGTGGTATTGGATTAGACCTTTGGTTGAGGATTGAGCGGAATAAAGGCCGTGTGCGAGGGGTTGAGCGGGGAGGGGATTTTTCTTTGTGGTTGGGCAGAGGGATATTGAGCTACGTGATATGCGTGTGTGAGAGGCGAGTGGTCAGTGAAATGAGACGGGGGAGGCGTACCCGCTATCACCACCAGTAGCAAAAGCCTGAGTCAATTCATCAACCATCGCTATACACTGTAAACTCCCCCCACATACCTCTCTCCTTTTCCTTCCCGGCATCAGCATCAGCATCAGCATCAGCATCTCTCAACCCACCCTGCAAAATATCTCAAACCCCAGCTCCTCCCACCACCACGAGAAACCAACTGACTCTCTTTCGCGATTTTCCACTACCAAGCGGTTTCATATCTCCCACCCACGCCAACGCAGTTTCACTGCCGAAAGAGGAGGTGGATAGAATGGCGTCTTGGTGACCAAAAGGGGTTTCGGTGTAACCGAGAATGGAGGGTGCAGGAGGTGTGACGGAATGAGAGGGCCTGTGAGAAGGGAGAGGATAAGTTGAGGATGAGAGGTGGGAGGGGAGGGGACGTATGGAGATGGCGTCTTTGTGATTCATGGGCCCTTGGAATACTTTGAGGAGGGAGAGGGTTTCGGCGTCTTAGATAATGAGACGACGATCGCGACCGCCTGAAGCGAGGTATTTCACATCTGAACGTTTGAACTTAGAGCGTGTGTGAGAATTTTCTCTGTGTGGCGTTGGACGTCTACAGAGTCTTGTGCGTTTGCTTTAGCCTTGCCTTTATTCTCAGTTAAGGAGGACGTAGAATCCGAAGGGCGAGATTTTTAGACAGTTGTCGGATTCCATTTGATGATAGATCGCTCTCCACTGGATGAATAGAGGTATTCTGCGGAGGAGGATGTGACGCCGGAAGTTGCTGAGAAGCTGTCCGCGTGCTCGGAGTGTAGGTGGTTATTATGGCTGTTGGACTTTGGGGTTGAGGGAGGAAGAGGAGGTTAGGTCACGTGTTATCAGACTTGGCATGACGCTCAAGCGCTGAATCTCAACCGTTCCACATTCCGTGTTTGCTGTGCGTCGACAGACTCGTCTACAGTGTATGTTCTGTCATCACCGAGCGTCCCACCTCAACTCTACGTTCTGCGTCGAAGCAAATCACTGGATATAAATGGTTGGCAGAAGCTAACTTCTGCGCTTGGTATAGCCCGATGCCAGTTTCCAGTGCCATCGATAATGGGCGTCTGTGGGTCAGGCGATGCACCACGTTTTTGATGCATCGTGAACAGACTTACGAGCGTCAGGATAAAAACGCTTTGCTTTTGTTCCCTGCTCTTGTTCTCCACCTTCTGACCCCCTACTGCAAATATTGTCCCGTGTTCTCACCTCTGCACAATGCCCCGGCGCGTTCGCAGCTTTTTCGTCAAGCTCACTCACGTCTTTGAAGACTTCTTTGGTCCATCTCGTCGGGCTGCAGATCCAGATGACACTGCTCCTCAACCTCGTACATCTGCGCCTCAACGGCCTCCTGCACCTCAGCGGCCTCCTGCGCCTCAACAGCCTCCTGCGCCTCAACAGCCTCCTGCACCTCAGCGACATCCTGCGCTTCCTACTTCTACGGCTCCTACTCCTGCGCCGCTTCATGTGGAGCCCCCTAATCCAGCGCCTACTTCCTTGCCTTCCCCTTGCCTAGCTCCTGATCCTCCTGATTCGTACCTAACCGTCTTGTCACCTACTCCTTCCTCGCAGCGGCAACATTTCCACGCACCTGAAATGTTCTGCAACGCACAAGGCTTCATTATGAATAATCCCCAATTCAACGAACTCCCCTCTGGTTCTGGTGAGCTTCACAGTCCCCTTGAATTCGCCCGCTGATCTCATGTAACAAATAGGCTTTGAACGGCTCCTCAAGTACTCAATGCCGGGCGCGTTTCACGACTCCGGCGTTCGCTACCCACCTCCCAAATGCCACCTTGGTACCCGAAACGACTACATCGGCCTCATCACCAACTGGGCGCTGGGAAAGTCGGATCGCAAGGAACCCATCCTCTGGATGCATGGTCCCTTTGGCGTTGGTAAATCGGCTGTCGCGCAGAGTTGCGCCGAGGCCTTGGAGCGCATGAATAAACTCGCTGCTACCCTCTTCTTCTCCCGTTCCAATTCAGATCGCGACGACCCTCAACGTGTGTTTACATCTATTGCGTATCAAATTGCTACCATATGCCCCTCATTCGGGGAAATTGTCAGCAGGCGCATGACTGAACACCCCGCTCTCGCGACAAAGTCACTGTCAGTGCAGTTCGAGGTCCTCCTCGTTCAACCCCTTGGCCAGGTGGACATTGTAAGGAGCGGTCTTAAAGGGCGTGTTGTGATCATCGATGGACTGGATGAGTGTCGTGGAACACAAGGGCAGTGCGAGATTATTAAGATCATTGCAGCTTCCGCTCATAAACGTACAACACCCTTCCGCTGGTTCATCACCAGCCGCCCTGAAGACCCTATCATCCGCACCATGAAGTCCCCTGCTGTATATCCTGCTCGTTCTCGTATCAAACTTCCTGTATCCCGTAAGATTGACCATGAGATCCTAGTCTACCTGACCGACGAGCTCAAGATGATCCGCGAGGATCACGGTCTTCCCGAGTCGTGGCCATCGGAGGAGGCCCTTGCCCTGCTTGTTGAACGTGGTGCTGGGCTGTGGATCTATGTGTCGACCATGGTTCGTTTCATCAAGGACGAAAACTCTTTTGGCCCCGAAGACCAGTTGCTCATTGTGCTGGAGTTTGCGAGGAAAGTCTCTGGCAAGGTTGGGCCGGACAACCCGTTGGTGGAGATGGACTTTTTCTATACCCTTATTATGCAACGAGTCCCGCCAAAGGTCAGGACAACAGTCCGGAAAATCCTCCTGGCTTATACTACATTCAATCTCTCTCCATCTTCTATCGCCACTGCCCTCTGCCTTTCCGTGGAGCAGCTCCGTCGTGCCTGTGCTTCTATCCAGTCAGTCATGGAGCTCCAAGGTTCTGACTTCAAATCCATGAGCATGAACTTCTACCACACATCGTTTCTTGATTTCATGAAAGATCCTCAGCGGTCCGGGGAGCTATGTATTCATGGTGACTTCTTGATTGAGTATCGACGGGAACTCTTAGAGCGGCTGCATACAATTTGTTCTTGCAGTGAAGGTACTGTGTTTCCCGAACCTGTCTAATGTTTCTTATTCTGAAAGGGTGTGCAGATTCCAAGCACATTGTACTTCCTCCGGGTACCATTCTCCCAGATGGTGTATCAGGTACCCAGCACTATAATCACATTTTTGTTTGGTTTTGGGCGCTTTGTCGAGAGCATGAGCATCCATTCGATTCCCAGACCGCTCGGTCTCTTGCGGGACTTCCATTCCGGAAAATACTCAGGTTGCTGGGTAACAGCGGGGGCCCAATCCTTCATGGTTCGCCAAGAGACAATGTAAGTTTTCAATACCATTTGTTTCATTGGATTATCATATCTTATGTGACTAATGTTTACAGCTTCCAGCTGAACTTCGTGACAAGATCTTTCGAAAGGGCAAGTGTCCGATTCCAGGGTGCACAAACACCGAGGATGTCCGGATTTTGGGGCATGGAGAGAATGAAATAGTCGCTGAGCCATTTGTACCTCTCCGTGATGGCTTTAGGTTGCGCAACAATCAATATGTCAGTACTCCCTTGCCTTGTTATATTATCTGTGTATTCTAACTGCTTCACTTCAGTCACATGATGCCAAGTGTGCCTGTGGAGCTCAGATACGAATGATTATGATAAGGGGTAGAAACCAAAACCGAGGATATAGACGACGATGACTAGTTTAACAGGCTAGTATTCTTGCCCCTACCTGAGTTACATCAATTATAATCACTCTGTTCATTAAATACATCATGCTGATATTGTATCGTATCTGAGACCACTCGCATTTGTTCACTTACCCCAGATAGAGGTGAAGAACAATTTTGGGGGTGGTATGGGTTGGAGAGAGTTCATAACACCGGGTATGGGTACATTCCCCAGGAGAGGAAATGATTTGAGTTCGGACTGAGTTTCCATAGTCTAATTTGACCATTCCATGAACCCATAAACAAGCGCGTCAACAGGGAAAATCTTGCAAGGAGATATGGATTTGTGTGTACGTACCGGAAGTGAAGAGATCGGAGTAAGGTAGGGCGGCTAGAGCTATTAACCAGCGTGGTGTTTGGATCAGACCTTCGGTTGGGGAATGGGTGGAATGAAGGCCGCGTGCGAGGGGTTGAGCGAAGGCGAGGTTTTTCTATGTGGCTGACCAGAGGGATATTAAGCTACCTGAGATGTGTGTGTGTGAGGTGAGTAGTTAGTGAAATGAGAGAGGAGGCGTACCTGCTATCGCCACTAGTAGCAAAAGCCTGAGTCAATTCATCAATCATCGCTTTCCACATTAAACTCCCTCCACATACCTCTCTCCTTTCTTCCCATTCCGCTCCTTGACCTTCCCGGCATTGACATCATCCGCTCTCAACTCACCCTCCAAAATCTCTATTTCTCCCACCACCACGAGAAACCAATTGACTCTCTTCCACGATTTTCCACTATTAAGCGGTTTTATCTATCCCACCTATGCTAAAGCAGTTTCACCGCTGAGAGAGGAGATGGAGAGAATGGCGTCTTGGTGACCGAGGAGGGTTTCAGCGTAGTCGAGGATGGAAGGTGAGGTCGTAAAGTTTGACGGTGCGATCGAAGGAGGCGGTGAAGAGGGTGTGTGGAAGGCGTGACGGAATGAAAGGGCCTGTAAGAGGGTGGGGAGTGAGAGGCGGAGGAAACGTAAGGAGGTGGTGTCTTTGTGGTTCATAGACTGTTGGAATATTTTGAGAGTGTGTGTTTCAGCGTCCAGATGATTAGACGACGATCGCGACAGCCAGAAGTAAGATGTTTTCCATCTGAACTGAGAGCAAGTGTGAGGATTTTGTCTGCGTGTCCTTAGACATCTGTGGAGTCCTGGGCTTTTGCTTTACCTTTGCCCTTATTCTTAGTCGAGGATGTAGAATTCGGAGGGCGAATATTATAGACAGTTGCTTTGCCAATCGTCAACCCCCGCATGATGATGGATCCTCCATTGTTCAATACGTAGAGGAATTTTGTGGAAGAGGACGCGACAGCGGATGTTGCTGAGAACCTGTGTATGCATGTAGGTTGTTGTTGTTGTCGGAGATTGGAGAAGGGAGGAAGAATAGGAGTCGGCGATGAACAAGTGGACTTTGCCAGAGTAAACAAGAAACCGTGAAGGAATTATCTCCTTGTCGATTTCAGCAGCCTCGAATTGCCGACAGAGTGAAGTAAGTTGATTAATGGTGGTGTATACAGCACACCGAGAGATTCTTTGACAGAGTCAAGATAGAGTTGAGCGAGGTGAAAATGCGTTTCGGTAGGTGTTTCGTCAATGTCTGCGTCGCCATTTGCGTTTAGATTGGGATTCCTCGGTACGGAGATCCATGTTTTGTATACCGCCTCTATCATTGTCGTTGTTGACGTCGATGCTGTGCGTTATCTCCTGACCCTTTAGAAAAATTACTGTTTCAAAAGAGAATCTCTCTGTCGGGGAGTCGAACCCCGCTTTCGCGCGTGACAGGCGCGTGTACTAACCGATATACTAACAGAGAACTTAATTATCTGGTGATATATGAGTTCATAATATTAAAATGTATAATGCGAGTAGACCTTCCAGCTATTATTCATCTGCTTGCTGTCCCCCCGGTCCGATACTCGTGAAAACGCTCATCCACTGCTGGGTGACCCTGTGTGACCATAAGTAGTAGCGATCACGCCTGATTGATGTCAATTTCCACGTGCGACTCACAAAACAAACACAAGCTTTGCCTTGTTGTGCTCGAAAAGGAACACGCATGATTTCTTCCATTTCCCTCATGGCAAAACCTCCTACGCAGACGGGGCAGGCATTTCAACCTCAATTACTGGTCGATGCAGCTTGTGCTTATCCGTTCTCATCATGTGTCAATACTTTCCTATGGACCAGGCCCAATCAAATGAAGGCTTCGCCCCCGATCTGCTAAGCAGCATCGGAGTTCTGGGCCACACATCGGTGGATCACAAAATGCTGCTGTTGGCCAATTTCCTGGAACAGTCTGACGGCGTGTCTTGAACTAGACGATGTCTTTGACAGCCGCTATCTCGTGGAGGAAAAAGTACTCCATGGGCCTTGGCGGCGGTGAGACTCGTACAGTTTTGAAGAACGTCGTCGCTGCTTTCGTGAGAGGTGCGATCTGATTGGGAACAAGAAATCCGGGTCCAGATGATCAACGCGGCAGCCTGAAGGCTACCCCTGTGGATTTGTCCGCTGACAGATGATCCTGACGCCCCTCCATGACAAATTCACATCTATATCCTGGATTCGTTTCCCCATGGATCTGGGTCAGGCGGCGCTGCTCTATTCAGTCATTCTTGACCTCGCCTGCCAGGATTGCAAGACATACATTGTGATGCTTAGACTTCTATCTGATGTTGTGGGCTCAAATCTTTCGGTCATCCTGTGAAATGGGCCCCATTATCGGCCAAGACGTCACATCTTGACAGCATGAATGTAGTCATACTAACGCGTGTTCTGGTTGGGGACGGCCCACAGTCGCAGAAATGGACTCCCTTGCCCCCTTCAAGCACACAAGCGCAACCCCTGCTCCATCTGGAGCAAATTGGTTTCTTATTCGGGTTTGACTAGCTCCTCTCTAAAGTCTCAAGGCATCCTGCCCCGTGTTTTCGATTATTGTAATCCTGGGTGACTAGCAACGGACCCATCGTTGATTATGCTTGTGAAGAACAACATACGCTACCTGACGATGGTGGGATCCTCCTACTCGGCTACTCGAAGCCTCCTAATGTCCACCCTGCCGTCTCAATTTGGAACAACAACAAACAAGTACACCTTCTCCCAAAGGGATTTCGCACATCGCCACCTCGCTTGCTCATGCGGTTCAAGAACATTATCAGCGATCGCAACAGCCAAACAACAGCACTCTGGACGTGTGCTCACTCATCTGGAACTGGTGCCCTCTTCTGTTGAAAAATAAACACTAACCCAAAAGGATAGTGCCTTCTCCCGAGTCTTTGTACTAGCAAGTCCGCCTGTCAAGAAGGTTCTCGTGCCCACACATCGTCGGAGATATACTATTGTATTGCGCTTCGACACCATACAAATCTGATTGCGTTTTGGCGGTTGATGCCCGGAAGCAACCGGATATCGAGCCAGAGATTCGGATTTGCCTTGATTGGTGCTTGTGGGTCCCTTACATGCGGACCCACAACTCCTATATAAGGCGATTTGTGTGTGGATTGGTTTGATGGATTGGTTGGGACCCATATTTCCTTTCTATTGTACATCAACTTCTCCTTGACGTTATATAACTCTGTAGATCCCCGCCCTTGCCAACCAACCCACCACCGTCGCTCCTCCCTCCCTTTTTTCAAGTCCTCCCTCTGACCATGGTCCTGCAGGCCAACAACTTTGCCAAGCGTGCTGCCGGCGAGAGCGCCGCTCCCAGCAAGACTGAGAGCCCGGCTGCCCGCCATTTCCGGACTAGTTTTCAAACCGCAGCTAGTCGCAGGCGCGCGCGTAATGGTGGTCTGAAGAACACTAAATATACCGTCGAGCAGGCCAAACGGCGAAGCATAATCAAGTCGCCAACAAACATTATTCGAATGTCCTTCCCTGTCATCTCCCGTCCCCCAATGCAACCCGACGTCACAATGAAGGATGTGCCACCACCAGCTAGCTCTTCTTCTAAATTGGTTGAATTTCCCCTCTACCTTGGTCGACCCGAGTATGTCGAGGTCCCCAAGAGCTCTATTGAAGCCATCGATCCCGAGCTCGCCAAAACTGATGTGCACTATGTCCGGGATACCTTGATGGCCACTACGATGGGCCCGAGGTACGTTGAGCCACCCACTTCATCTTATGTGCCACTGACTGACCCTTCGTCCTGTCTAGCATGTACCCAGTCCTCCGACGCTACACTGCGAAGGACAAAGATGCCTTGTCCAAAGGCACCTTACCGCGGGAGATATCCATCATCGTAGACGACATGACCTCGATACTACCAACCCACATGATGGCTGTTCATGGCCCTCGTCCCAAAAATGCTCCTGAGGCAAGGACGAAAGTTATGCTTTACCCAGTCCATAGTCTCATCTTAGCCGCCCACTGCGCTAAGCTTCCAGCGTTCCCCGTCTCGAGCACCGACCTCACTCCTCAGGCGACCACCACAACCCGGGAGATCAAACTTCCTGTTCGGCCCCTTTTCCTTCATTCACCCAAAACCTTCCCTATTCTCCTAGAATATTTCTACTTGAAGCGCCCGGAGGTCCTTCTCCGCCACCTCGTCCCGATGTCGCTTCCAACTACATTAATCGAACAGACAGACCACCACGAGTCCGTCGCGAGGGTATTGGGTACAGCACTCAGTGTTCAAGGGTTGATCCAACAAATTACCGTCGTGCATGGGATCTGGCAGAACGTATGCGCATTGGGCGTGTTCGATGATGAGCTTTGGAGTGTGATAGATTTCGCATGGAAGCTCCTTTTGATGAGCTTGGCAGTGGCCGCTAACCTACCGGATGTGCTCGAGTCCATCAAAAACGCCGAAGTAACTCTTGAGGGCGGGAAGGAATCCCAAGAGACCTCGACAGCGAATAGGCCGGGTACTTCCTCGTGAGACCCATCTTGATATCGATGTGGCTTGTACATTACTCTGTTTCTTGTCTTTGGTTTCCTTGTTCATATGCATTATTAACCTATCGTTATTTTTTTTTCTTTCCTAGTTTGAATCATCCTTTTTGTATGTGAAAGGCGAATCTTAAAGCACGTGTATAATCTTCAAATAAATTGATAGAACTTCTTCATCCAATCTACTAGCCTGAACAATCGCGATTTCATGGATGTCAGGTCTCTTGTAGACAAAGCAGAAAACACGCTTGTAAAATGCTTACTATGCACTGCACGAATATCTCATGACCAAATCACAGGTACAAAATCAAGCACAATGACTTGAGCAAAGACTAAATCAAGTACGTTTGTTTGACAAACTATTAGTTCCGAAGAGCCTCTGACATCAGATAACATATCTATCCCTTTGTCTTAAAATCCGACATCTATCACGAAGCCCCCTCACTATTTTTGTCATTCCGGAGCATATTACTTTGTCGAATTCTTCATCATTACTATTCTGATTGTCGTCAGCGCTTCAAGCAGTGTAAGAAGTCACTTTGTTTCTGCCCGGTCAACGCCTTTACTGTCCGCGTACTACAAGTACCTTTTTCATCGTATTAAGATAGCTTCCGAACCTGTCGTCCGAGGAGAAGCTATCGACCCCTCGAATTGACAATATTCCGGAGAAACGGATGAACATACTAATGGGTATGGTAGCTGCTGGTAGTTGTCGTTACAGAATGAACGCCGGCATCGCTAGGGTGGCTCAGGTTCACCTTTCTTCCCTGTGATGCTCACCCGGAAAGATGACGCCCCTGACTCCTAGCCACCCGATCAGGAACGCGTTGCAAAGGGCATTTACACACTAAGCTCAGACATCCCTTGAGCCACACGGTTATCGACGTACGCAGGATGCTCAGGAAACGAGTTCTGGTACGATCAGACTGTCATGGTCATAGAATCAAAGCAGGCCTATATTAGACTCAATATATAGGAAAAAATCGGCAAACTAATTATTATATAGAATTACGGAATAATAAGTATTATGGAACTACAGTATACTATACCAACAACTGGTGATATATCGCAAGCAAAATAAGTAAGAGACCACGAGGAAGGAGTGGATAGATCGTAGAGGTGGGGTGATATCGTCGGGGTCATGATTCATTTATCTCAAGATTAACGGAAATTAGTGCCTAAATGGCGGGAAATTATAGTTGATGTCCGGGTCGCGAGTCCAGATGAAGCATATTAAAGCCTGTGGAATGTAGCGGTACCGCCCGAATATGCCAAGCCATTCGCAAGGGTGTCCAGACACAGCTGGACGTATGAAAGTCCCAGTGGCGATCGGAACTTCATAACACTTTCAGCGCCGCTGCGGGACTAAACCACTCTGCTGGCGCTGACGAATGCGGCGCGCTTCAGACGCGACGCTCCAAGCTGTGGATACGATCTCCATGATCCTCTTATGCTTTAGCCCAAGAGAAAGGATGTTTCCCCAGAAACCCTTGAGGTACATATGATAGCGCTCGAACTGCTGTTCGGGAAACTTGGCAAAGATTTCTGCCATTGCCGGAGCAGCCGGAAATTCGGCGACGACTGAACTTGGCAGGAGACGGTAAGGGAGCCTTTCAATGTCTGTCTCCAGACCTAGCCCGAAGAGGAGAACCAGAGGGAGCGATACCAAATGAGGAACCGTGATGGGGTGAACGGGGAGGGAAATTTTAATGGGGTCGTCGGACAGGGGAGGTATGGTGACAGGGAGGTCAGTTGCATCCTCAGTCTCGTCGGAAATTTCAGGAGGCTCATCCTCCTTGGGCCAGCGAAGGTTCGGGTCAAAACCTCTTCTATAGAGGTCTTTGCACACGGGAAGCATTAAAGCTGGAGAATTCGCCGGAGAGTTGGTTTGTGTCACAGCTAGACAGTGGCTCGGGTACCGACTCGCATTGAGAGTGGTAAGTGTCATCACAAACCGTTCTTCAATCGGGCCCGCATGATACCCAGCTTTGACCACGTTGAAGTGGCGATATAACGCGCTGAAAATAATAATCAACCAAATGCCGACTCCGAGGTGGCATGTCACTTACTCCAGCGGCTCTATGTTATAGGCAAGCAATCCAGACATATTTTACAGTGGTGGTGAAAGGGAGTGTAAGGGGAATGGTTGTCAGTCGTGACAGGTAAAAGAAATGGAGTGAGCAGGAGAGAAGTCGTGCAAAGGAGCGGAATGAGGGAGAGAGGAGAAAAATTAGCGTATATATAGTAACGGAGGCTAATTGGACATAAATGCAGGAGTGGTCGAGTGGAGCTGGTTGGGAAGGGTCATTTGATGTATATGTTTTTCTTTGCGCCACGAGGCACATTCGACAGCTTAAATCCTGATCATCTGATCCCTTCTTCGTTCCTTCCGAAGCTGCACAACTCTTGTCTCTTCCTAGATCTAAGGTTTGCCTCGCTGGATTAACGTTTGTAAACTCTAACTACTTCACTACATTCTTCAGATTCACAAAATACTGGCCAGACAGGTTTGGCTGACGAAAGAGGTATTTCAGGGTTTTAACTGCGGCCACGAGGCAAACGCCCGGATGATGCGCCCAGGGCTTAAACTCGCGCGCGCGTCGCCCAGATTCGCAAGTCTCTTCCAAACGGCAGCAGAGGCTCTCTACTGCGGACACGCCTGAACTCCAGAATCCGACGACTTGACGGGATTTTCTCCGGGCCTTTGACAGCATTCAGTCTCCGAAGTTTGATCCTGGCATCATTTCAGCATGATCCACTACTACAAAAGATAATGTCACGTCTTCTATCGAATAGAGAAAGTCTTTTGCCGTGGAACACTACTTGATGCGGCACTCCTTTGTCCCTTGTTCACGGGAATATTCTCTACCCACTGTCAGTATTTGTCAACTCTTGTCCACATTAATGGGTGAATCTCTGCACCAACTTCCCGGCTTCCGGCTCTAGACCCCTCCATCACTTTGTTCTGTTTTCTTCAGCAACCTACTCTGCTCTGGCTCAAAAGGGTGTTCCATCCTCAGGTATCCTCAGGCCGGTAACAGTTATGTTACCTGGATAATATAAATTGCTTATCGGCTCCCGCTAAGGTCGTAGTCAGGAACCTGGTTGCTTGGCATACGTGGAACGCGCTAGGCTCTTTTCACAATGAACTCGGGATGAGTAATCTTGTTGAACCCGCTGATAAATTGATTTGACGGCTAGTCCTTCAACAGCATTCAGTTCCGGCATGCCACAGCGTCCTGGGCTCTACGGGTATAACTCATTCGTTCTATCCTCTTCTATTCGACGTTGCTTCCTACTACTGCTGCAATGGCGGTAGGATACAAAGCCTTTCAACCGCGGTACAATATTTCCTTTACTGTGATAGCTTGTTTGTATCGTCAAGCTTCAGTTTACAGGAAACGGGATGGATGTAGCTTCTTCAGGTTCGCACAGCGAACCTCTCCATACTCTACCAACTCTGCAATAGCCTTTGCAGTGCCTGGTGCATTACAGATACCCTACATGGACCGGTGAGATCTTGTGTGAATTGTGAAGAGAAATATGGCCATGGTGCTCACCCAGCACGTGTGACCGACCGCAACTATTAATCCTCCGGCAATGTCCTTCGCTTCCCCGATAACTGGCCCTCCTCCTGCACTTACATATGGTAGGAAACACGCCTGTCGTTTATCTACTGTGGCCGCTCGTAGCTGTTTCGAGATACTTGAAACGTGTCTTCTGACACTGTTACACGCTGCCTCGTCAATCTCGACGTCATCGACTGTCTCAGGGAGTGGTGAGTCGTCCCCGGGACCGCAGGCATATACCTGGTTGTTAGGGCGAGCGTAAATTTCGGGTGAAGCGTCAGTAGACCGGCCACCGGTACTTGGCGGGAGTTTTATATCAGTGAAGAGCACGTAGGGGGAGATAACGTCGTGCTCTGAGGGTCGTAGGGTGATGCTATGGGCTCGTGTGGGAGCAATTGGTAAACTGGGGAGCAGAGTTGGTGACCAGGCTCCAGCGGCTAGGACGACATGAGAACACTGGATCGTTTTCGTAGATCCTATAAAGGGATCTCGATATTCTACTCCGGTAACTTTGCGGCCAAGACTCTCCGCTGTATGTCCGTCGAACTCAATCGACGTCGCTCGCCCAGATATAAATTCTACGCCATTACTGCGTGCCAGTTCCAACATGCTTGAAGTAAATTCGTAAGGATACACCTGGGCAGTATCTCCAGCTGGAGCAATTGGAGAGTATGCCGTCGTCAAATCTTCTGACACCCATGTGAGATCATCTGGTAAACCTGTTTCTTTGCGAGCCCTGTGGCCTTCCTTTGTTGCGCCGCCGTCCATCAAACCGAGTGTCTTCTCAAGACTTTTCTTTTTTAGCTGGTGCCCATCTGCCCCTAACCCTTCATTTCGCTCGTCCGACTCTTCTCCCCTCCCTTCCCATGATCCACAGTTGACATACCTCCAACCCCAGCGAGAAGCACCGTCGAGCTTTTCAGCCAAAGCTACGTGCTCACGAAAGGAGATATTCACAAGCTCCTTTGGGTAAGCCCACTTGGCAACGAGCCCTCCGGCCTTTCCTGAAGCGCCTTGTGCAACGCCGTGCTTCGATGCCTCTAGAAGAGTTATTTGGTAGCCGGATCGCTGAGAAAGATAATAGGCAGCTGTGCATCCAATAATCCCACCGCCTATGATGACGATTGAAGGCGACTGCTGCGAGGTCATTTTTCAGATGTCAAGGATCTTGTCAATAGTTGACGATGTTGAGGTCCAAGCCAGTTTCTGTCAGTACGTCCACATGACAAGTAAATTCCGGTCCGTATGATTTCCAGGGTCAGTAAAGGGTTAGCAACTATAAAAGGAAGTCCGGTTATTTATGTTTTTGCCGTCCCACGCGGAGCACTTTCACTTTGTTTGCGTTTGCATCCGAACGCGCAGGCTTTTCACCAGGTTCGTTATGTCCCTGTACAAACCAACTTTAACATGTCGACAACGATTTTCTGCCTTTGTCTGATGGTTCGGTCGGTAATTTCGCAAGCTCGCCCCCACGTCAATCATACCTCTGGAGTCTGGAGTGTTTTAGTCACCTTGGCAGGATCCTGTGGAGCGCCCACAATCCCAAATTACCACGTATCCCGTATACAGGCGGTGACCCAATGTATGAGAGGCCTAGTGATATTTATAATGATTTAGCCAAGTGCCAGTGGACGGACTGTGGGTTTGAAAAGGAAGTTGTTTCTACTGCACGTCAGGCAACGTGGTCCATCATCATGGGGGCTATTCAAGACAGTGGAAGGTCTTCAAGACGTACCGGCCTCACAACCAGAATGTAATGTCAGTCTGTCTTTACTCATCATCCTATCACAGTATCTAGGGCTACCTTGATCTTGGCGGACGCCATGGACGTACTTGTCCAATCTCTTTCGGTCGACAATTTAACCTAGCTTGCTGTCCACTCCAGAGACTGAATATGTTCGCTCTAGAATTGGGTGTGTCAGCGGCTAAACGGAGACGCCATTTACACTCCAGTAGATCTCCCTAATTTCGAGCTAGCGAAAGCCTTCTACCGCGAGATGTTCAAAGGATGACCGTAGTAGAATCGCCCGCTTTCCAACGACAAGCCGGGGCGTTCTGGTTCCCGTTATTAGGGATTCGACTCCCTGGCAAACAGCTATCGTGCTCGTTTGACCAAATCTCTTCATTATCACTCTCGCTACTTCGGATTACTTGCAAATCAATCTTCCGGCACTCGAGATCATTGGTCGAAATGGTCTTTCGTCGCTTGAACGGCTAGTAGTCTACAATCGCGAAAAAATTCAAGTACTGGTTTTAAGAAGTCTGGTCTCAGCTTGGGACATTTTTGACACATTTCAAACCTTACAGAGAGGATGGATTTCCCGGAGAATGGTCCAGGCTGGAGGGCCTTTCTTAATCACTACTTGTTTTTTTTGGTGCCAGAAGGCATTCAGGATACCTCCTATCACCGCCTCAAAGGCTTGACTATTACTAGGAGAGAAATCAAGAGCTAGCTGTGGAACCTGCCTATAGTGACGCTCATGGATTATGTGGCTGTCCGGGTTGGCTGAGGAGCCTGCGGTATTTTAGCCGCAACTTCATACCAGAAGCAACAAAGAAGCAACCATACCACACCTTCTGCTTCTATTCGAGAGTGATTTCGCCCATCAACCGATGGATGAAGATAGTGACAATGAATATGAGCGACAGCCAGTGGCTAGAGTCACTTGATTGTGTACCCGCTCGCTGTCCGTTGCAAAAACCTCGAGATATTTCGGTCATCGACTTCATATCCTTCACCCCCCTCCAAAATCGAGCCCGAGACCTCAGAGAACATCGCGCTACTGGACGGAAGGAATCATCTTGTGGCCTCCTGCGTATATCCCATACGATGAATAGTATCCGGAAGAGCTCTGTGAGAATTGGCTCTCGATGGATGAAAACTACATATTGCCTTACCCCATGCCTATGGTGAGACCCTGATTTTACTTGTATGGTATTTTGTTTGACTGTACATATACTTGTTTGACAGGCAGCCTAAGATCGAATAGTGAAAGTGCTCACATAATGACCACTGTGTATTAGGCGCCAACTGCCTGCTCGATTCTAAACTTTATCTGGTATTGAAAATTAACAATTCACTCCGAAATTTCCGTGCCATCCAATGTTCCTCAATGGGCCCCGTCGTCCCAGGCTCAGGCAACCAGAAGGATTTATCATCAAGTTGTGCAATTACAAGGACGCGCTGAAGGCTTAGTAGTCTTGAGAACTTAGCTCTCTGAATGTCCTTGTCACGAACTCTGCCTAAGGTTAGATCACACCGTTATCCGTCAGACAGAGCCTCGCGCTAGTTCAAATGTCTAGGAACCCTTTGACCCTTTAATTTCATATACCTCCTATTCGCACATTCAGCGGCTCTCCCATTGCCTCGCTGCGAACTCCGAATATACCGGGGTAAAGAAGCTCTCCGACAAAGTTATTTAGAGAACGCCAAGCGATTACTCTGGTGGTGAACTAGGCTTGGATTTCTCAAGCTGGATGATCCGTGGAGCATGAAGGTTTGGAGGGATTCAGCTGACGGTCACTACAGCGAGTTATACAACTGGAACCTAGTTCCGATTCCGCCGAAGTGCGTTTGATAGAAGGATGGGGTACGGCTTACGTTCGTAGCTCTGTTGGCAACAATCACACAAAGTTGTTCCTGTGAATTCCTTATCGTGGGTCAAGAAAACAATTGAGAATGTGGCGATGGTATTTCAGCTGATAGTCAACTCAGACAGCCTCAAACAGACAAGAAATTCATTGTTTGCAAATGCCCCGAACAAGAAGACCTTGTAATGCTCCAACAACAGCCTGGGGCGAGGTTTGATCTCGAGTCCCCCTCCTCGCACAAATGAGCAGGGACAAAAGAGAGTGATGATGCCAAATAAACAGACAAAGGCCCCACTCCCACAGCCTTCCCCAAGTGCGAAGCCACCCGAAGCCACCAACAGAACACGACATTCCCAAAACGCAACAAAATCGCTCAGTCCCGTGATATATGATATCTCGTAGCGTTACAACAGGCTAACTGAGCCGGACCTTAACTCCAGTCGACCTAATCGTTTGTCATTTTCTTGTCGGACCTTCGGGGCAGCCGTCGGTTGTCCCAATCCTTTTGGCGATAAGCCATCTATGACTGTCCAAATTTCAAAACCCGCAAATTTATCGGTTTATATCCCGACTACGTCATGCTTCTAGGGCGACGGTGAAACTCAAGAGGAATCCAGGTCACTTCTCACCACCTCTCCAGCAAGTCATTCTCTGTGAGTATCTACACCTTCATTGAACATCAGGGTCCCGCCGGCACTAATACTCAGATCTCTTGGATCACGCCCAGCAATACCCAGCAATGCCCAGCGAATCCAATGTCAGCCAATTAGTATCACGGCCGACGCTCCGATGATCATTCGTCGAGCTCAGGGTCACCTCCTCGTTAGCGGATCAAACGTGCCTCGTGAGATGATCATGATTATTGAGTCCACGACCTCCAAGCCTTGATCAGCTAATCGCAGTCTTATCAAGAACAGAACTGTTAGTCAATGCCACTGTGAGAACTCCCGGCACACTGGACGCTCCCTTTACTACCTCCCGTTTCCTTATTACTATGCAGATCTCTCACCCACTGCTTCTCTCTGTACTATAATAATCAACTACCACCACATAGTGTCCCACAGAAGTCCAGAATGACCTCGATCAACACGATGATGGTTGTCGTATCGTACCCGTATCGGATAGAACCAGCACCACAAAATCAGAAATAAGATAACAGGGTACCACTTCCCTGCAAATTATGTGGGCCCAGTCAATCACCGCCATTACATTAGGCGTGAGTACATGAGGCTGTGAGCGTTTGCAATTGAGGAAGATCAAGAAGCTTCTTCTTCCGCCGCTTCTCGATCTTGGCCAATAGAAAAGAACACCTGATATCAGAGTTCCTAAATACATCATCGCACATCAGGTGCCCACCCCGCCTGCCTCGCCCATGTCTAATCAAGCGCTCGAGAGCCTACGTAACCAAGACCAGTTCCAGCACAAAAGAGATTCGCTTCTCCCCACTGGGAAATGAAGGTCCTTAATTAAATGCACAATCAAACCAAAACCTTCCAAGTCCCTTACATTTTCTGATGCTGCAGTACTGGACCACAATGAGGCTATGCTTCATCAAATCGCGGGTGCTATAAATACCCTTTACCTACAGCACTTATTTACGGCAACCTATGACGTCGTATCCAACGTTTGCTCAAGGGTTGCCTTGATGCAGCCCAGCCTGAGCATGCTGTGAGCCCTGGATTGTTAAACCCACAAATTGCAAACGCCAAGGTATCCACAAGGGGAAATCCAATTGACTTACATATTCCCTTGTACCCCTTCAGGTCACCTCAGGCCAGCTGCGAGGGAAGAAGGAAGAGCCAAAGTACATTTACCCGCATAGTACCACAAGGTCATAACGCTTAAACAATGCAGGGAGAAGGACTCAAGATTGTAGGGAAGGCTGGAAGGAAAGGTTAGATAACCCCCGCCCTAATCCCTTCTAAAAGAGAGGGGGGAAGGAAGAAAAGGAAGATTATACATATACCCTCTGGGAAAGAATCATAAGGCCTAAATACAGACACGAGACCTCTTCTTACCTTCGCTCCCTCGCTTCCTCCAGCCAACCAATCGCACACCTTCCATTTACATCACGACCACTTTCTTTTTGAACCTTCTTCAAACTTCAACCCCAAAGTGTCAGTGAAAGCAAAAGATCTCAATGGGGGGGAACGTAACATTACTAACATACAACATACTCAACATTCATATGATCAATCTATTCTTACACTTCCTCATGCTCGACGTAGGGCACCAGGTCCCTACCCCACTCCATTGATTTGATCGACAGGTGCAACCGTACCGTACATTGCATTCATCATTCAACACTCAAAAATAACAAACACTCTAAACAAATGATAACGATAAAAACACACACACATACATTCGGACAGAACGCCGTCGCACTGCCCCGGACGGGGAGTTTGTGGCGAGACACACAACCTCCATAAATTTCAACCCGGCCCGACAAGTTTCCATCCCAATACCTAAAATATGCGCCTCCTCCTCCAATCAGCCCTACAGAGTATGCTAGTCCCTTCCCCTCTTTCTGGTAGATTGCGCAGCATTACCAATACACTGAATGAAGTGGAGCACTAGTACTCTAACGCAACGTCATGTTCCTGCCGCCTTTCCCTTACTGTAACTGTTATTAAACTACAGCAACGATCTATACCTTCCCTGTCACATATTAGAGCAGCATAATCTATGAACCTTTCCAAACACGGAAAGCTGAAGCACCAAAGTCATAGGCATTAAGTATAGATCCTTCCTCGTCCCTCCCTGATCAAACGATTAGCCGACGCAAATTAGCATACAGTCGAGTCGCTCTTCTCGGTAAATCCTAGGATACATCGGACCTAGATCTATCATCGGCCAAAGCCAGTGCCACAACCACCCTCGACTTATCAATCTTCTCCTTCGTCCTAGTCGTGGCGTCGCCTCTACCTAATTACCACCCAACCTCGGAATTCCGGATCGACCCTACCTCAATCTCGATTATTCCAAACCACCATAGAAGGGCTGGGGCTAGGACGGACACAGTCAATGAAGCAATAACATGTTACGATTCATTCTGTCGACTATCCTTCATGCAACAATGCAAAGTATATACACAAAAGTAATATGCAAAAGAAAAAAAGAGAAATTGTTACTGTTTGCAGATATATACACATGCAACAAAAAAGATCTGTGTGGTACCGTGAAAAGAAGCGAATTCAAAGAAGAGAAAATAACTCAAGAAACATCAGAATCAAAAGAAGCCCCTCCACTTGATAAACGAAGCGAGGTCGGTCAATCATCGAAAAAAGAGCTAGATAAAACACTATTTCCGAAAACAAGAAGTAAAGAAGAAAGGTGAAGTAAATAGAACAACGACACCAAACAGCTCCTCTAGGGAAACCACATCACAACAGCAGAAGAAAAAAAAAATAAGAGCCGGTACGAAGAAAGCCGAGCACTAATCAGTACAAAGTCCGCATATCCTCAAACGAAACAGGCGAGACAGACAAAGCATGGTTATGCTTGGCAATAGCCTTGTTGAACCCTAACAAGGGTAATGCACCTCCGCCACTGCTGCCACCACCAACACCACCCCCCAATCAACGAATTTTCATCCACCGAAGAATCAAACGACGAACTCGTATCCGAATCCGGGTTGCTCACAGCATACGTCCTGATCTCTCCAGGACCACCACCACCCGCAGCGGTAACAGCCGCATCCTCCATCTGCTGGTGCTGATACACAAAATCATAATCAAAGTCCATTGGGGTCTGTAACAATGTCGCCGCCGTCGGTGGTGGGGGTAAAAACGGGGTAAACCCGCTATGAGTCTGAGATTCGTGACCACCACCTCCGCCTCCGCCAGGAGAGCTAAGGCTCAAATACGGATCCGAATAGAACCCACGGCCGTTAATGTACATGCTCTGTTGAGGAACAGGTATCTTGTCGACAAAATCAGGGGTGGAATATAGGAATCCAGGACCTCCAAACAACTGAGTTGAGAGCGATTCTTCGTCGTGTGCAGACTGAGGCGAAACTGAGGGTGAGCGACTCCGGAAGGGATCAACCGCATCCATAAACCCGGCGTCATTCGTCGTAGTCGTCGAGGGCTGCATACTGCCCAACATCGTATAGTCAAAAAAGTCCGACGAAGTACTCGTCACCATCATCGTCGGCGGTGGCGGCGACAGCCTAGGCTTATCACAACAATTACGAGGGGCAGCGGCCTCATGGGGGTGGTGATCGCCAGCAACAGGCGACGACGAAGCTTCCCTCTTTTCACAGGTGCAAAAGAAGGAAGTACACGTTGCACACGGCTGACGCTGCGGCGAGATGTTATTGTTGCTATTGCTGCTGTTGCCGTTAGGATCCCATCCACCACCAGCGAGGTTGTTGTTATTGGAGCTCGACATCTGTCGTATCCACTCATCAATCACCTCTGCCTGCTGCGGTTCAGGTATTGACAAAGCCGTATCAGGAGGGAGCGAAAGTATCGTGCAATCGAGACACGCATGGCACGCAGATGGATTCTGACAGGTCGGGTAAGCAGTAGGTGAAGGTGCAAACGGAGCATTGTTATGGTGGAAACACCCAGGGCAGCTACATCCATCGCCACAACCGCAGGGAGAGGGAAAGGTCACATTCGTAGCGGTGGTAGCAGTGCTAGTGGAGGGAGGATTAGGAGGAGGGGAGGGCGAGATATTTTGGGTAGAGGAGGCCAAGTTGGCCTGCTGAGGCTTGGAGCCGGTCAAAGTGAGCCGACGATTCACAACGTCATCGGCAGTATGGGGGATATGATGGGGGTGGTTGATATCGTAGGCCCGGCCATAGGGACTGAAGAAGGCGTTCTCGTGGTGATGGCGGTTATGGGTGACACCCAAAGAGGGGTCATGGTGGGGGAAAGGACGGGGAAGCACGGGACGAAGCTCAGAGATGCGTGCTAAGATATGAGAAGTCTGTGCATGCGGGGTAGCCGTGTCTTCCTCGGAAGTAACAGTAGTAGCAGTAGGGGTAGTAGCAGCAGGAGGGGCGATGACAACAGGAGTCCGCGCAGTGGGCTCCGTCTTGCGCCTCGGCCTAGGGGCAGACTTGCGTGGGGTCCAGCACTGGCACTTCTCGCCAGTAACACAACAACACGACCTTTGAGCTACCGAGAAATGAGAGATGGACTCGACGGCGATAAAGCTATGCATACCGCCGCCTCCGCCAGACTGTGTGGGCTCATTAGGTGCAACCGACGCCTCCAAGGCGAGCCCCTGGGGGATGCCATTGGGAAACGCGGCGCTCTCTGAAGCCTTTGAACCAACTAGTCAAGGCGAAACAAATAAACGGGGACCTTATCAATGAGCTAACCGCAGGTCACTGGAGCAAATGGTCTGGCACACCTTGCCTGACGTCCGACTTGATTTCGCAGATACATTTGACATGAACTTGTTTTGTTTTCCGTAACTCTCGGCAGTGTTCGCACTGAGTAACCGGACGACCCTTTTTCTTTATCTCAAAGAGGGGACGGTCGGTGTGTTTGCATGCAGAGGACCTGTGGCCCTTGATGCATGTCTCACTGGGGGTGGTATGAGTGTGCTGTCGACGACGATGACGATGTCGGCGAGCTTACCATGCGTATTTTTTACTTTCGATAAAGACCTAGGAAGAGTGAGTAGGGAGAATACACAGGATCGCAGGTACTGACCATTGCACCGAGGTGCTGGGGGTGGTTATTGGGAGGAAAGAAGGGACTGGGACTGAGAGGTGTATTTAATCATCATCTAGAGTGTGGACGGCGACCGTTTGGTTTGTTGACCAGAGTTGACAGGCCCGGTTCTCCTTTATCCATGCCCGCGCACAGACCAAGCTGACGTAATCAATCCATCGGAAAAGTGCGAGATTTACGCCATTGCTCTATTTACACGTGGTGTCTACACTCCGTATTCGGCTTCAAACTCGAGGTGGAACGCCTCCAGCGCACTCACGTACTCCTCCACCCCAGGGCACAGGCACGTCAACCGGTAGTGCCACGTCCCTGGCTCTTGCCCAAACCCACTCCCTGGCACCACGCAGATCCCCGTTCTATCCAACAACTGAAGCGCGTAAAAGGCGTCCGGCTCTTTGCCCTGTGCGCGCGCAGCAGCTTGTGCTTTCTCGGACAACTCGATCTGGGGATACAGATACAGCGCTCCGGGGAATCGACGCACGTGACTCCCGGGAGCTTGTTGAGGCGCTCGGCCATGATATGTGTGCGAGATGCGAGTGCAGCATGAATGGTATCCGTCTCCTCTTTCCATAATGCATAGCTAGGTTCGCCCTGTTTCGGCGGACGAACCATGGTATCAACGCCAATCTGGCCAGAGACAGGCGGACACAGTCCAACCGAAACCATCTTGTAAATGAGCGCCAAAATTTCTTCGGAGATATTCGTACACTCAAAGTAACCTCCGCGCCGCCCGCATTCGCCGGTAACGCCCTTGGATGTCGAGTGATACGAAACGAGCGGAACTGGCGAGCGCATCTTGCTGACCACTTTCTTGAACGACGTAAACGAATGGGTGGCACGTTTGTGTATATTGACCTGGTAGACCTCGTCCGCCAAGAGCACGAGGGAATGCTCTTCGCAGAGCTTGACGAGACGCTCCTGGGTAGCTTCATCCAGTAGCGCACCAGTCGGATTTCCAGGATTAATGATCACCAATGCCTTGGGTTCCACACCCTTGGCAACAGCTTCCTTGAGAGCAGCCTCGATAGACTCGACCGAGGTGGACCAGCCTTTACTCTCATCTAGATAATAGGGTATCGGTGCACCATTGTACTGGGCAAGCGTAGCGGTATAGAGGGGGTACTGAGGAATCGGAATGAGAACACCCGAATTGGATCCGGTGATGAGCATCGAGATGAGGAGTGATACACCGCAGAAGCACCAGCGGTTAAGAAAATGTTGGCTGGATCTGAAGGATATCCATCGCGTTCTAGTGATAACGTTTCCGATAAGTATCAGAGTTTGTACAAGAGGTAGATTGACAAACGCACCTTCAATAAACTTTGCGACGTTCTGGCGAATAAAGGGGACACCCTGACTATGAGAGTATGCGCCAATGGAGCCAATCTCGCGGATAAGCTCCTCTGCACGGGCAACTACATCTGGCGGAAAAACACCCGGCGCCAGTTCAGCCAGCGCAGGCCACTCGGTCAACGCAGCCACCTATCGCGTACAATCAGACGCACACTCAAACTCTGTTAATACACACCTGGCGTGCAAAGGTAATGGGCTTTTGGTCTAGTCCCTTCTGCTGGGGATTTCCAATATTGGACGAAATAACCTTGTCAAAGGGCAGACTCTTGTCTCCCGCCCTGAGTCTGTCGCGCAGAGTCTCGGCCTTGATAGCCAGCTCTCCACGAACTGCATACTGGACATTGCGGATGTTGGGATTGAGGGACTCTGGAGTAAGCGGACGCATGTTGGTTCGTGTAGAGGAGGAAGAGGAAAAGGCTCTAGCGAGAAACCGGCGAGTGAGCATCCCGTGACCTGCCATCGTTGTCGACATGGGCATAAGTGTGGTAGTCAGAGAGAAAGTGTGCTCAGGATATATATTCCCTGCCTCTCCCGCGCGCGTTTTTGCCATTGACTCATCACTCCAGATCAACCTCCGCTCACCACTGCGCGCTATTATAATATCGCCTTAAATCATATTCGTGGCTTCATATGGCCTATGTCGGAGGCTTACGGACCCAAGCAGGCCATGCCAACGACTCGCCTTCTATTTCCGTGCATTCGTCTTTCGGGGTTCCGTGGACAATGGAACCCCCCTCGTGTTTGATCCGGGACTCCATCACGTAATCAATGTCCATTCTATACATGCACAAATAACTAACAGATCACAATTTTTCATTCTAATTGAGTGAGTGAAGAGAGAGGCCATGCCAGACAGCTTTTTCGCTTCTTCAAAAACTAGAAAGCGCAAACGCTCACAACCACACCGTCACGACAAAATGGCACGAAATTCAAATCGAAACCCAGCAAGCCTAGCAAAAAGCCTAGACTAGACGAAGAATTATCCGAGCACTCAGGCGACGACAACGACGACAATGAATGGGGAGGTATACAAGACATGGACCTCCGCGCCGAGGAACCTGATCCAAACGCAAGCGACGACGAAGACATTGACGAAACTCCCGCTGAAAAACGTCTTCGCCTCGCTCAACTCTACCTCGACTCTGTCAAGGAATCTTGGTGCGCTCTATCACCACCTCAATCTCACCTGTAATCAACTTACACTCCATCACAGCCGACGGCGAATTTGACGCTGCCGAAATCGACAAAGAAATCATCTCTTCACGACTCAAACAAGACGTTCTCTCTCACTCTGGCAAAGTCCACCTCTTCATCGCCGATTCCTACTCTTCATCTCTCCGCTCCACCCTCCAACCACCACCTACACTCCGAACACGCGGACACAGGTTTTCAGTGACATCCGCCGTCACCTCTTCCTCCGCAAAATACCTCTACACATCCGGTAAAGAAGGATCTATCATCAAATGGGACCTAATAACCGGCAAAAAGCTCGCAACTGTCTATAAATCTCGCCCTCTGGAATCTATGTCCTCGGCTAAGAACAAAGGCAAGGGTAAAGCAAAAGCCCAGGACTCAACAGACGTCCAAGGACACACCGACGAAATTCTCACAATCGCTCTAAGTTCAGATGGAAAATACCTCGCTTCAGGCGGTCGTGATCGCCGTCATCATCTGGACGCCGAAACTCTCTCTCTCCTCAAAATATTCCAAGGACCCATGAACCATAAAGATACCATCTCCGTACGTTCTCTCCTTCCCCTCCTCTCCCCTCCTCCTCAACTCACTTCCTACCCTCTCACAGGCCCTCTCATTCCGCCACGCCTCCCACACCCTCTTCACCGCCTCCTTCGACCGTACATCAAACTCTACGACCTCACACCCTCCATCCTCGGCTACACCGAAACCCTCTTCGGTCACCAGGACTCGATCCTCTCCGTCTCTCTCTCAGCGGTGAAAACTGCGTTAGCGTAGGTGGGGGAGATAAAACCGCTCGATATTGGAAAATCGTCGAAGAGAGTCAGTTGGTTTTTCGTGGGGTGGGAGGAGTAGGGTTAGGAGATTTTGGAGGGTGGGTTGAGAGCTGATGATATCGACGCTGAGAGGGAGGAAGAAGAAGGGAAGAAGGAGAAGAAAGGAGGGTATGTGGAAGGGAGCTTAGAGTGTATTGCGATGATTGATGAGTCGACTTTTGTTACTGGTGGTGATAGCGGGTACGCCCCCACTTCCTCTCACTTCGCTAACCTCACTTCTCATACGCGCATCTCACATAGCTCAATATCCCTCTGGTCAACCACGAAGAAAAAACCCGTCTTCTCTCAACCCCTCGCACACGGCCTCCATTCCGTCCATTCCTCAACGAAGGTTTGATCCAAACACCACGCTGGATAACAGCTCTCACTGCCCTCCCTATTCCGATCTCTTCGCTCGGTACGTACCCTCAAATCCATTCTTCACTCCCCTAACGCACCTTTTTCTTGACGTGCGTTTATAGGTTCATGGGAAGGTCAAATCACTATGGAAGCTTGATCCAAAACTCAAATCATTCTCTCCTCGGAAACGTATCCATACCCGGTGTTCGTCAACTCTCTCCAACTCGTCTCACCTCCAAAATCATTCTTCACCTCCAGACCCCAACCCACTCCCGCATCAACATCAAACCCCATCACCACCACCACCACCGCCGCCGCCTCATTACCCCCCGCTTCTGCTACCGGCACAACACCCGAATCGGGCTCCTCATGGCTCCCACATTCGTTACTCCACTCTCTCACTTCATCTCGTCGACGCACATTCTTTTGTCTTCTCCGCCTTACGTTTATAATAGCAGGAACTGGCAAGAGCATAAATTTGGTCGGTGGTTGACTGTTAAAGAAGGAGCCGTGAACGGTGCTTATGTCGTTGCGTTGCTCTCTTCCGATTCCTTCTGCTGGTGGTGTGGTTTGGGTGTTAATGGACAGAGTAATGTGGGGGATCACGGACGTTTTGAGGTACCTACAATGGTTTTTTTAGTTGGTTTTGAATAAACAAAAGAGGCAATGTGCTTCAGTGTTGAACTTTCGTATTATTCTGGTACTTCAGGTCAGTTCGCGGGTGTTGGGTTTAAGTCTGGTATGTTAAAACCTGGTTAAGTGTTCTTGAAAAAATATTCAAGAAAACAATTTATCGAGCAGACAACATTGATGGCTTGACTATCTATCATGTTTCAATTTAATATACTTATATTAAAGGTGAGAACAACAAAGTGGCAGATTGTCTGTCACACTACTATGAGAGCAATGAACCTGGAGAGGTTCATCCACCTGAGAATTATGACTCAGTAAGTAGCTTTGTAGCTATACTGCTAATGTGCTATAGGGCTCTTAGGTATAGCATTATTCTTTTATAATACTAAGTGTGAAATTGAGAAAATATTAGTATTTCTTGTTTATTTTCAGTTTTCATATCACAGTGTCTTTGATTTGAACAGTCTAGTGATCATTTTTCACTCAACTCAACTCATAGACTACAAGTCATTCATTGCCAAGTAATCATTTATTACCCAGCTCAAAAAATTAATAAAAAGAATGAAAACTTATCTAGTCCTTTGGACAATTTCCTGTATATCATGTTTCAGAATACAATTCTTTTGTAGTATGTTCAGTGTAACAGCTGAACTCTAATTGGCCTATGGACTAACCTACCATCACCAGACTATACTGTGAATAGTCCAATAAATATCCACCTTTAGTGGCTGAGTGATTTTTATCACTCACCCTTTACTTATCACTTATTCCTTATTGTTCTTAGACCATGAATTTGGTCTGAATGGGGGTATGTAAGGTATATACCCTTATACTTCACTATTATGAAGTCTAATCTATCAGACTTCACTTAACTATCACTAAGCCTGCCATCACCCAGACTTGATCTCCTATTATTGGTGACTGATGCTGATGATCTTGTTTGTATAACATTGTCTATAGCCTTATCATATTATATAATATGATAGTATATAAACTAGTTATCAGTTGATCCTTTACCATTTGTCCACATAGTTTACCCTATACACTGGGATTGAACTATTTGGTGTGAATATAAGATCATATATAAATTACAGTAAAGCCTTTCAGCTTTATACTAATCAATACACTTGGACACCTGCTCTTTGTTCATCTGGTAAGCTTAATGGTGTCTCTTAA